>VZRH01000337.1:881623-910551 GCA_013397555.1 Urocynchramus pylzowi | reverse complement strand
GTGCAGGGCGGCGGGGACGGGGCAGCAGCTGTGCCCGGGGACGGCTTAATGCGGCCGCAGCCCGCCGCCCTCGGTGAGGCAGCGAAACACGTTGTGATGATAAGCTGGTTTACGGAAAGGGCAAAGCAGGACCACAGGGAGAAAAAGGCAAGGGGGCGGCGGGGGAGGGAAGGGGGCCTAATGGACCAAACAATCGAGACCCCATTCCCTCCAAGATACCCAAAGCACAATGGCTTCAGATGTGCCGCAGATAGCTGCTTTTACCTGCTGAGGTTCCTCCCACAGCTTGATTTCCCGGGCATCCGGTACTTGCCCCATCGTGGAGGCTTTCTCTGCCCTGACTGGCTGCCAGGCGAATCCTCTCTGCTGTCAGGGATGTTAGCGCTTATACAGTCTTTATAGGAATCTTTCACCTCATGTGTAACGTATGTTGAGGCATAAATAAGAACTAGATTGGTCCCTCTCCCCATCTCTACAAATGCAAGGAAAAAACCTCATCTAAATTATGTAAATGTATGTACATCTTAAAATGTATGAAGAAATCACATAGAAATCCGAGTTAATTCCTTAGGGAAGCATAGGGAGCTTGCCTAAAAAGAGAGTAAAGATTGAGAGCTGTGTGGCACAACACAGAGCTGAACCTGAGCTCTGATCATACAGAGTTAACTGGAAAGGGTTTATATGTTTTTTGTTTGTGGACAAAGAATAAAATGTGGCTTTGTAGCACCGTGACATGCTGCGAAACACACTAAAAGTAGCAATGGATAATGTATAGCTCTCTACAGACTGATTTTCAAGGAAAACCTATTCAAAGCTGGCTTGGGTAAGTCTACTCTTTGTGATAGATGCCCAGAGAATAGAAACATGGAGATAGACAGCACCTTAGTGTTTTCAGGTAGCACTTTTAAAGTAAAGAAGCCTAAGAAATTGCACTCCCAAACTCCAGTGTATAATAGTAACAGCTAAGTATTCATTTTTAGATTACTGTCATATAAAGAACAGACAGTGTCTATCCAGGACTTCAGTCTGTGTGGGCTCCAAAGAAGCACAAATCCTAAAGTTGGCACTGGACAGGCCTTCTCAGTTCAGCCCTTGCAAGTAAGCAGTGTTCTCTCAATTTACAATGATGGCATGTGAGTTCCATGGCATCTCACAGGTGTTCCTGCACTGCCAGTGCATGATATTCCACTTTGTAACTTCATTTCATCATATTTTTAAATGGAGTACATGTCCAATCCTACAGTTTTCAATAAGCAGCTGTTCAGAATATCCTGTTTTTCTTACCTGCTGACTATCTTATGTTGACACTAACTCACTATTTTCTGCAAGATACATTTTTTTTCAATTTATAAAATGGTTACAATGGCATTAGCAAGATAAAGTTGTAGTTCAGTGACAGAAATATATCAAGCCCAGAGCAACAGAATTGTGTACTATCTGTCTTTCACAGAAATCCGTCAACATCAGTCAAATTTTGATGTTTTGGTAGCCATAGGGTTTCTTCTGAACAGCAATTGCTTATTCAATTATGTTGTCAAAAAAACCACATTATTTTCTGAAGGTGTTTGCACTGTTTACAGTCCCCAAGAAGAGAGGCACTTCCTCAAAAAGTCAGAACCAAGTTTATGGCTCCTTAAACACAGATGAACACATTTACAGCTCACTGAGGCTCATCTTCTAAGAAAACCCCTATTGTAAACAAATGATGAAAAAAAAGGTTTTGTATTCCTATTACACAGGACATTAGCTTTCAAAGAGTTGCTCTTCCATTGATTAATTAAACAGATCAATGAATGCATCTTCATATGTTTTGCTCTCAGGCACATGATGATTTCAGTGGGGTTGTCCTCTGCAGGGCCAGGAGATGGAGTTCAATGATCCTTGTGAGTCCATTCCAACTTGGGGTATTCTATGATTCTACGTCAAGCAACCAATGACAATTGTGATGTTTTTCAGAGTAAATTAAGTATGTGCAATTGCTTTGCTTTAGCTACACAGTCTTTGAGGAATTTATTTCCCTGAAAATGTTGATACATCTTGCATAAGGGGTGTCTCTATCAATTGAAGTGTATTTTTCACTACACTTTCAAAACATTTAACTCTATACCTGAGTTGTGGAATTATTTCAGTTCAGTATTGCACACTCACCCCTGAACTACAGTTCTTTTCCTTCTCACAAAGCACTTCCCTTTAAAGTCCTCTCTCTATTTCCCTATTTGCAGCTGCTTTTCAAAATCTTCCAGTGCTAAAACCTTTAACTAGTGTTAGAAACATTTATTTCCATCTCATTGCTTCTAGACAGGGAAGTATTCAAATGAAATCCAACTCAATATATAATGCCCTTTGATACCTTTTATCATTAAAAGTTTCAATTTGCTTGTCCTTTTAAATTCTTTGGTGGAGCAGCAAGAATCTCCCTGAATCAATGTGTAAGTTTGCTGTCACAGTATGCAGTAAAAAGGAGCACTCCCATGAGCACCTTGAGCTTGTAAGAACTCCTGCTTGAAGCTGCCCTTAGAAGTTTACCATAACTTCCTAAAGCAGATCCGTGTTTAAACTCTCTATGCTCTCTCACATCAAAAGGTACCCTTGGAGGTTAATGGGACTGTAACTTTTTGCATGCTGTAAAAGTTCTTGTTTGTGCAAACTGGAGGAGGAATTCCCCTCTGAAGATACTCAAACCTTCCTTTCACAAGGAAGGAGGGCTGATTTCATAGCCTATTCAGATGTACTGCCTTTAGGGCAGAGTCCTGCTCACAGTCTTTATCTGGAAGGTCTTTTTCCATTGCTGCAAGAGAACCATCTCAGATATTAAGCTGTAAGCATGAGGGCAGCCTGGTGATGCTGGCCACTGGAGTCTTTAGCTGGCTCTTTCAGAACATCAGCAGCCACACCAAGGTGTATGGAACAACTCCAGGATGAATTCACCTGGAGGTGAACTTCAGAGCTGTGGCTCTACCGTGGGATTAACTTTACTAGCATCAGGGAGAAAAATAAAAGAGTCAAAGGAAGCTCTCTGCCTTATTTCCTAATACTCCTTTAATCCAAAGATTCGGAAGTGAAACAAGGCGAGACCCCCTCTCCAGGAGTTTCTAAAAAGGCCAAAACTGGTGTGCAGGTACAAACAGCCTGCCAATGGGCTAACCTTGGGGGAGGAGTAAGGGGAATGGTTTACAGAGCCAGTTCCAATGAGAGTAAAGGGGAGGAAAAAGGAGAGAGGTTTACATCAGGGGGGATACAATTCAGGGAGAAACCAACTTGCAACATAGGGAGGGATTTGGAAACAAGCATTATCAGAGAACCTGGATTACGAGACTGAAAGCTGGGGTAACATAACTAACTACAACAGTCTTGAATTTCAACATTAGGACTTTGAATTTCTGGCACTCTAGGAGTGCAATTTCCCAGAGCTGTCCCAGGGCTGTAGTATTGGCATCTCCCAGCTCCAAGAGACCCGATGCACAGTGATGCAGTCCTTTGAATTAGCACCAGCACCTGCCCCTTGCCTACTGAAAAGGGTTTGAGTATAAGAACCTCTCATGGTCCTTCCTATGGTACTTTACTGAGTCTAAAAAGATTTGAAACACACTCTCTAATTAGGGTCTGATCTGAACCTACAGGTGTGAGCCAATGTGCTCTCACACAGGCTTCAAAAGACTGCCAGACCAGGCTGCAAGTTTCCCCATGGCAGTTTAAAAATAGTCTCTTTCTGCCTGCTTGTGTCCCCATTGGGGCTTTAAACTGTCTATATGGAAACTTCTCACTTGACTAAGAAAATGGTTTATGCAATCTATCAGATTAATATCTAAGTGCTATGTCAGACTGGCCTCCTTCCTGCCCATATTTCAGGCTCTGGACCGTGGATGTAAATCATTATATTATCTAGAAATGATTCCTTAGAGAATGAACTAGAAATTTCCTATAGATGTTGCTACTGAAGCAGTTGCTTCTGGAAAGTAGATATCTTACTTTTTATCATCTAAATTTTAGATACTTAGGGCAATTTTATCACACAATGTACTGTTCAGTTTTCCAAGGTTAAGCTTCCTTTTAAACAAAAGATGTCCATGATTCTGGTAAGATATATTCTTCTCTGCATAACTCCAGAAAAAAATTAATAAAATAATTTATTTTAAAAATTCATTTGTCTGCAATATAGTTCCAGATATAAGAAGAGTAGAAAGATTGTGCATTCTCATATGAGAATAATTCCCATGCTTGAAAAAATCCTTGTATTATGCTATCATGATGTACAAAGACTGGAGGTTTTGTGTAAATGATGAATAATTTCTTTACATATGTGTGGAGTGTAGAAAAAAAGATGGTTTTCTTTTATTTGCTAGGGAAACTTACGAATTGATCCATAATAACTTTTAGAATTATGAAGTCTGTCTTTACTCATAGTATAAATTAGAGAATATAATTGTATGTTTTCTACATCCAAATGAGAAATTTGTAGCTGAAAGAAAACCTGACTGTTGGAATGAATTTCAGCTTTCACCTGGAGACCTGAAGAAAACTACTCCTCGTGAGGCATCTCACTTGCTGCTTTCCTTATAATATCTTTATTGTGATTTCCTTTCTTTTTACAATGATGTTCTAAAAAAAGCCCTGCAACTAGCTGTAGTGTTGAGAATATATAAACACAAAATATATTATCTGTATGCATCCAGAATATTGTATTGCTATGCTTTGAAACTATGACTGTATTACAAAACTGAAAGTTTTAATGAAAAACTGCATTTTGAAAGTTGCCCTTGAAAACACACTGAATAAATCTTTGAGTTGTGATGGTTTCACTGCCTGAGTGTTCAGGATAATTGCAAGAAACTTGGCTTTGCCTTATTCTTCTTATTCTTTGAAGTGGCCTTCAGTGATGTTAGAATATACCTCTCTTTTACAGTAAAACCCATACAAGCCCCTTGTCTTGTGCCTCTCAAACCATTTCCCATCTGATATGACCACTCCAAAATATCTCATTATTTTGGTCCTGAAGGAGTTACTTGAAAGGCTCCTTGGACACATACATTGTTTCTTCCTAAATTATGTATGTAAAAGAACTTAAAGCCATTTGATAAAAATTGCTGCTTGTTTTTTCCTTCCTGTTTCTGTCTGTCATCATCATGTTAAATTAAAATGTGGGAAAATTCAGATATTGCTTCTCTGGTTGCTTCTGGAGAGCTCTCTGGAGGATTCAAAAACGTAGGCTGTAAGCATATAACACTTAATTCAAAGGGCAGAGTGAGAGAATGAGTAATCTTAACAAAGACCACCTTTTATACCTGAGGGTTTCTAAGGCCCTCACATTAAATAATTGTGGATGGAATAGGAGTTTTAAAAGGAGTAGTAAAGATAATTCTTTCTATGACAGTACAGTTTTTCAGCTAGCAGAGGAAGTTCTAACAAAAGCATACCTAAGACATGGATTTTGAATTTATAGACCAAAGAAAACCCCAAAAGAAATTATTTTTAAAAATATTCTTCCCATAGACACTTCTTACACACCACAAATCAAAAAGAGAATATGTTTCTTTCTCTTTACAAGTCATCCCTAAGACAGATTTTTCTTCAGCATAATCTTATGATCTTAAGCATAATCTTAATGCAGGTTTACACAGACACACATTTTATGCTCTACAGAAAAGCATTGTTCTGTCTCTTCAGCTCCTAGTAGAGATGTAATAGGAAATGCCAGAGCTTAGTTACAGAATCACAGAATGATAGAATCATAGATTAATTTGTATTGTAAGAGACCTTAAATTCATCTAGTTCCAATACCCTGGACCATGCTCCAAGCCCCATCCAACCTGGCCTTGAACACTTCCAGGGATGAGGCATCCACAACTTCTCCGGGTAACCTGAGCCAGGGTGTCACCACCCTCACAGTAAAAAACTTCCTCCTAATAGCTAACCTAAACTTAATTTCTTTCAGTTTGAATCCATTCCCCTTTGCCATGCCACTCCACGCCCTCATCAAAAGGGAACTGTCTGGTAGCCTTTTTTGGTACTGGAAGGTGCAATATTACTAGGTCATCTAGAGTCTTTTTGGAAATCCCACACACCGGAAGAAAATAAGAAAGAAAAAATAAGAAAGAAAATCAACGCTAGTTTAGGAAGGATGTTGAGATGCTGGAGTGTGTTCAGAGAAGGACAGCAAGGCTGGTGAAGGGCTTGGAACACAAGCCCTGTCAGGAGTGGCTATGGGAGTGGGGTTGTTGATCCTGGAGAGGAGGAGGCTCGAGGGAGACCTTTTCACTGTATGCAGCTGCCTGAGAGGAGGTTGTAGCCAGGTGGGGCTTGGTCTGTTCTCCCAGGCAACGAGTGACAGGATGAGAGGACACAGACTTAAGCTGCACCATGAGAAGTTTAGGCTGGACATTAGGAAGAAGTTCTTCACAGAAAGGTTAATTTGGCATTGGAATGGGCTGCCCAGGGAGGTGGTGGAGTCACTGTCCCTGGAGGTGTTTAAGAAAAGACTGGATGTGGCACTCAGTGCCATGGTCTTGTTGAAAAGGTCGTGTTAGGTCACAGGTTGGACTCTAAGGTCTCCTCCAACATAGTTGATTCTGTGATAATAAACAAAATATTCAGTTTAAAAAAGTGTACTTTGTGATTTTTTTTGTCTTTTCTTTAATTGGATCCATTGATTTACACAGGTTTGAATGAGGACAGTGGTTAAAAAGATATGGCATCATATACTATGTTTTTGGACAGCATTATATTCAGCTCCATACAGCCAAAGCTATCAGGTAAAATTTGATGAAAATTTAGTTTTGATTCTGTCTCACTGATCTCATCAGCTCTACTGAAGGCTTCTGTCTTTGGGGTTATACTGAACCACACTAAAATAGATATATACCAGTCGGACATAAACAGGAAGACTTTCCCACTCTTCATTCTAATGTTAATCTTAATTTTCAACACCAATTTAAAATTTTTGTTTACTGTATTTCTTTTAATGTGGTCTTCTCATAGCTGCTTTGTAGCTACTAATTTTAATTGAAGTAATAAAATCTCATTATTGTCTGCATAAAAAATGGTCAAGTGTAATGCATTATTCTGTTCAGTATGACTACAAACTAAATGCAGCACTGCTCTCCCCAGAATATCAGAAGACATGCAGTAGTAACTCATTACAATCATTTATTTTGAGATGAGCCTTTTAAGATATTTTGAAGAGCATATTAATCAAGAGTAAAGAGTTTGCTGGGTTAATATTTGTTTACTTCATGAGGGACAAAAGGGACCTTGCCTGTTTCCCTATGGACAGAAATTACCACATCATCAAACCATGAACTGGTGCATGCAATTCATGTACTTACAGTGTTGAAACCAGGTAAAAAGGAATTCTTTGTCCTACAGAACAAATACAGTGTCAGAAGACCTGAACTTTTTTCATGGAATTTCACAAACTTCATGAACTTCATGAATTTTTTTCATGGAAAGCAATAAGAGAGTGACTCAGCACACCACAGAGCTGTTTTCCACAAGGATGTAGATTATTGGAAGAACTTAGCTGATTTAGAAGTCTATAACTGGTTGTTATTAATCTAGACCTTAAAGCAACTTAATTAATAAAATAGGTTTTTCACATAAAATAAATCACTCCAGCAATCAGAGTAATCTAATACATTTTCTCAATTACAGATAGCAGGAAAAGAAAAACTGCTATTGGGTAAATGCCTTACATTTTTGTAATTTTGAAGAGCAAGTTAGGGTGGACTGAAATAAGTTGTTAGGCCAAAAAATTAGAGCCTTTCTGCATTCTGCTTCATATTAATGGAGGCTCTTCAACAGATATTTTAATGGTAAACTGTTAGGTAATATTTAAATTTTTTTACTAGGCTATTACTAAGACAAAAATTTATCTAGTGATTCTGAGTGGACTGCTGCAACAGCATCTAAAATGGTGTATCAGATGTGACTCATTGAATTATACCATTTTAGTACATGAAGCAATTTTTCTAATTTTCATTATTTCCCAATTTGCATGTTTCGTTACTCTAATAATTAAGGTTTTAAAGAAATGGGTTAACAAATTTGAGGTAGTGCAAGGTTCAACATCACTCTCGTGAAGAAGGGAAAATATTTGCCAAGTGTTCGCAAACTGAAAATTCACTTCCATTTCAGTGATAAAGGTCCTAATTTGAAGCTATTTGTCTCCATGAATTCAAGTCATGCAAAAGACTTACAGAACACTCACCCTTGGAGGGTTCATGGCTAATAGACATCTTGTGAAATAATAGCAAGTTAAATTCTTCTCTCAAGAGCTGCGTCATTCCCGGTAACTGCTAACCCTCTATGATCTCTCTCCATGCCAAACAACATCTTGTACGTGAAGGATTTACTAAAAAGACTTCCATACACTGTTGGGTTGCATTTTCATGGGTGGAGAAGTGTAGAAATTGGCACTTGATTGATGTTCTCAGCAGCACTGATAGAACCAGCAAGCATGGGAAGAATAGTCATGGTCAGAACTACAGGGTATCTCTTACAATGTAAGAGACAAAAACAGAAACAAAAAAGGTCTAGTCCTGCTCCTCTTCTCTGTGCATCATGATACCCCACCTCCGACCTGTACGGATTAGTCCTCAGAAAGCCAAGCCAGTAAATCACATAATAATCAGGTTTTTTATAAAAAAAAAACCTGATTCTTCTGTGTCTCAGTAGTATTGATTCATAAAGCGGAAGAGTTTTTTCTGAGTAAAGTGGCAGGTGATAGATTCAGCCTCGACACATTCTCTCTCTCTTCAGGGGAAGTGGTTCTCAGAAAAAACAGATGGCACAATTGTAAAGGCCAGAAACAGGGGTCACATTGTTGTCTAAGAGGCTTTTTGGTAGCAGTATGATAGGTTAATCAAATCAGCAGGGAGATTCCTGTGGTGCTGCTGGTGGAGAAAATACAGGATGTTATTCAGTCTGGCAATCATAGTGAGGGTTAGCTCTGGTGGACAGTGAGGTATATTAATATACAGGCAGAACAAATGCATGTGGGCTTATTCCTTTACTCACCACATAAAGCATACTTTTCAAGAGTCAGACACACAGATGCAATGCCTCGTGGGATTCCTTGGCAAGCTATTGGATGAAGAGGTTAGGCAAAGGCAGAAACCTTCACGCTTATATGTAGACTGCATACTAATGGGAACTCATGGGAAGGTAGAGAAAATGTTGGATTTTGTGTTTCTCCTGGAAATTGGCCTGGCATTTTTCTGCCTGCATCATCATCTGCAGTACCTCTTTCTGCTGCCACCCAGATTTCCATTCTTTGATCAATTTAACCTCAAAGTGGAAAGGGGACTCATATGCACTCATTGTCCACACCGTAATAGAATTAGGAACCTCAAAATACTTCCTGCATTTTAATGAGATTTGTTATATTGTGCTGTGCAGTTGTCTACTTCTCTTCTAGAAGTTCTTTAGACTGAGGAAAATGGAAGATCAGGGATTTTTTTTAACTCAGAAATGCAATGCATCAATGCCCAGGTTGTGCTACAACAACAGGACTAGTGGAAGAGAGACAGTTTAATTTTACATCCCATCCTCGCTGGCGATATAGAAGATGAGGAAAGAAGACACGAGATCACATCTCCAATGCTGCAGTCTACACATTTGGCTTGAGATGTACAGGATACACAGCCAATATAATATGCTGTGTTTTTCTTAAATATAACGTGTTTTTCTTAAAACACGTTATCATCTGTCCCACAGGAAAAGGAACGAGAGGCTTATGGGGGGAACTTATGGGGGTAGGTTAATCTTTTTTGTTTTTCATGGGTCTGTGTATATTTACTTATGTTTGGAATTAGTCTACTACCAATTTATAGTACTTCACAATCATTAAGATTTGCAGATAGTTTGAAGCTGATTTCTGCCATAGATGGTCAGGATATACTTCTAGGAAATGTGTACAAAGACATTACAGTATGACAAAGAAAATACATTTTTCTGCCTCCTTTTTCATTAACTTCTATTTAAGTCTTGCTGTTGATGAAAAGGCATATATTGATTTCTATGCATAGGCAGAAGGCTTAGCTTCCCCCAAGTCAGTGCATGAGCCTGGAAGATACAAGACAAGGAGTTTATTTTCTTAAGCCTAATTGGCATGAGTGTTCTTAGAGTCTCAAGTACTAGGAATTCAGAGCAGCACTCATCGGGATGTGGGTTATGCTGCCTGCCCCCACAGCCCAGAGGTCAGCACCTCAGCTCAGTACTTGGTCTGAGGTGACTGACTTCTTTACTACAGGAAACATTTCACACACATGGCCATAGTCACAGCATCTTGCCATATATTTACAATTCTCTATGTTGAGTATTTAATTTTTATGCAAATGTTCACTATTTTTTAGAAACTGATTTAGCCTAGGTTTTTCTCTGAATTAACTGTCATTTTATGTACTTGTTTTTGCTGACCAATAGAAGCTTATTTTTCATGCTTATTCTGCTGTATTTGTTTTGAAAGCAATACATATGTGAGCAAGTCAAATATTTAATAACATTTAAAAAACTAAAATTAGGACTGTGAAACCAAGAGGCAGTCTGAGCTAGAATCAAACAGGAAGAGATAGATGTTAATAAAATTTCTAGATATTCATAAGTTTCCTTGAGCACAATATTTTGTTCTCTGACTTCAGTCCAACTTGTGTTGTTTTGTGCCATGCCCAGAAGTCCCTGTTGCTCTGATTCTCTAACTCTACATCTAATGGTTTCTGCACAGCATCAAAAGAAGCAGGGAAGGGTGATGCAAAGCAAGCTTCAGGGTTTCCCTGTGTGCTTTGCTAACAGTGAGAACCTAGTAACTTTTCTGTCTCCCTGTCTCTTCCCCATAAGCTAGCATGTATCTGCAGGAACAGGCAGTATTTAGACAAAATCCACCATCAGAAACTGCATTTTCAGACTTATATCTCCAATTTATTGTGACTTCCCTGCTTCCAATTTCTGAGTAAAGAATCTGAAGCTCATTAGTATGTGGGAATTGATCTGGGGGGACTTTGGGAAGGTCCAATCTGGCTAGCTCAGGACCCAGAGCCACTGTTCCAATCCCACATGAACAGAAGCAAAAGACAGAGGCACTCTTTTTCCTCTAGGGAGCAACGTCCTATATAATTTCCTAGATAGGAGACACCAGGTGATCCAGGTGACCTCCCAGGTAGAAAAAAGAGGCGGTGGCCTCCTCACAAGGGGATTTTAAGGAAAGGGAGAGGGAGAGGGTGGAGAAAGGGGGCTGCAGCCGATGGGATACAAGTGAGGAGGGATGTCAGGAGAGGCAACCCAGGAGGAGACTGCCAGCACTGAGGCTTAGGGGGAAGGGGAAGACCATGTGATATCATAGGATACAAATCATGTGAACAGTGCAAACCACCAAACACCCAGTGCAAAACAGCTAAATAACTATTTCGTGCAATACAACATTAGTAGACATATTTTTTCTAGAATTCAGTATTTTGTGTTTGAAAGAGATTGTATTTGTGCATATAAGATCTTCAGGAAGACCTTAGAGCACCTCCCAGTAACGAAAGGGGCTCTAAGACAGCTGGAGAGGGACTTTTGACAAAGGCATGGAGTGATGGAACAAGTAGGAATGGCTTCAAATGGACAGAAGTTAGGTTTAGATTAGATATTAGGAGGATGTTCTTTGTTGTGAGGATGGTGAAGCACTGACATGTCTCCCAGAAAAGCTATGGATGTCCCCTCCTTGGAAGTGTTTCAGACGAGGTTGAATAGTTCTTGGAGCAACCTGGTGTAGTAGAAGGTGTCCCTGTCCAGGGCAGGGGGTTATAGCTACATGGTCTTTAAGGACACTTACCAGACAAACCATTGTATGATTCTCTGGTATATTTTTTTTTTTTTAATTTAAAAATATATAGATTCAAGATTCTGCACTGAGTTTTAGAGGTTGTTTTAGGTTTGTCCGGATTGCAGTGCAAACACATCCAGAAATGTTAACAAACTGAAGCAATGCCTGGCACACAAGCATTAGCAAAGTTTTTGATGCAGAGACACTGTACATGGTGTTAGGTACACCTAAAATACTCACAACTTTTTTGAATCTCATTACTGAGACAATGGTGTTGAAATCTGGTGCTCTTTCAGTTGGAGTTCAGCTACTTCAACTGTGGACAAATAAAAATTTCAGAATTAGTATTTGGATTATGCTCAAATATAATAATAATTTACTTTCCAGCCTGCTGTTTTAAGAAGATTGCTGTGCCAGTTTAAGAAATATCTGTAAAATTAAGGTCGGGCTTAGGTCAGTCTGGTATGCAGGTTTTCATGATGGCTTGCTGAAACAACAAAGGGAATGTGAAGCAAATGACAAAAGCATCAACAAAAAGACTGACCAGCATTTCTAATGAAGCTTGGTTTCCCTGGATTTGTGCCTCACATGAGAGTCTCTGGCTTTCACTTAGAAAAGTACTTAGGAATGTATCTAGGAATGCATGAAGCACTTTGAATGTATTAAAAATTCTTATTTGAAAAAGGGGACATAGCTTTGGCTATAAAAATATTATCAAAGCCAAATTCAACAAATTTGCCACTGTTTTGTGTATTTGCTTGCCATTACCCGGAACTGAAAATCACTCTAACAATCCAAACGTGTGGAAATATGACAGTCAAAATTTTAAGTATTTTATTAATTTGCTGTCAGGACCCTGCCCTCAAAGGAACACTAACACATCTTCAGCTGTTTGGAGGAGGAAGCTTCCTTTCTCACATGGCTTTATGTCTCTGGGCTGGAAGGGGTTTCATTCTTAGAAAATGTATTATTTGGTCAGACTTAAGATTTTTATTGAATCAGATTATTCTGCATCTGCTGATACAAAGCTTTATTAATAGATCAAGACATAGAATTAAATGTCATTAAATTTCAGAATACAGGAAATGAGCTGCTAAAATAAAAACATGCTATAAGGTAGTATTTTGTATGAATTTTATAACTAATATTTTATAACTAATTTTCTGTAGTCCTGAATTCCTAGAGAGGTTGCTTGGAGCTGTATTAACTTGCATCTTTAAATATCCTTTAAATATAAAGGTAAGGTTCTATGGCAATCAATTACAAAACTTTTTGTGATTTTAACAGAAGAAAATTCTAAGTTCACTCTACATGTTAAGCATTCATATTTGGAAATATAATGTGGAAATATTTTATAATAATAAAGAAATACTTAAAGATAAAGGTCTGACTTAGAACTTTATACTAAAGCAGGACAGAGCCTTCCAGTGTCTTGGGTACACATATCCCAGTGGAAGTAAAAGGTCAACCAGTTAACACCGCACATGATCCTTGCTGAAAGTGTCTAGTTTGGGGAAAAGAGATTAAAATGTGATGGTTCATAAAGATGAAAATTTTTTCCAGGTTTCTGAAGTTTTCATTCTTCATGAGATATTCTTTTTCCTCAGTTATTATTTGGAAGAAAATTATTTAAGTCTTTCCAAGTAATACACAGGAATCCCATGTGGTCCTGTTGGATTGCACTGAGGTTAGATGCATCAGAAAGGGACATTGTCTAAAGCCTGCATTGAGACAAAGACTGTGGTGTGGTGCTGTAGTTGTGTTATACCCACAAAACTTACCCACACTTGTTGCCATGCTTCTAATTTAGGGAACGGGTGGCTTCACTGTTAGTAGGCACCATGGCTGAACAAGAGATGATCTAAAGAAAATGCAAACTAATTGAATTTTAAATGCTATGAAATAATCCAGAAATCTCAACAGGGGGTTTATACTCACCTTTCTCACCTTCTGTGTGGAGATAATTCAGAATATATGATACTAGGCAAGGAAATTCTTTCTATTTTTTGGGAAAGTGTACAGAATAAATATGCATCTTGTGTTGCTAAAAAGTGATATAACTAACAGGAATTGTGTTTCAACAATTATTATATAATTCCTTACTAGTGACACAGTTTTTGAGGTCTTCTTTGCACAGTTTTTTCCATTAAATGTCTTTCTAAAACATACACAGAGAGTATGATGTTTTATGTGTTTCAGAGTGACAGCATGAATAATTTCAGATTCAATATGAAAAGGTATGAATATATCACATATATTCTTTTTTTTTTTTTGTCAAGCTTCCTTAGGAGAAGAATAACTTCATTTTAGTTAAGGCAAATTTTAAAAAATAGGCTTTTAAAATATGCCATCAGTCTGTATGCAACATGAGCTTTAATAAATAGCAATATTCTGATGTGAGGTTGTAAGTCTGGCACCCAGTCAATTCTGCTTCACATTGTGAAATGGTGAGAAATAGAAGAAAACTACAGCTGTGAGCTGCCAAATGACAGATCCAGTATTTTATTGCACAAGATTCACATGTCAGAAGCTGATCTAGCACATCCACCTGCAAAACTTCATAGATAATAACTTTTCAGTGAACACAGGGATATATGTTTATCAATTTACAATTTGCCCTAGTTTCAAACAGAGAAAACTGTGATTATCTTAAAGGGCCATTCCAACCCAAATTATTTTAAAGGATAGACATGAAATTCTGCAGAAATACTGAATTGTTTGAAAGATATGAAAACCTCTTTTTCGAGTGAGCACAATAGTTTAAAACAGTCAAATTGCATCGTTGTTAGAACTGCAAAGGAACAGCAAAGGAGCTGCATTGTATGTTATTTCTCATGTAGCATATCTCCTACTGCAGGGGAAAAATATTTGATTTGTCAAAAATCTGAATGTGTTCTGTCTTTCTAGGTGATGGGAGCCCGTGTCACCCATTTCCCACAACAGCTTAATGCAGTCAGCTGGGGGATGCATTTCAAAAATTGTTAAATTTAAACATACATCTAAAGACAATATCTGCCTCTCCTTTCTTGAGGATGGGACTTGTGCCTGCACTGTCCCAGTAGAACAAAGCTGTGATATGGGAGGATGGTGGCTGTGCAATGGATGCTTCTCCAGCCCACCCTGAAGGGACCAAGGAAGAAGGTTTGTGTTTGACCTGGGAATAAGAACTGTCACTTCTGCTGCTGAGTAACTTGCTGCTGATTTGGCCATGGCTTTCTCAAGGGTGGGGCTTTCATGCCCAGGTACAAAGATCTGCAGTACTTAAAACTGGCAGTGGCAAATAAGGGGATCAGTGTGATTAGTACCCAAATTTTGGAGGAGAAATTTCTTAAGATCTCTTACTATTTACTGTAAAAATTGTGGTCTGTAGCATAACCAGTGTCAGCTGTGCGACGGCTCCTTTACCCAGCATCAGGGAGATCTCTGTCCAGGTTTAGAGGCACAGAAACATCAATCCAGTCACCATATTAATCTCAAATAAATTACCAGGTTGGAAAAAATATGCCTACCTGTTAGGAACTCCAGGTCTTTTCCTACCACAAGTTTTGAAAATAGTTCCTAACTGTTTCTGTCCCTAAGACTGTCTTTTTTAGTATATTTTGCTGAGTGGTCAAGAAATAAAATAAGAGTGAAAAGAAACATCATGTCTTGCACTGAAATTTGCCTTTTCAAGGATTGACTTCCTCTTCCTAAAGTAGCATTTGATGAGAAAAAAAAAGGTTGGAGAGTTACTTGCAAAGCCTTTTACAAACCATAGGGAAATATTACTCAGTGATAATGAGAAGAAAGAAATTAAATTTCTTGTGCCATTGTTGGAAGTGACTTGTCTTCAGCCATAGAAATCATCTCTAGGATGTCATTGAAAGAAGTATGTGCAGTGAGGGTGTTTGCATCACAGCCCCACCCAATGCAGCAGAAATTATCCTGCATTTTGTCATAAAAGCCAGCAATCCTTAGGCACTACCAACTGGCCAGGTGCAAACCCAGCTCACTCTATCCCTCTCTCTTTGGTCAGCAATTCATTCACATACCTGCCTGAAATGATGGATTTAGCAGTACCTTTTTATTTTCATTTATTTTTAGCAGTCAGATTTCGCTTGCCCTGAAATCCACACTGCTGCTCATCAGTAGAGTAGAGCTGCTCATCCCCATTTAGCTTTGCTCATCATACCACACCTCATCCCATTGCTCCAGCAGTAGCCACCCTCTCATCAATTGGCAGACGCCCTAACAAGGAACCTGATACCATAGATGGCCTTGGCTTTACTCCCATTTGTACTTCTGTGGTACTTTGATACAAAACACAAATGCTGCTTTTCTTATGATGAACTGTGGTAGCCTTCAAATGTGTCTGAAAGGATCATCATGGGAATCCACACCTCCTTAAATATTCAGGAACTTTCAAAGCCAAATATGTTCTTCTTTTTCTTCCCCTGCACCTTTTTTTTTTTTTTTTTTTTTTTTTTATGAGATTGATTTCAGGACTGACAATACCTCTTGGTCAGGTACCCGACAGCCTGTACATTGTGTTTGTGCTTTTCAATGTTGTTACCTTCCTAATATGCTGCATTAGCAATAATAATTACTATCTTGTCAGCCAGTCAGTGGCAACAGGCTTAATGAAATAAGTCATTTGTTATTCAGCACACATTGCAGTCATTGAGACAACAAGCTGGGAGATGATTATTTAGTGAACTTTTATTATCCAAATGAGCACAGGCTTTTAGAAAAGAAGAATGTGTAGAACATGATTTTGAATAGTAAGCATGAGATGAGAAAAAGGAGCTATTTATATGAATTCTTTTAAATGAAGTCTTACCCAATTTTGCCTGTGTAAAAAGGAAGAAAATGAAATTTGCTTATTCACAATTTAAGGTCCTTTTCAATCTGTTAGAACAAAGTAAATAAAGAGTCTGGGTCAGCTGTGTTTTACATCTATACTACTAAATTTATATTAATTTTTTGCTTGTCAGAGACAGTGAATCTAGTAACACAATACTGTTGTGAACCTGAAAAGACAGGTTTGTGGGAATGGCATTGACAATGCATGCTATTATTAAAAAAAAAAAAATTCTTTTCTTGTAGAATATTGACATGTAGAAATACACATCAATGATTAAAAACTCTCTAGTCAAACCAAATCCACTTTTTTTTTCAGTAAAAAATTAATACAATACAGGTGTTCAAAGGACTGTTTCCAGCTCTGAAAGTGCTGGACAAATTCACTGAAATTTCAGATGTTTCACCAAACAATGACCTCAGTGCTGTGTTCTGTTACTTCAGAATTATTTTCTGTGTTTTTCACTAATTTCCCCAGGGGAAAAAAATTTTTTAAAAGGGCTTGAGGGGGTCTAGTCACCACTAGGTTATTAGGATGAATGTGCACCAGGACTGTGTGCTACTGTATCCCACAGAGCAGTAGGAGTTGCTAGGCTACCTCCAACACCAGGAATGCGGGAGCAATAATATTGAGATTTATTAACATCATTGTTGTCATCGTTCTCCTGTTCATAAGGCCTTGTCATAATTTATGGTCAGATACTATGCAAGTTGTATGGTTGATGCTGCTTACACCTTTCTATAGGATTAACAATGGATCTGCTGTGAGAGAGAGGTGTGGGGAAGGCAAGTGATGAGAATGCCCTTATAAAGGTAGGCTTTCCTTGGATGCTTTCTCCAAGGTAAGATAATTTCCTCAAGCTTGTGCACTGTGATCCTGTTGTACTAAGACAAAATGTAATGTCTGTACAGTGAGAAGGAAGGCAGCCTTCCTGCACAAGGACAGTGAGAGGGCTGTCCATGGGTTATGCTACAGGTAAAATGGACCTATGGCTATACCACTGCTGAAGGAGACTGAGCAGAGAGGGAGAGGGAGAGCAGAGGCGAGAGGGATCAGACAGAGTTGTGTACTAGGAGATGCTCTGTCCTCCTTTATCCAGTCACATTACCCACTGCCCATTTGCATGTTACATCAGAGGTCCCATTCCAAACTAAGCAGAACAGCCCCTGAAAATGTTCCAGGCCCAGCTGGATGGGGTCCTGAGCAACCTGGTCTAGTTGAAGGTGCCCATAGCAGGAGAATTTGAACAAGATGATCTTTAAGATCCCTTCCCATTCAAACCATTCTGAGATTCTGTGATTCATATTTGACCCCCTACTCAAGCTACCAATAGCTGTAAGGGCAGTGGCCAGATAAACCTTTTCAGCATATAAATCTACCATGTCAGCCAGCAATGCATGAATAATGGTAAGCTTTGTCTTTTGGCTTCAGGTCCACAAGGAGTGAACAAACACTGCAGCTCACCCAGGCAACAAGAAGGTGTAAAATGGAGATTTCCAGCTGAGACATGGGACTGAGTTTGCCTTGAAATTCTAAACCCTCCGCAGCTTTCTCCCTGCAAAAGTCAACTGTGGGCTTACCTAGCAACAACACACAAGGTGTGCCTGTTCAAAAATATCCCAAATACAGCCTTTCTAGAGGAAACAAATACAGCATTTTGATTATTGGAATGTGTCATACTCACCTAGCGTGAGTGCTCTACAGAGAAGAGTCTATGTGCTTGTCCACATCCATCTGACTTCCCCAGGTGTGCAGGCAGAACTTCCTTTTTCATTTCAGCTGGAAAAGGTCTTCATAATGCTATTCATCAGTTCCTGAGGATTTTCAAGCCCCTTGCTGTTAGGACTGCTCACAGTGTTGCTCCATTTCAGAGGCATATGTTAGCATCTGTGCCACCACTGCTGTGTATCTGATACTGTGAAGCAGGCTTAAAAAACCCAAACCAAACCAAAATAAACCATACCACACCACTAGAAAGTATAGGGAGAAAAAAGCATATAAAGATGCACAGTGCAGGTGTTCTGCGGTTTTATTTTTTTGTAACAATAGAAGACACTAAGTAACAGATGGCCCAACAGTGACTAAAAAGCAGTAATATGTGAAGGGCTCTGCTCATGTTATGAGCAGGGAAAGCACAGATACAGCGATTTGAAAGGTCAACTAATTCAGCTGCACAGATAAAACCAAAACCATCTAGATTCTGATTTTAACTATACCCAATGATGTTTCCCCCTCCCATCCCTCTCCAGGAAAAATAAATGAGTAATGTTAAACACAACATCACAACATTAAAAAAATTAAAAAAAAATAAAAAATAAAAAAAATAAAAAAGGAGGGAATAGGCTGTTCTTACATAATTTCTAGTTTTATTATTTGCAACTCCTAACTTTGGACATCTCAGTTATTGTAAGAAATGAAGGCAGTTCACAAAACAGATACATTAATCTAGTTTTTTCTAAAAAGTAAATGTGAAAAACTAAATGAAACAATCAGTTATCCAAAAGCCCATCATTTCAGTGCCACAGGCCTTAAAGCTTTATTTGGGCTTTAAATTTTTGAAATATATTTTTCTGAACTAGCAACTCTCTCTGGAGTTCAAAAGTGGCAAATGCAGAATCACAAACCCTTTGGCTTCTGAGGTCTCCCTGCCCCACCTCTGCAGCAGAAAGCCTCAGCACTCAGAGGTACAGAGATCTGAAAGTATCTCAGGCAGATAGAATTCATATCAGCAGAAAACAGGTTACAGCCACAAAAACTGTGCTGGAAAGCTCAACCTAGTGCCACAACTTTGAGTGCACTTTGAGGTTGGAAGATCATTATGCTGTACCTGTGAAGAGCACTTTCAAATGCAGAAAAACAAGGCTGTAGGAAAAGTTTAAAATCTCTTATTTGACCAACAAGTATTGTGGGAAAAGATAGAGAGGGTTTGGGCTCACAATCCTTCCCAAAGTTATAATAAAAAGCATAAATATCCATTCTTACACAACTTTGCAGCCAAGTTCAAGTCATAATTGATGACAAAGTCTTAAAAATTACAATACTGTAAATCTTCTGAAAACTGACATTAACAAAGTTAGTAAGCAGAAATACTAAATAGAGTGGACAGGTCAATGCTACCTTTTCACATCTCATTTTGCTTTAAAATATAAAACGAAACAAAATATAATCCATTCTTCATAAATTAAAAAATTATAGAAGAGTTCTTGTTAGGTAAAAAATATTTAACATTCAGACCAGATACTAAAGAAGTGGCCGGGGAGGAAGGAAGAATTTGGGACATCAAGTTTAAGTGATGGGACCATGGATGCTGGAGACAATACAAGGGAGGGAGACAGTGTGAGTGGGGACAAATGAGCTCTTATAATTTAGGAGATGTAGGATGGCAGGCTTCCTGAATGCCAAGGGCAGCATGGAGAAGGATGAACAGAGACTCCAGAATTGGGATCAGTAGGAGACAGGAAGAAGAAACTCCACAGGGGTGGGTGGGCCAAGTGGCTGAGTTATGGAGTCTGAATTGGAGGGGCTTTGGAAGTCTCCAAGTACAGCAGGGGCTGACATCAGAAAGGGCAGCAGACAAGTAGAGAGAGACAAGGGGCAGAGAGTGACCTTCAGATGTTGCCAGTCCTTCTTGTTGCCAGTCCTCCTCGGGATGGAGATGGAGATTTTAAGCAGGAAGTCAGAGGTGGAAATGAGCTTTTGCAGTTTAGAAATATCCGAGTAGATAAGACAGAAGAAATGGAAAGGTCTGGCCAGAGAGAAGATAGGGTTGGAAGGAGAAAAGGTGATACAGTAGAGGGGGAGCAATGTTAGAAAGGAAGACAAGCCCCTTCACACAGAAAGGATCAGGAATACTCAGATCAGGAATACTCAGAGCTGAAAAAACCTACTGTTTTCATTACCACAGTGGCAGCAGTCCCTGGTGTTCTTCATCACTTTTATATTCCTCAGGGCCTCATGAGGGTTTGTCTTCTTCATCTATTTTTTCTTTCCAGCTCTAATCCCTTCTTGTCTCAATCTACCAGTAGAACAGTGACAAAGGCATATTGAGTACTGTCTCCTCCCATCTGTGCAGCAGGTGGCTGAAAAGGAGAAAGAGCCAATGGAGCTCCCATGATGGGGGCAAAAGATTGTTAGCCATGGGGGTGTATCTCTCTAACTCTTCTGAGCAAGTATCACTGCCCACTAATCTGAAACAATTGGCGTCATCCCCACTGGAGGGGCAGAGACCTTGGCACCATCTATCGTGGCAGGGAGCACTCAAAGAGGAAGAAAGTGGGCAACAGTGAGGGCTTGGAGCTAGGCCTGCTACAGGAGAGGGGGATTTTAGGAAAGATTCCTCTTGAGGCAAGGCAGAGGTTCTCCTTGGGAAGGTGGGCATGTTGAGCAAACTGCAGCTGTCTCCCACAGGCAGTCATAGCAGAACAAAGACACAGCAGTTCAAAGGAGTCATATATATGCAAAAAACCCCCTGTGAGTCTTGCTTGTTTTGCTCTGTTTGGGTACCAGACCTGGAACAGCCTGCAGCATAACAGGACTTGAACATCACTTGTACATTTATCCTATTGGATCAGGATGCAGTAACATTGCCCATTTAGAAGATAACATGAAGTGACCTATGTTTTTATAAATGCTGAATTTTTTAAAGCTAAAAAATAAAAACTGTAGGCATTGATATCCCTATTATTGAGTCGATATTAGAGTAAATAGAGGAATGTGCTTGTTTTAAAATGTTATTCACTTGGAATGCTTGTTTGAATTTAACAAGGCAAACAAGAGTTATGTTTAAACATTAAAATTGAAAACCATCCTATTTTTTCGCCAAGTACTGTTTCAAATGGCACAGAAAATTTTACACAAACTAAAGAATCCTCTACATTTAATTCCTGATAACAATAATACTTCCTCAGCTCATCTGGCAGTTTGGTAGGGTACTGTTGTGTCAACCTAGTTCTGGGACTTTCCTTGCTTGGTTAGGCTACACATAGGCATTGATTTTCACTATTTCACTGCTGTGGCATTGAAAAAAAAAAGAAAAAGAAAAAAAAAAAGTTGTTCTGTTGGTTTAGTGCAGCTTAGAAGTAAAGGCTTAGAATTTCTCAGCATCATGTTTACTGTCTATAAATCCAAACCTGAAATGTCAATTCATGTGCAGAAGCGGCTTCTTTTACATGCTGGGATGTTATTTCCCTCTGGTTTGGACACCCTCATGGTTATCAGAGGACTCTGAGAGACTGAATTTTATAAAACACTGAAATCTAATTTACTTTCTGCAGAGCAACATGGAGTGTCAAGCTTGTCACACTGAGGCTTCCAGAAGATCTGCTGTGCATGTGTTATACAAAAAGACTACAGTGCTTCACTATTTCTGCGGGTTCATGTCACATACCACGTGAAGCATTCTGCTTCCAGAGGGGGAGAACATGTAGGAAAGACATTTCTGTACTGTTCTTGTGAGCCAGCTGAGGCTTCCTGAAGATAAGGAGGACCTCATATTTCTCTCAAGGAACTTACCAAGGCTATCACCTTGACGACGTGAAGAGAGAGAGAAGAAAAAGTGTAAGCAAGAGATCCGGACTTTGGTTGGCTCAAACAGTGACGTGGCTCCTTTTACCTATTGAAAGCTTGGTTTCTTCTTTATGACCAATGAGAAGAGTATGTGTTTGCTAAGTAAAGGTAAACATCTTGTAAAACTGTAAGAGCAGTATAGAACTGCTTCAATAAAGGGGTCTAAACAGCCTTCTGACTGAGCGCTGGTGCTTGCGCCGTGTCGCGCTCTATAGCGACAAGAACATATTAAGGCCCCAAAGGAATGCCTTTAAAGAGACATTTGGGCCTTCAAAAACCATTGGAGAATATGATTAGCATGTGAAAATATTTGGGCAAGGGGAAAAAGGATGAAGAATGCCACCAGGGAATTTGAACAGAATATAGCAAGCAAAAATAAACTTACACCTGAAATGTGAAGATAATCCCAGAAATTTCACCTGGATGGATTACTTTATAGGAATCATGGAGGAAACAAGCCAAAACAAAAAATCCAATTGACACAATGCTTGATGGAAGCATTCACAGAACTACATCATCTTAAACATGGTTCAATACCAGGGTGATGGCCATCCCATAAGATGGGAGTCTTGTAAAAAATTCTGCTCTCATCCTTTCATGTTTTCCTGAAAAAAATTGTGCACTGCTGAAAATGTGATAATATAATATCTAGTATCAAATATTGCTGAATCTCTGCCCAAAAGAGCTTCAATAAATATTGGGAAGAGCATAGACCAAAAATATGTTCCCATAAACCCAAGTGTCTTCATTCATGCAGTGAATGCCTTGTGAGACAGATGCAGTGTATCTCTGAACATCACTCAAGTCTTAAAAAATACATTAAGAAAGGGTACTTTGAGACATCTGATTTGTTCTGTTGTTTGTTTGTTTGTCTGGTGGTTGGGGGTTTTTTGTAGAGCCAAGTTCTGATTGTTCAACTCTTCGTCTGTTTGTTTAAAAAAGCCAATGACAGCAAGTCCACAACTCAAATAGTAACTGAATTGTGTCAATACTAAGTTGTAGTTATACAGTCATACTATCTCTCCTAACTCACAAGCAGGGTGTTTAAAAATAGTTATTCCTTGTGGAGATGGAATGTATTTTCCTTCCTCACACGGATTTATTTTTCTTTTAATTTCTAATAATTTTTCACCTGTCTTTTAGAATTTATATGTTTCTGAAGAATGTGATGGAAAGGTGTCAGCACAAGTACACTTCTCAAAATCACTAAAAGTTAGCTCAAGCCTTACTTCCTTTTTCCAGGAGCTCAAGACAATTTTTCAAAGCTCAACAAAATCTCAGTAAGACATGGTCCCTGAAAATGGATCCTAACTCAAACAGGCATTTTTAACAGCTTGCCTTACTACTTTAAGGTAAAACTGTAATCTTCTAGTCTGTAAATCATCTCATTGAGATGAATGATAGTGAAATTTTATGAAACCATGGTGAGAAACCCTGTCATTTTGTGACATTGCTGGTAGTGAGGGTACACAAGCAGGACAGGTGTTGTGGGGTTTGTCTGGGTGATCCTGACAAGGAGAATTATTAAAAGAAGACACTTTTATGGCTTTCCTGCATCTTTGCCATTCTGCTCAAATATTTGAACCTTAAAATCACTAAACATATTTGAGGATAAAGGGATTTAGAGCAGAGTCTGAGGGTTTTATGGGTCAGGTGAGGAGAAGACTGATACAATAGTTACGTCTTCTTTTTCCTTCAGAACAAAGTGTCATTTCTTTTGCTGCAGTTATGGTAAAATATCACAACTTATTATCACTATGATTCTAAAAAAACTTCCTCCATGTGGTTGTAAGATAAAGTTAGTTTTATATTACTACTAATGAAGAAAAAAATCCACCCTCAAAGATGTATTAAAATAATGAATTCTCACATTTCTTTTATTTTTCTTGAACACTCATTCACACATTGTACTAAACTAATTTTCTTCCATAATTTCATCATGTTTCTGTAGATAAATTTGATAGTAGTAACATCAAAACATTACTTGCATTTGTCATTGAAAGATGTTAACACAATTATTATTCAATAACAAAAATAACCTGCATGTAAATGAATATTTTTATTGAAGAGACCCTGTTAAATTGTTTTTACTCTAAAAAGAGAGAGATAAAAATCAACTCCACATTGTATTGGACTGCAAAATGCTTGTAAAGACAAAATCAGAAACACTGGAAATACAGGAAAGTATTTGTGAGGTAGAGAATTTATTTTCAGGCTCTGATTATTATTGCAAAAAGTAAGTAAGGAAGTATTTAGCTGATGTGCGAAAAAAAACAGGTGATGACAACTAATTCAGTAATTATTGCCAGATTGCTCTGGCAACTCTTACCAGACAAAAAGGACAAAATACATCCAACTACTTCCATGCAAAGGGGAAAAAGCACAGGGTTTTAACCCATTCCTCCCATCTTCTCCTTCCATCCTGTGTTTCCCTTACATAGCTCCCAGGACATGTACACTGACTAGTAGGAAAAAGAAAGTAAAATTTCAAAGTTGTTCATGGCCAGGATCATCCCTGTCCTCCCTCCACAGGGCACAGGATACCAGGAACTTTCCTTTCCCTCTCCCCACCTCCCAGGATTTTGCTGAGCCAGGGTGCCCCCCCATCCCCCCTTAAATTTCTTTCTGTCATTCAGCTCCCTACCTTTCAGGGTAAAATTAGGGGAGAGTTTGCTGTCTCTGTGGATGCCTTCTCTCCCTCACACTGAAGGGAATCATCCTAGAAAACACCTTCCTTATCTTCTACAACTGCCCTTTTTATTCCTTCACCCTCGCTTTTTTCTCCTTTCTCCCTCTCATTTTTCTTTTCTTTTTTTTTTTTTACCCTTTCTTCTATTTTTAAAATTTTGTTCTTTTTCTCTATTTGTCTTTTTCTTTTTTTTTTTTTTTTCCCAAATGCTACCAAGAGAATGATCTGCATGTTGTACCCTCTGCGCACAGCTAGAGCAGTGTGAGGGGGCAGAAGGGGTGTGGGGAGGAGCATGTACAGCATCTCACACATGAACACACACTCTGACTTCCCTTAGCTCTGCTGGTCCCCAAAACTGTGTGAACAGTTATAAGTAACTGTGGAATTATTGGCTTTCGCTGTTATGCATTGACTTTTACAAATTATTATTGATCACAACAATTTTGATGTAGTACTATTTGCACTAACCCTTTTAACTACTTCACTAAAGTACTAGCCCTTTTAACTACTTCAATATAGTGTAATCTGTCAGCTTTTTTATGCATACAAATAGTAGTGTGATAAATATATATTAGTTTATGTTTTAGCAAAACCTGTAATTTTTGCAGGATGCTTTCATTTTGTAACTAGCTGACAATAGTGAGAATAACTTAGAAATAGCTGAAACTGTCTGTATTATTAGATAACATTGAAGGAACCACACAGATAACATCGGGAAAAGGATGTGGAAAAACTCCTTTTACTGACTCTGCATTTCCTGTCTGTCGTTGTTAGGAAGTGGCATACCCGTGGTGAGGAAATGGCATATACATTGTAAGGAAACGACATATACGAGCCCCCAAAATAAAATCTATGCTATTGAACGACAGGTCAAGGGTCGAACAAAGCTAAAAGAATTCCCAGAACAAGTAAAAGAACTCACAGGAATGTTTGAATATGCATGCATGACTTCATTAATATGTATGTAACCAGTGTACTATAAAGGTATATAAGAAAATTGTTTTAAGATAACTGTATGCTTCTGGCATTTAACCAAGGCACCCCAGCGCTGGATAGTGTCCCTTTTATCCCTTATTAAACCTTTAAAAATTTTAAAGAGTGAGCTGTGTTTCTCACGGAACGATCCAGATACTCTGCGGATCGGGGAAGCATTTGGGATGCCCTCTGTGAGGGGAGCGCCTGTCCAGGGCGGCCGCAGTCAGTCGAGAAAGGGCTGGGGCGGTCCCTCGGGGATCTGCCTCCTCCGAGGCTTCCCGGCCGCTTCTTCAGCTGCTGAGAACTGTCTTTCGAAACAAAATTTAAAAATCTTAAAAAAACTAAAACAAACTAACTAGCAAACAAAAAAAAACCCCGCACAACCTCCCCTCAAAACTACCACCCCCCTCCCCAAACGAACGGCAAAAAGAAAAAGACAAATCTAAAAAACTCCATCCCCTCTCCCCTAACCCAGCAAAAGAGGAAGGAACTGAATCACCCCAAACCGGGCCAAGAGACACTTCCAAGACAAAGTCCAAGAAGTGGGTATTTCCTTTATTCAGCGCGCCGGGTGCGCGGGAGATATCTCCTCCTAACACATCCAGGCACACAGCAAATTACAATATATGGCGACATTTCATGTATATTTATTGTTTTCCTTCGAGAAGGTGTGGTTATGCAAACTTTTTCTTAGTACTCATTACTAGTATTAGCATCCGCGAAGGGCAGGCACAGTGTACCCTGGCGGTCGCACTGAGGAAGGCTCCACATCTTCCTCAGTGGTTTCCTGATGAAGGCGGGACGTCTTCCTTGCCGTGCACTTTTCACCTTTCTCCTCTACCCATGCGCAATCTCTTCTTAGCTGTTTCAGCGATTTCGTTACTGGTTTTAGCAAGCTCTGTCCTTCATTTCTGCAAGTTTTGTTCCCTATTTCTTGCCAAGTTTCATCCTGTGTCTCTAGCTTGTGGCTAGTATTTGCTAGCACCTATATTAGTCACAGTGTATCTTATTCTTGCCCAAGTATGCCTAGGCACCATGTTTTTAATCCTTTCAGAACAAAGAAAAACAAGCAAACAGCAGCATAAAAAATCTAAAAAAACAAAACAAAACAAAGTAATAAAAAAAGCAACTACCAAAGAAAAGCAGGAGGCAAGCAGGAGGGGGGGGTGGAGGAGTAACTATGTCGTGACATTACTGTCTCCTTTTGCTATGGCCTCCCAGAAGCTCAGGAGCATCCCTTCTTGCTAGGATGGGTTGAGTTGGAAAAATCCATGTTGGTATCGACCTGATAGAGAAATCACCAAAATGTTATTATTATTCACTTTAAAGCAGATGCTTTCCTTCCTCTCCTCCTTCAGTTCACTTGAAGCTGAAGGAACTGTAAACTAAAAATTTTTTAAGTGAGGCATCACATTAACAGTTGTAAATATCAAGACAGCAGTTTGTACTTTGCTCTACAGAAAGCGTTTTACTGAAGCAGATTAAAATATTTTGGAGAAAAAAAGGCCTGAATAATTCTACAGCAATATCTATCACCCCCACCCAACAGGGGGTTGGGTGTATTGCATGTATTGCATATCCATACCATCTGTTGGTATCCATACTCATGTTTGAGTTACTGGTTTGTTTTCCTTTTTTTTCTGTTTAGAAATCCAGGATGGTTTATAGATTGCAATCATTCCAGTGTTTGCATTGTTATCGTTAAAAGAGGACCTGCTACACAATGGATGCCTTGTAAAAATGACACTTCAATGAGAAAAACTGTGACATAGCCCCCTGCATTTTTCTCCCACAACTGTGATTAAATTCAATATGAAATATAGATGAAAAATACATTTTGCATTTTTTCCTTTCTTTTCTTCTGTGTTTTCCCCTTAAATGATTATAAACACTTAAACTGTCCTGTTCCTTTCTTTCCAAAGTCCACTTCAATTATGGCAGACTAATATAATTAAATCATAACTGGTACATATATTTCCAGTTTGCTTTCACTTTGTAGCTAATTACAACATTTTGGAACTGACAGCTCCAAAGCACTTTAGCAAAGATGCCAGGAAGATGCTTAAATATTTTAAATGCAAAATAAACACTTTTGAAAAAGTACATCTTGTATTAGGATAATAAATATTGTTCTCTGTATGTTTAGATTCATAACAGAAGTATAGATATTTTTAATCAATCTCCTAATAACAAATAGCATAGACTATATGATTCCAAAAGGAATTGCAAAAATTCAAATGGTGTTTTAGAAAAATCACCAACTTTATTGTGATTTTGTCAAAAGTTAACAACCGCTTTTTCAGAAAACTATCACTATGGCTACTGATTAAATTAATAAGGGGACAGAGGATGTGCACATTTTTTTCCTTTTTTTTTTGCTAGCAAGAGATGTGTTTGCAAAATGACACATAAATCTGTCTTATTAGAACCCAGGGTCATTCAATTTTATGAAAGTTTAAATTGTTAATTAAAACCACCCTCAATCTAAATCAATACATTTCTGTGCAGGAATTTTTCATCTGTTGCTTTAGTCTTGTGCTTCAATCATTGAGAGCCCCTGGGGCTTTCCAAATGGCACTTTTCTGCTGTGTTTGTCAAAACAGATAAAATGAGCTTGCCTGGGAAAAACCCTAGGCTTTTTGCAGGTATGGCAATTCCTTTAGCCAGAGAGGAGAGAGGTCATTGAGAGCTGCCTGGGAGAGCACCAGACATGGTGTGAAGTAAAGGGAGCTGTGCTGGCATCTCCAGGCCATGGGAGACTCTTTGTTTTGGTAAAAGTGCAGCTTGGGGAAGTTCATGGGAAAGGTCTGGCATATCAGAATACCTGCTCCTGGCAATGGCTTGAAAGTATTCTGCCAGGGGATACGTGGCCGCCAGAGCAGAGCGCATTAATACTTTTCCTTATTTTGCAACCTTTTCTTGAGAATGAAGGCTTCATTTTATTAATTAAGCAATCAAGGGCTGCGTGAGATAAGTCCCTTGTGGGTGTCAGCAGACTGCACAACTGCTAGAAACTTTTCTGTCCTTCATGCATAACAAAGTTTTACCAAGTGTTAAAAAAA
>VZRH01000337.1:828389-881591 GCA_013397555.1 Urocynchramus pylzowi | reverse complement strand
AAAAAAAAAAAAAAAAAAAAAAAAAAAAAAAAAAGTTATTGCAGCCTGATTCTGTCAAAATGCACAGTAGTTTATGGTAGTTGTTGCAACCATAATCCTTTGAGGTTTGAGAGGAAAGGTTTGCAGCGGTAGAGCTTTCCCATCCCCAAAGAAAAAGATCCCAAATGAAGCCAGACAAAGTTTTAAGGTGTCTTCAGTTCTAAACAAATCACACATATTCATACAAAATAATGTATTCCCATTCCCAACAATTTAATTGTAATTAAAAGACCCAAGGATACTAACACAAAGAAGAATTCCTTCTTCAGCCATATTCTGAAATTCTGTTGTGGGTCAGTAGGATCCAGTTTAACACAAAACTGCAAGGGCAGCAAGGATAGACATCACACAGATGAAACACCAAAATGATTACTGAAACTCCTATAGCAATTTTGTATGATTTCAGGAAAACTCTACTGCAAGAGTAGTTTCATTCAACCCAAGACTTGCCTTCTACTTTAGCCAGAGGAGCCTGGGGTACCACAGTTGCACTATGCCCTTTGTAGCCTCTGGGAGGGGGTGGTGACAGGGAAGTGGTGACAAAAAGCTTTATAAAAATATTGAAGAGCAGTTTCTTTTTTCCTTTTCTTTTTTGTTTTCAAAGAATCTGCTTTGTGCTACTTGTAAATTATCTAAAAGCTGGAAAATTTACCTGCAGAAATCTTTCTAAGTTTCAAAATTTTCTGTGAGGTGATGGTCTAGAGAGGCTGCTGTAGATGCTCCCTCTCTGTATTCTTCTTCTAGCCTAGAACAAATTCACACCCATCATCTCTGGGAAACAGAAATATGTTTGGGTCTGTGTCCCAAAAGGAGTAAAACTTGTCAGGGTTTGGGTTGAGCAGCTGTGCACACAAGTCCTACCTTCTCACAACAATTCTCATGCTTTCCTTCTGATGTTATTCCATAGAAAGGAATGTGAACCAGTCACCTCCCTGACACAGGAACTTTTTTGGGTTTGTAGGGCAAGATTTTTGTATAGCGAAATGAATGTAGAATGGCAGAAAGGAGAGAAAAGAGACCAGGTTAATTAAATACAGCCAAATGCCACCCAGGCTTCATTGTTTTGCTGAAAAAAAAGCCTGGCTAAAAAAATCAAAGCACTGGTAAAATTCCACCATTTTACTTGGTGAGGAGTTTTCTGTTTTTTCTAGTCTTGTTTATATACAAGTGAAGAAAACTATTATTTCATTGATGATCTCGATTGTTTTGTCTAGCTACTCTATGAAGAGAGCTTACTATCCCCTAATATGAAGCTCAGAACTACATACTAAAGCAGCACAGAATCTGAAAAATATAAACTCTAGAACCTGAGGCATCATTTCCCCCCTTTAGAGGCTCTACAAGCCTTTACCTTGTTGAGTCTCTGTTCTAAATATTACTGATAATAACAGATCTGTGTTTAATAACAGATAAGTAACTAACAATAGTAAACAACTATCAATGTAAACATCTAATAATAAACATCTAACAACAGATAAATATCTAATAGTAAATAAATGTCTAATATTGGATAAATATCTAATAATTGTAAATATCTAAAAGTAAATGTCTAATAATAGATAAATATATAATAATATTAATAATAAACAATAGTAAACAGTAATAAACACCCCAAACCAGTAATGACTTGAACAGTCAGGTATCATGCAAAGAAGAATAATGATTATTGTGACAGTTCTTTGGGCACAGAAAAGGAATAATTTAAAACAGATCTTCATCTGCATTAGTCTCTGCTTTTACAGTTTCAGCAGCAGAAGCTTTCTTAACTCTGGAGCAGTGAATCCAGGGTCCTTTGCCAGTGACTTTGACTGGGGTGAGGGTGGTCAGCAGAACTTGGAATAGTCCTCTCCTCTTGGCTTGCAGAGGATCACTGATCCTTCTTAACATAGACCCAGTCTCCAGGCTGAAGGATTGTGCAGGTGTGTCCAGTCTGGATAGCACAATGTAATTCTGTATCTTTGGCAAAGTGGAACCTAAAGCCATTAGATATTTCTGCAAATCAAGTTTCCCCTTCATGTGAATTTCACCTGGNACATACTAAAGCAGCACAGAATCTGAAAAATATAAACTCTAGAACCTGAGGCATCATTTCCCCCCTTTAGAGGCTCTACAAGCCTTTACCTTGTTGAGTCTCTGTTCTAAATATTACTGATAATAACAGATCTGTGTTTAATAACAGATAAGTAACTAACAATAGTAAACAACTATCAATGTAAACATCTAATAATAAACATCTAACAACAGATAAATATCTAATAGTAAATAAATGTCTAATATTGGATAAATATCTAATAATTGTAAATATCTAAAAGTAAATGTCTAATAATAGATAAATATATAATAATATTAATAATAAACAATAGTAAACAGTAATAAACACCCCAAACCAGTAATGACTTGAACAGTCAGGTATCATGCAAAGAAGAATAATGATTATTGTGACAGTTCTTTGGGCACAGAAAAGGAATAATTTAAAACAGATCTTCATCTGCATTAGTCTCTGCTTTTACAGTTTCAGCAGCAGAAGCTTTCTTAACTCTGGAGCAGTGAATCCAGGGTCCTTTGCCAGTGACTTTGACTGGGGTGAGGGTGGTCAGCAGAACTTGGAATAGTCCTCTCCTCTTGGCTTGCAGAGGATCACTGATCCTTCTTAACATAGACCCAGTCTCCAGGCTGAAGGATTGTGCAGGTGTGTCCAGTCTGGATAGCACAATGTAATTCTGTATCTTTGGCAAAGTGGAACCTAAAGCCATTAGATATTTCTGCAAATCAAGTTTCCCCTTCATGTGAATTTCACCTGGAACATGTGGAATCTGCTGTGGCCTGCCACACAGTATTTCACAGGGACTGATGTTATCTCTTCACCTTGGTTGTATGTGGATTCTTGGTAAAGCTATAGGCAACGCCTGAACCCTTGTCACGGATGTTTCCTGAAAAATTTTGCTAATTTGTATTTTGAGAGTTCCATTCATACGTTCAACTTTAGCACTCAAGACAAGTAAAAGACTCCAAAGTCTTTTACTTTGGAGGTAAGGTGTCAGCAATTACTCCAGAAGTAATGACTCTAAAGTCTTTTTGACTCCTGATTTTGTCACTGGGATTGGAGTGTTTCATACTGGAAGCTTGTTGGAGCCTTTGTAGCAAGTTCACTTGGTTCTAATGGGCTTCTTACTTTCCACACATCAGCTGCTATTATTTATTATTATCATCATCAACAACAGCAACAATCTTTCAACAAAACAAATCTTTGTGTTTTGCAAATCCATACCTTCCTGAAGAGCCAACAAGTTTTTCCCTCTCTTCTGTCAAATGGGATTAAAAAGAAACATTGTAGGATCGTCGTGTTGAAATATTGAGTGTTTATATTATCCTGTGTTTTTCCCAAGAAGTTGTTCTTACATATGCAGAACCATTTATTACAGGTGAACTGTCAGCTGGCAAATGCAGAAAAAATTTCTAGAAAAGATACAGGACTGACAATGAAGAACATTGAAATCCTTTATCCACAGACCAGAGATGAAGAATGCTCTCAGCTACTACTGCATGCCACATTGTCCTCAGCCCCTTGGTAGCCCCATGTGATGTGCTACATGAACATGACACTGACTAAAAAGTTAGAACCAAAGCCATTTATTAACAATGTCAAATGTTCAGGTCAGCTAAGGAACATCATAACCTGTTGCTGGGGTTACCCCTACAGCCACAGGAAATTGAAGGCTAAAATCCTCTTCTTCTTTTTTATTTTTTAAATGATTTTTATTTAGCTCACACTTTGCAGAACTCAGAGTGCATAAGAAATTGTTTATATTGTAAACCTATAAATCTGCAAAGTACTGAAATGATGCAATTCTGAATTTAAAAAAACCTTTTTGACTCTCAACCTTGATCAGTCAGATACAAAAGCATTTTCACTTTAATAGTAACATTTACTTAATTATGCTTAATTAAATATATTACAATCAAGCATACTTAATTATTCTTAAAACAAAAAGTGAGTAATTCTGCTCCCTTCATCACTGCATATATTTAAGTCACGTGCAGAGAAGCAAGGAGATGTTGCCACTGCATTTTCCAGTCATTTCCAAGAGAAACTGACAGCACAAATAGATTGCCTTCACCTTTTGGTATATATTTACTTTTGTAGCCAAAGGCTCTTACTTTTCTCAGAATGTGAACTTGTTGAATGTGGACCATTGGTAGTATAAAGCATATACAATGCATGGCTAAAAAGGATCCCAGCAACTTTAACTAACTTATAATTTGAGTCCGAGCACTGGTGTTTTTGGTTCCTTCTTGGGGTGACAAAGAAATAATTAAAAAGAAAACAAAAATTCAGAGTCAGCCAATTATTTTACATTTCAGTGATAAGTTGTGATAATTATTTTACATTTCAGTGATAAGTGATAATGAGGTTGGCCATGTAGATCTACTTCCTCATCAGAGGTCTCACAGTATATTCACACATCATTGAAAATGAAAATACATGAAAAATTATTTGAAAACCATTAAGAAATTAATTTTTGTCTTTGAAAGTTTGGCTGTGAGAGGGTTTTTCATTCTTACACTACTGAGATCTTTGTCCTGAAAAGATGGTCATCTATGCTTATAGTGATTTAGCAAGGGCTTTTTATGAGCTGTAAATTTCAAAGCAATGCACAAGAAGCTGGCTATTAATATCGATGCAATGGCATGTTCTAGGTGCAGCACAAAGTTTCTAGAACAGTTTTTGTTAGCATTCTTACATAACATGCTGTGAGTGGTGAGGAACTGGTACAGTGCTGGAGAAGCTGTGGATACCCCAGCCCTTAAAGTCCATGCCTATGTTGGATGGGGCTTGGAGCGACCTGGTCCAGTGGAAGGTGTTCTTGCCCCTGGCATGGGTGTGGAATGAGATGAGCTTTAAGGTCCTTTCCAAACTAAATCATTCAAGGATAGCAACAAAGACCACAAAGCCGCACTTCTCACCTGATTTCCTTCTTCCTGTATTTATTTTTGTCATTCTTTGTTAACAAAACAGCTTAGAGGACCCAGGCAAACCAGCCAAGACAGGCTTATGCTGCAAAGAGAACTTAAAGGGAAGAGTAAGACAGCTGTCTGCTACAGCCATAACCCAGCTGTGCACTCTGAATCTCTCAAAACTAGATGAAGGGAGTTAAATTATCTCATCTCAGAAGATGATGGGCATGACCCTCATGCAGGGAGACACGTACACATCCTCTGAGCATTACCACCATGACATTCATAAGCACTGATGAATAGCTCAGTGGGAGAATGAACCATCTATCAATCAAATCCTGTTGCTGGGCCACAGCTCAGAAGCTTTCAGTAGGGATTTTCTTCCTGGAAAGCGAAGTCTGGAAACAAACTATAGATATATGAGATGGCAGCAGTTCTCTGCATTCAGAGGGAAGAGGTGCATTCAGATGGGAAGAGAGAGCACTACGTCAAGAGCTAATATTTCTGTTTTTCTTTGTTATATACACAACCCTACAAATACATACATAGGAAGGGATCAGTGCTCAAAAGAAGGTGTAATTAAGATGTAATAATGTGCAGAGGAGTGACCTGCTGTACTGCTCAAAGATGCTAGCAATGGCAGCAAAGGAAGGAACAAAGTTTGGAGGAAACATTGCTAGAGCAGGCAGAGGTACCCTAAATGGGAATGATGCTGCTGAATTCTCAGAAAGGAGAGTACGATGAAAACTTAAAGCTATGAAAGGGTGAGGAATACCCCTGGTGATGTGGAGTGACCTGTCACCCTAAAGAGGACAAACAGCAGAAAATAATTTTGACAGAAGAGAGAAAAAGTGATGGAAGAAGGCCCCTTGAGGTTGAAAGAAGGTCCCTTGAGATTGTAATTTGTACAACCTGTGAAATCATGTTGTTGGAAGCTCCAAAGTGGCCCTAAAGATTAATTACTCTGATTTGTTGGAATAAGCTCCAAGAGAGAACGTGGCACAGCTGGAACAGGATTTTGGAATGAATGCATCGCCCACCATCCTCAGCAGAGAGCATGAATCTGAGGGAAAAAATACCTGCAGCGTGTCTCGTACTGTTGCACTTTCTCTGCCACCAATTCCAGTACAGATCTTTTTTGTTGTCCTTGATGCCATATCACATGAATTCTCACCTGTCCTGACATCACTTCTTTTCTCACCAGGATTTGCACTCATGTTACACCATGTCGTGCTTCCATGGTGGGAATTCAAATTTCCAGTGCCATGGGGGCAGCCAGGACACACGGTAGGCATGTGTGGACTGAATGGTGGGTAAACTTTGCTCACCACAGTAAAGGACAACGAGCCTTTGTTGCCTTCCAACTATCAAACCACTCAACCCTTTGCATACAGGTCTGAGAGCACTTTGAGTGGGGCTCTTAGCAGGCCTTCCTCACTACCCAGCTGCAACATTTCAAACCTCCTGGAATTTGCAACTTCATGACTAGAATTTCTTATAATTTATATGCGCGTGTGTGTGTAAGACTATGCATAATTGTGTTTGACTTACTGCCACTTTTCTCTTTTAACACTCCTCTTAGTCCTAAAATGTCAGATGTATCCATGGCAACAACTAAAAACCAGCATGCCAGGCCTTACCAACAGTATTTCAAAATGATAGCTATAGAGGGTATGGCATATCTGTGTTAATTCACATATGTGAATGTCCTTAATAGAAATGCTGTAAATAGGAAAGTTTAAAGATGCATTATAATGCGGCCCCAGGGTTTTCGGCTGCCGTAGGTGTCCGGATAGCGAGGTCCAGTTGAGCACAACCTGTCTGGGCCCCACAGGCAGGCTCCCAGCCACAGGCAATGTTAGCAAGCTCAGCTCTTAACTGAGATCAGCCCTTTGGTGATTTTCAGCTCTTTAGTGATTTCAGCTCTTTGCTTGCCAAGTGCCTCAGCAGCAGACGCAGGGAGAGAGGAGAAGTGCTGTATGAAGTTCCACAGAGATGTCTTTATTGGTATCTTCTGCAAAGGGTCCCAGAGACAGCTCTTCTGCTGAACTGAGCAGAAATGGGTGTTTATGTGGGGGTTTAGGGGTTTTGGGAAATGGTCTAACAGTAAGGGTTGAGGCAAATATGACCTATAGCCTTACAGAGAGATAAGCAAGGCTCTGAGAGCAGAAGAGGGGTTTCTTTGGTCCAGTCATCATGACTAGGCATTTCCTATCTTAAGCTGCTGACCACCAGGGATGCCTTGCAGGCCCTGTGCCTGCTACAATGCATTATTATGGACAGACCTAAATGAATACTAACACAAATTTTACATGAATACTTTTGATACTTTTTTTTTCTTTTTCCCTTGTGTGAATGTTCCCATCAACTTTGAAGGAAGCAAAGTGCTGTCACTTGCCTCCAGGCAACCAACCCTTGAGAAAACAAATACACATTTCCAAACAGGCAAACATAAGGTTAGGGAGGTAGGACCAGATAACCCTGCCAGTGGTCCCTTGCAACCTTACTGTGGTTCTGTTTATAATTAATAATATAAGTAATAATATAAGTAATAATAACTCATTCAGAAGACAAAATATAATTTGAAGCACAGCTGAGAAGATGCTGGATTTCACAAGTTAAAAGCAACCCATGAAAAAAACAACACAGATCATTTCAAATGTGTAATGCTGAAAAAAAATCAAGTTTTTGCAACAAACTTCATGTGAATTTGTTAGGAAATTTTACTTTATTCTGTGTAATATTGACTAGAAAATGCACGTTGATAGGATTTTGTGAATGCTAGTCATTTCAAGGCAGAAGGTCTATATTATAAATCCACAGCTTTGAGGCATTCCTGCCTGACTAGGATGGACAACTGAAATTGTTGAGCAAATCAAACTATTTCTCATATTTCTTTTCATAATGAGATGAAAAAATTGAGGGAAAGCCATGATTTACATTCAAAATATCCAAATTACACCATCACATGATGAGATAGTTTCTTTACAATTCCTAAGACAACTTTGAATAGGAAAATAATTTCATGTCCTGGATAGTTAATAAGAAAGTGACAACTTCAGGTTTTTGTGTTTGGGTTGTTTTTTGGTTTTTTATCTAGAAAGTTGTTTTTTTTTTTAAACTCATTTTTGCAAACTGTTTAGTTGTCAGATATGTGAGGGTAAAATGCACCCTCTTTTTCCTCAGCAAGGGGCTGATGCCCCTTTCACATGAATACTGTCACCACCAGGATTGGGGTGTGGTGGTAGAGCTGCACTGATCCCCCTCTCTTTTCCCTAGCCAGGCTGAGACTATGGGATGCTGCTGCTCACCAGAAGTATTTATATAAGCTAAGGGAGACTTACAGCAGTAGCACCAACATGCAGATGGGGAAAAAAGACAGGAAAAGTTACAAGACCATTTATAGGTTGTTCATACAACCTTGCTAAGAGCTGTACAAAACTCATTAAAACACTGCTGGAGTCACTAACAAACTGAAGCACTTTACAAAACCTGTAGCTTTTCAATAATTCTGAATTGCTCTGAAACACTTGTGCTCCACACACTCATACTCCATAAAGTCTCTTTCAACCACTGCAGATTTATAAAAGGAATATTGTCAAAATTATGGTAATTCAACTTCTTCAATAGGAGGTGTGAAATGAAATGGTTTTGTATTTTTCTCTTGTAATTTTTGCTATTCACCAAGTAAAAAAGCAGATTATTGTTGTATTGCACTAAACAGTTATTTAGCTGTTTTGCACAGGGTGTGTGGTGGTTTGCACTGTTCACATGATTTGTATCCTACGATCTGGCCTTCCCCTTCCCCCAAGCTTCAGTGTTGGTGGTCCCTTCCTGGTTTGCCCCTCCCCTTGCCCTTCCTCACTTGTATCCCATTGGGTATGGTCCCCTTCCTTCCTCCACCCCCCTTTCCCTTTGCTTAAAATCCCCTTGGGAGAAGGCCAAGGTCTCTTTCCCTGGAAGGTCACCTGGACCACCTGGTGTCTCCTACCTAGGAAATAAAGTAGGACATGGCTTCCTAGAAGGAAAGAGCGTCTCTCCATCTTTTGCTCCTGTCTATGTGGGATTGAGCCAGGGGCTCTGGGTCCGGAGCTAGCCATTTTGGACACCCTAAAGCCCCCCAGTTCACCCCAGGTTATAGGATGCAAGAAAAAAGAAAAAAGAAATTATTTTTCTGGATTAAAAAAAAAAATCAGTTATCTTATGCAACATTGTCTAAGCTATCATGAATTATTTTTCTTTAGTTAATATGCACTTCATGAGCAAAAAAACCTCAAAACATGAAAGGGTTGGACAATCTTCAGAGATTTTCCTTTAGTACTGGAAGCATTTTATGGTCAGGAGAAGATGCACACTTGAAGAATGTTGTGCTGGGAACTGAAAATATATTAGAAAACACGGTAAGCTTACCACTTTTTTTTCTATTATACCACAAGCAGAGAGCAGTACTGAATTGTCTAGATCAGACATTCTTAACTAGGAAGTTGTGCGAATAAGGGTTATCTCAGTTTAGCTACTAAAACAAAAGAATATTGGTGTGTGGGAGGGAAAATTTCAGAATAACTCAAAAGGACAGGAAAATTTATTCAACTTCAATTAAGAAATCAATTACAAAAACATCCCAAACTCTAATAAATATCAAAATAATTAGAAAATATGGGTTTCACCACAGTTATCAATTTAATTAACAAATATCTTAGTTCCTTGAAGAGAGTGGTCCTTTGGATTTTGATTTTAAGAAAACACCACTTCCTCTCAAGGTGCTTGCTGACAAAGTATAACTTGTCTTCCCAAGAAAATGCATTTCTGCTCACACTGTTCCAAAAATCCTCCTGTCTCTGCCCCAAGAAGAGGCCTGAAGAGATATCTGCTGAAGCTGATTATCATGCAGTGGCACAGTGTGGTGTATGACCAATCCCATGCTTAAAAGGTGTGAAAAAACAGAGAAAGCTGCAAGGGAGAAAAATGAATTAATTGACAAAACTGGATGCAAAAACTGCTTTCTTTTTTCTTGTTTCCTTTTTTTTTTTTTTTTAAAATCTTTCTTCCCTCCCCTCCCACCAGATAAATTAATCACAAAATCTGGGTCAGCACAAATGAACAAGGTGACCCAGCTGCAAACTAAATGGGTAAAACAGCAACAAGTGAGGTAGCTGTGAGGGCATATGCCCCAGAGTTCAAATTGATAGGGAACAGCTTCATGCAGCTCTAACCAATTTTTAAATGTGCTTACTCTTGGTTTTTACAAGTGAGTTTTAAAAGTGAATTTAAATTTAACACTAATTTCTGGAATATATTTTTGTGAAAAATGCCAATCACTTGTGTNAAGCTCCTAGGAGTCTGGAAGAAGTCTGGTTCTTCCCAATAAGCAGGCAATAATTCTTCTTTTCGAATCTTGGTGTCTTGTTGCTGTTCTGTCTATGCAAAGAATTTCTTGATTATCTTATCCATTCCTTGAGCTAGTTACAAAAAGTATCTTATATCACACAGTTTCTATTTTAATATTATGCTACAGCCTACAAACTATATTTACCACACTACTTAAAAGGATTAATACAGCATAACTTTCTAACATAACACATATAGTATTCATTTTAATATTTGCAATGAGCCAATCATATAATAGGCATTTTTTCACATTTTGCATCAAACAACGTAATAAACCAGTCACTAAACGGCAAAAAACTTCAAATTAAGTTTCTTGTTTTCTTCAAATTAATCAAAAACCATCCTTTCTGATTCAGCAGGGACTAAAAGTGCATTTGTCTTGGTTTGAAAGACAGGTGTCAGCTAAGGAAGGCAGGAGGCTCCCTTGGAATGGAAAATGTAAAGCCCTTCCCTCCGAATTACTGTAATTTTGAAATTAAGGGGCTCTCAGGCAAAGATGTGGGAAAAGGGGTAACAGTTATTTACTAGTCTGTATAACAAGGCAAACAAACAACAACAATGGCAGTGACAAAAACCAGAACCAGAAACCCAGTAACAGCCTTCTTGGGTGCAGGCACTTTCCCCTTTGGTGTAGTTAACGGTCTCAGGAGAGAGAGAGAGACACAGAGAGAGCGCTAGCCAGCTGCCCCATTTTTTCAGAGCCCAACTCTCGTGGTTATCTCTGCCCTACACTGGAAACCTCAGGTAAAGAGTCAGCAGCCAGCTTCTGAGTAGTACAACTCCTTTTGTATCTGTTACATATCCAGTCGTTACTGTTGCCTAGCGACACTTATGGGGGGAAATTCCTTCAGAGGAAAAGTCCAAAAGGAGAACTCCTAAAACCCCAACAACATCTGTGCCCAGATTCCCTTAAAAACTTTCCACACATGTAGTCTGTAAAACATATATATTTATCAGTAAAACGCAAGTTAAAAAAACCCAAAAAACCAAAAAACACACAAAACCAAAAAACCCCAAACAAACCAAAAAATAAACAACCAAAAAATGGCTGTCAGAACATGATGATTCTCTCAAAGAGTAAGAAAAAGTATGGGATAAAGGAAGACCAGAACAGGAATCTTGCAGAAGGTTGCATATAAAAACAAAATGCCGGCAAATGTAAACGACATGATATTGCTCATGAGTTCAAAAGCAGTTCTGTGAAAAGGAACCGCGTGTGCTACATGAAACAACTGAAGTAGCTCATGTAGTGATGGATCTCATACCCATCTTTGTCCAGAGCATAGAAGGGGAACCTGCTGCCTCCTGGATTGTTCCTCATCTTTGGGGCAACATCCAGCCCTCATGTAAAGGGTGACTGTTCATGGGGGAAAATAAAGGAGAATTCAGTTGTGATTTGCAATGGGCTAAACACTGCAACATCTAAATCCAGTGTCAATGTGCTCCTACTTAACCAACAGAAGACCAGACACATGGCCAAGTATAAACATCTAAGCAAAACAAGACTAGGGCATCCACAAACATTTAAGAACTCACTCTGAGGTTGACAGGCTTGAACACCATCCTGTAAAACTCTTTCTCCATGTTCCTAACCATGTAATGGTCTAACATTTACCCACTAAACAAACTATTTAGGCTTGCTCCTCACATCGTGGGCACCAGTTGTTCAGGATACAGAAAGATGGGGTCAGCTGATGAGGCGATTAAAAGAAGGTTTATTGCAAAATCAGTCTCACAGAAGGGTGAGGTTGTAAGGTTGTTACATCCAAAGCCATCGCATCAGAAACCATTCTAATTCTAGTTACAATGTCTTTTATAAATTTCTTCTCCAATCAGCTACTTCCACAAAGCTCACTAGCATCTTCATAAATCAATTGCTAATTGCTACGTTTTACACAATTTGCCACAATGCATATTTTTCTATCCAGTCATATAACTCTACAGAAACTTACTGATGTATCTTCTACTTTTTACCAACTCTATAAGTTCTACTGTTAGACTTTAAAAATATTATTTTGCTTAACAAATTTATTTGCTTACATGAGGCATATTTCTACTTGATTAAACAATTCTGCTTAAACTACAAATCTTTATTCTTATTTTGTGTTTGTTTCACTATTCTATTTTAAAGCTTGAAGCCTTCGCCAAGGTCTTAGGTCAAACACTGTATCCATCTCTATCTCTGGGCTAGTATGTTCGAGGCCTTGGGAACTCTCTGTGCTTGCTTTTTCCCACACATTGCTAGTTCAGATTAATTGCAATATTGCTTGTTCAGGAAACTTAATGTAAAAACCTTTTTAATTGAATGACCTGCTAGAAGTATAATACAGTGATCTCATGATTTTTTAAAATTTCTTAAAAGAAAGGTCATTTACATAGTGGTAATTTTTCACATGCAAGACCAGTGCCTCTTTTCAGCATTCAGATTCCACCTCTTCCTTCCCACCTCACATTTAAAGTTTACACCCCATAGCAGACAGGTTAAAGAGACACCACACCCATGAAATATAGTTAAGTAACTTAAAAAGAGTTTAAAACACAGTTTAAAAGCTAATTTTATCTTTTAAGTCTGTGAGCCACTTGTACATTGTCATTTTCTCAGATGTAAGATATATATAGTACACTGTATATATATCTGTAAATATACATACGTACACATGTGTATATATATACACAATATATATAGATATATATTGTATGTTGTCATTTTCTCAGATATATGTATACATGTCTCCCAATAAAGACTCTGCCAAAAAAAAACCCCTTTACTCTTCTATGTAGGTGAATCAAAAGGTACATAAGATAGAAGTAAAAACAGGATTGTAGAGACTGAATGCAAATTGAGGAAATACATTTTATTTAAGCAGCATAACCTGCCCACTTCAAAACTTACTCTTCAGCATTTTAGGTTGATATTTACATACCTCATGTATTTGTTAAAAAGCAGAAATACTACTAAATCCACTTGAGCAAAGAAACCAACTTTCAGGCAACTTCTTCTGTCCTGCTGAAGAGCTGCTCTGTTTAGCATAGCTCAGCATCACAGGCATCAGCAGCTGACCTTCAGGCACATTTATCTCTATTTAATGTTCATCACAGATACTGCCTCCTTGGCAAATGTTGCCTTCCTTGGTACAGCTCTGCAATGGAGAGAAAACACCTACAAGCTTTTTGTGTTGATTAGCAAGTTAAGAGAACACAGAGTGAAAGCACAGTGTTAATCAAAATCTGGTAAAAATAATGGCAAAGCATGTCTGAAAGTAACTATTAATTTTGTAACAAAAATTCTTTTTCTGTGAGTTTAGAATAACTGTGTTTTTTATAGATGCAAACATCAGGAATTTACGGAGCTGCCCAAGATTGGAGGTTTTTACAAAAGGCAGCAAGCCTGGACTTAATACAGTTTCCCAAAATAATAAATTCATGCTGTGGGGTGACGTAGGTATGTTTTAAATCTTGCAACAGCTCTTTCTTTAAAATGTCTAAGAAAAGTGACTTTTCTAGGGGAGTGAAGAGAGGTGATAAGTAACAGTGGATAGGAGAAATAGTAACATGGAAGGAGAAAATCAGTGCAAGAAGAAAGCTGCATTTCTTTCATAACCAAACTCAAAACAAAAGCAGATAAACAGCACACAAATAAGAGGAAGCATAAAAAGAATCTATCACATAAAGACAGGGGGAACAGCCAAGAAACTGAGAATGTCAAAGGGACAAAAGAAATAAGAAGGAAAATTTATAGCTGTCATTTAAGATGGAAATTAAATAAGCTGCTGTGATGCCAGGATGATTTTTTGCCTTTTCTTTTATATACCTTTTATATAAGTTTGATGTATCCTCTGTATTCTTATATGCATACTTGTAATTCTTCAAGTCTGATAACAGCATAGTCCTAGCATTTTGTTAGGCTAGGAGACCAAACACCCTAAAGGCCTTGTAGTAGGAGGCCAGAAAACCCTACACTACCTTGAGAAACTGAGGCCCCCTCTAGAAGATATCCTGTAAACTAGAGATTTGGCCCATCCAGGAAGGTATTCCTCAGTTGGGGGAGTATCATGCCATTCATCCAGGCCTTCCATTGGGACATCTTTGTTAGATATGCTGATTTGTAAGGTCTGTAAATTGTACATGCAGTCTGTCGTGTGTGTGCTTTGCAGCATATCCCACCTTGGTGAAACGGTGCACCATAAGGATCCTTATTAAAATACTGAGATAAAAACCCCTTATTCCCTTAATCATGTCTGGCTTTCAATTTTTTTCAGATGAGGAAGAGGCATTAGCTGGAATACTTAAAATAGCAGGCCAGGATACAGGAAAAAAGACTAGGGAATATTAAGACAAATTAAATGTATAGACATAATCAGGAATGCTTGAGGAAAGTCACTGGGTACCATGGAGTTGGTGGTTTTATCTCAAAAGACATATATGTAAGCTTACATATAATGCACATGTGCATGCACTTCTGTGATGGCAACACATTTCAGTGTTTTCCTTAAGATCTTGGGGACCAGACTAGATGACCCTTAAAGGTCCATTTTAGCCCAAACTATTCTATGACTGTAAGATCCTAGTATGTTTTGGTAGAAAACAACAACAAAAATAAGTTAATATTAGTTTGAATTGAAGTAACTTTGATGCATTGGAGAAATGGTCTAAAATTAGTATTTCTTTAAAAAGAAACACAACAAAATGCTAAGTACTACATTTAATAAAAATGAAAACACATATACATACAAAGAAAGGGGAAACACTTGTTTTGCAATTAGTACTGCCTAAAAGGAGCTGAGAATTATCAAATACCCAGGTAAGAATCAGAGCTGCAAAGTTGTTGCAAAACAACAAGTTGTGATTTGCATTAATAAGGCTACCTAATTAGCACTTGAGAGGTTATTATCTTGGGGAGGGTAGCATAAGGGGTGGCATGAAAAGACCGTGAACATAGTACTATTTTGTATGAGTATACACAGGGTGAGTAACAGTTTTGTAAATCAGTAATTACAGATTAATGTAGGAGCATTTGTGCCTGGTGGACCTCTTTGTGGGAGAGGATGACAAAGGTGTGGGATGCAAAGAGAAATGGTAAGCATGTGCCTGGGCTGCCTGGCCCACTGTGTCTGCGGGAGGACACAACTGGCACCTCTGGAGGTCACTCCACTGTAAACAACACTCCTCAGCTAAAAAATGTGCTCAATGGAGTTTAATTTAGCATCATTTAGAAAATTAATTTTCATAGAATGTTTGCCTTTTAAGATATCATGGTCTTTAGACAGAGCAAAATTTTTGTATTACCTTACTTTATATTTATTTTCAAATTTATATTACCTTTTTACTAGATGCCAGCAAAATTTTAAAACCTTTTACCACTAAAACTTTTTGAAAGCATTAAAAACAATGCAGCATAAAAAAATGACGATGCATAGTCTGTGTTAAAGAAATTAGATTTGTGCCTTTAGTGTGGCAAACCAGCCACAGTTGTGCCAATTCAAAAGTTCCAAAATTCCAATCCTAAGAATAGAAATTGATTAAATAGTGGTTTATTTGTTGGTCCCTGATGCCCTAGTTTGTTTTTTTTTTCCCAGGTTTTCACATGAAAAACAATACACACCACCTCATCCTGCAGTTTTACAGCATTAGTCCTACTTGTTCTGCAGTACACAATACCATCTCCAGCTTGCCCCTTGTGTTTTTTAGTAACACTCATTCCTCATATCGAGGGTGATGTCTAGCAGTATGCATTGAAATGACAGATAACCACACTGTATTTTCCTGTGGAAAACAAATCCCTGTCCAGAACAACTGTTTACATTTTGTAAATTGCAGCCCAAATTCCTTGATATATAACTCAGCCGATGTCCCTCCCCATGTCCCTTTTCCCAGTTCTGTAAGCTCATGCTGTCTGTGAAATGGCAGCAAAAGCTTAATCCCACTCCATGAAGAGGAAATGGCAATCCAGAGAAGATACAGATGCTAGGGTTGAAGATTTTTGTATTTTACTCTTCTTGTCAGGCTGATACCAAGATTTCACTCAAAGAAGAAAACAGATTATATGACCAGATCTTGAAGGTTTGTCCTATTCACAATATAACCCAAATGAATGGGAAGCAAATGGACATTGCTGATGATTGAAGACTAATCTAACTCCAGCTAAGAGCTTGGATTCTTTTAGTTTCTGACAATACACAAATTCTACAGTGTATTTCTATGTATCTATAGAAATTATGACTTTGGGAAATCATACTAATTTTATATTTGTTGAAAAGCTGCTTTAAAATCTGTCAGTTGAGAGGAATGTGAGAGGTTGGTTATCCAGAACCACTGAAAGTAGCTTGTAAAGCTCATAATGCAGTGAGAAAAAGTCTTTATTTTCCTGTCTGCTTTAAAGAGAGACGTATCATGCTCCCATTTCATGAATTGAAAAGCTGACCTTCCCTCAGACTCATCAGTGCTGCACCCACAAGAAAGCAAAACTCTAGTGTCAACTCCAGAGTTAAGGATAAAAAAACTACTTTTTTTTTAATATGGATTTAGATGGAACATGAGTATTCCTCTAAAAGAGGGATTTTCTGGTCCATTTCATAGTCCACCAGGTAATAGCCTATCAAGGATGCAAGCAACAATGACTGTTGCATATTCTTTGAAAATTTGTCATAAAATCCAAATCAAACCAGCAACATCTTCAACATTTTCTCAGCCCTACCAGACAGCAGAGAACAGGTACCAGATGCTTACCTTTTTGTCTGGAGGATACTTCCAGGCTTTCCTCTCCCACTGCACATACTCAGATAAAATAAACATTTCAAAAAATTGGGTACTCCCTATAGAACTGCACTGAATCATGCATGTTTGCACATGACAGCAGAGGTCAGCTGAAGACCTTTTAAGTCCTCACAGTCTGGACCTGGTGGATTCAAAAACAAGATTTGTTTTTATTAAAAAACAAATATAAAGCCTTGTTTATATAAAAACAAGGCTTGTTTTTATTCCAGAAGCATACCGCCAAGGCTTTCACTGTTGTATTTTGCACTAAACCATTCTACTGCAAAGGCCAGGGGACTGTGGATTCCAAAGGCAGCCTGAAGCTTCAGGCTGCATGGAGAAAGCAGAAGGCTAAGCTGCCTTCTGAGACATAAGCAGATCTCCTACTGTTTTTTCCTCTTAACCATCACTTTAAACCTCACCATTGTTATACTTTCAGGAAGGGGTCCCACAGCTCAAATGCCTTGTAGACTTTCAAATCCCCATCCCAGATGTCAACACTGGCTCTTCTCAGCATAAGATCACACTTTGCTTCAGCAACACAACTCATGGAACTGATGGCTATTGCTGAAGGGGTCTTTAGTACCACTTTGGGTTTAGGCTAAAGAAAGATGTTTTCTCAAGGATATATATTTTTTTTTTTTTTACATCTGTGGAACTATTTGAGCAATTTTGGCATCATTCACCTGCATTTGCTGCACACATGGAAAGAAAATACATGCATAACCAAATCCAATATTCCAAAAATCAAATTCAAGTATATTCTTTCTTAGTGCTGCTATAAGAAGCAAACACAACCCCTTTCTAAGTGATTTCCTACTAGGGTGACAGTCAAGAAGGGTGCCAAATCCTTTGAGTGTAAAACCCAGAATTTTCTCCACTTACCATGGTGTACAGCCAATCTTTCTCTAGAAATGGTTCAAAAATTTAAATAGTGAAATACACAAAAATGAAAACACTCATATGAAATCTCTAATGGTTCTTTGTGATTAAACTGCTGTTCACATGAATAAGACACTACCTGCATTTAGACTCAAAAAGTATTTATTCTGCTGCACCCAAAAGAAGGAAGTAAATGACCTACTATTTCTAAACAAAGTAAACAACTTAGACTAGTAGAAAAACTGATAGGAAGCCTGGTTATTACATGCTCTTTATAGATTTGCAAGCTAATAAGGAGTAGTATATATCACAAAAAGTAGGAAAAAAAGCACACTGGTAGACAATTAACATTTATTGATCTTTGGCTTTAGAAATTGTCTTATTTTGGATATGGGCAATACTATATAAAATAATGGAAGGGTTTTTTAGTTCTTTACAGTGCACAAGTGCAAGGCATGCAGAGTACATGTACGGATGCTAAAATAATATAGGAACATTACTGCAGTAGACATTATATGTCCAACATGGGTTAACACTTTACAAAGGCAAGCAAGTTGATGGAGCCACTTGATAAACAGCAGATATCACAGTTTCTCTTAGATTTGCTGTGGTATTACCATGAGCAACTAACAGACAGAAATTTCATTTTAATAATGTGTGCATTATAAAAGCGGCATTAAACTGTAACATTTCAACAAATGAATAGGGAATAAGAAAGTATAACCTTGCTTCAGTTTTGTGAAATTTACTGTTGTTAAAGAAATTTAGGCTTTTAAATGACAAACCAATTCTTATTATTTTCATATTAATATAAAATGAGCAAGGCAAAACTAGCTTCTTAAATGCTCTACAGTAAAAAATGTAATGTAACTTCTTACAAATAGTGTAAGGAAATATTTAGCACGCTTACCGTACCAGGTTTTCCCAAACTGTGTACTATTTACAGTATGGATTTCTATAGCCACTTTTTAGAGCTAAAAGCTCAACATGCTGTGACAAGCCTTCCTCAGAAGAAGGCTTCCTTTGGTAGATTTGAATCAGCAACACCACCTCAACTTACAAGCACTTCACATGCAGAATGTATAATTAACTCAGGAGCAAGGGCCTGTTGTTTCCTCACTTTTTTAGCCTCCTTGCTGAACCAGTCAGGTTCTGCCTTCAGCTCTTGCATTCCTGAAGATGGACAAGCAATTTTAAAGTAAGGGTGGTTTCACTATTGAATACTCCAACAGAATTCTACAAAATTCTACAAGGTGTAACTTTTGTAAGCTTGGTGTTGGTCAGTGGTATCACAATTGGTACTTTTTGTGCTCCAAACCCATAAGAATTCAGTGACCTTCAGTGTTGCCTTTCAGAGCCCAAGCAGAACTACTTACCTGGCTGTAATCACCTATGTGCCTGGAGTATAATTAACACCCAGGTGTCACTACAAAACTTTGTAAGTCAAACTATTCCAAATCTTGCGAATACTTGCCCTCAGTCATAAAGAAAACAATGCAGAGGTGGCAGGTGGCAGAGGGAGGGGTGTTAATTTAAATTAGGAGTGTTCAATTATCAGTCAGATATGGACAAAACTGTTAGATTACCATTTAAGTAAGAGGAATGGAAAAGATTTCTTCAAAATCTTATTTGTTTCCAATATGTAATAGCACAAAACCACATATAAGTCAAACATAAGTCAAAAACTGTTTGAAAAAAAAAATTCATAGCAAACCCTATTTCAAGGGCTACCAGAATCACCCAGGATTAGGCACTTTACAGTGTACAAAAAAAGAATATTACTGGAGGTTGTTTATTAGCTGTAGTAGTTGTACCCAAGTATTATCCACACCACTAAAAAAACTCCAAAACAACCAAAAAAATACCCTAAAGTGAGCTTTTTCAACCTGTGCTGTGCTCTTCTGATCACAGATCCTGATGAACATTTAAGAGCACAGGAACCAATTTGTTTTTGAACATCAGGTAATGCAATACCAGATACATATAAATGCAAACACCACTTGACACCACCCCACTGTGAAGCATGTCAGTCTTAGTACTTGTAAAGCTGTAACTATAAAAATCATATTTTAACAGTATTGTAGCAGTAAGAGGAATATATGTATATATATTTACCTATATAACACCAGTCTTTTCCAGTTGGCAAATACTGAAATGAAGGGAGGGGAATCTTTTTGTCTTAGGTCTTTATTCTGGAGTAGAAAGTATTATGTGCTTTTCACTTAAAGACAAAAATAAAAAAGACTGAAGAACAATACTGAATTTGTGTGTTCCCAGCAACAATGAGACAAGTAGAAGATTTAAAGTAAAATATTTACAATGTGGAAGGTATTCCCTGTGCAATTTGTAACATGCCTACCTTATGAGAAATTTTAGGCTGAAATTATTTAATAGCATCTTTGCATTAATATTTGCTCACATAAGTGGGAAGACTGAAATATTAGACAGCTTTCTGTAACTTCTATTACTATTTTTTCCATGCATATTCCTCCTAGAAAGCCTTACATACTGTTAACAGTGGAACAAAGGAATGACCAAAGATAGGAAAAATAAAAACTGTTGGCAAATCATGACATAGGTATGAACTGTAGTTATGAAATACAATTTTTTGTGCCTTTTTCTTCATCCTATGTTTTTATGAAAAATACTGTAAATATGTATTCTGGAAGCTTAGAACACATATGGGAGGCAGAGTTACTATGAACAGAGGAAGAGAGAGTAAGTTCTGACTTTAAGCACAGGAATTTCAAGCCAGATTTTAAAAAATATATTGCAGCACAATAAAAAACCAGTGACTTATTACTAAGGAGTTTGTAAAAAGCTATTCAAAGCTCTTTTTAGATGTGTATTTTATAGATAGCAGGGTCATATGGATAGTATGTTGTTGAGAAAAAATGCTGCAAGTACAAATTCTAAGGGTTCTTGAGTGATGTGTAATTACATGGAAAAAATCTGGTATTTACAGGTGGATTTTGGCCTTTGCTGAAAAACAGCATACCTGTTAATACTTCAGCCTAAACATCAAACTTTAAAAAAAAATAGTGTAGAAGTTTTTGACTTCTAGTTGCAGGCACCTATATAAATTTTAAAAAATGAAAATATGATCCATGGTTATTAGGACTAAAAATAATTTCCATTAAAAACACCATTGAAATCAAAGGTATAAAAAATACATGTACACTGGCATGCAAAACAACATCCAGTGCAATGTCACCCTCCTGGCAATCCACAGTGAGAGACTGGAAAAAGTTTAAGTGCAGCATATACAGATGTCAGTAAAAACAGCCTGGAAATGACATGTTGGCTTTGTGATCTCACCTAGAGGAGGAAGACCTTTCAGTCTAATACTCAAAAGGAGTGCAAATGAGACATGCCATCTACTTCACTGGATGTGCTGCGCAGGTCACAAAGCATGGCAGGCCTTCCTAAAGAAGGAGTTGCACAAAAATCACTCTGAAGCACAGACAGACCAATCTGCATCAGCCTGCTTAGTGACATCAGACATCTGGCTTCTAAGCATCTGCTGCCTAGATGCTCTTTAGAGTAGGTATCCACGAGGTCAAAATATTGCTCTGTTTACCATTTGGGATTCAGGCTGCAGATGCTAAAAATAACAGTCTTACCCATAATTCACATTTTTTTATTTAAGATACAAGTAACCTGCTGTTGCTTTCCTCCATTAAAATTATGTTCAGGTGTAACAGATTTCTCCAAGAGAGCACACAGTTTTCTTTGGCCTCATTCATGTTCAATGTCTCCATTTTGTCTGGGCACTCAATTCTTTAACTAAAAGTATCTAGGAACTTTATAGTGACAAAATTAAATGTGGGGTTAAGTCTGGGTGTGGAGGGGCTGTGTTGAACAAATTAATGTGCAAAATGTGTAATGAGAAAATTCATGAAGCATAGTATTTAAAAACTGATCAAAATTATCTCTGTGAAAAGCACAGCTATTTGAGAATAAAGAGACATAAGGCTTTTACCTTGGAGAACCTTCCAACAGCTTTAAGATCAGAAGTGTTCAATTTTCTAAATCTCCTAAAATGCCTATTACCACTTAGGTGTAGTTACTGTAATGAAGCCCAGCACTTTGAACTGTTCCTTGGAAGTTAGCTGAAATTTCCATACTTGCTAACCACTACATAGAGTGAGGTTATGCTGCCTAAATGTTGTATTGATGTCTTGGTAACATTTTTGTTCTTAAGACAAATTTGACTTTACAATCCAGGGAAGAATGTATCTCTGTTTAAACACCTTGCAGTACTTGTGATCTAAACGAGGAGAATAACAACTGCAACAGAAACTAATTTTCTGCAAATATCTTCTGTACAAGATGTGTACTTCTGTACAAGGATGTGGATCCTTTATACAAACGAATTCTGTAAGAGGGAAAGACTGTGCAGCTAACCAGCCTCAAAAACTGGCATAACCTATAGCTTGAGAAGGAATTAAAAGAGGAAAAGTGCAACCTGAGAATGTCATCTACAAAGTGTAAGAATAGGCTTTCTATAATCTATTCTCCTGTTCTTAATCAACTCCTCTTAGCTCAGAAATAGCCCAAGTGTTATGTTTGGACCTCCCTGAACTTGCTGGAAGACTTGGATTTTTCGCTGTCTTAACGCTTTGTCTAAAGGGATCCACATAATAAAAGTGCAGAGTTCAAACCAATGTTAACAAGTTTGTTCATGTTTCAGATGGAATTTTAAGTTACTTGAACTATTTAAAGGAACTAATCCTTCAAAAATAGATGACTTTAAACTAAACAGCAGTCAAAATACAATCTTGAACTAATTTAGCCTACTTGGTTCTGAGAACCAAGGACATAGGAACAGCGCTGTAGATCAGCAATGAAGTCACATCAATAAGAGAGGAAGGGAGATCTGAATTTAAGAAGAAAGAAGGAGACATGGATTCTTTGCCAAAGGAACATTTCCTTCTAAAATCTCTCAGAAACTAAGGGAGATCTCACTGTGGCCTCCCAGTACTTAAAGAGGGCTTATAATAAAGAGGGATAATGACTTTTTGCACAGGCAGGACAAGGGGGAGCACTTTTAAACTAGAAGAGGGGAGATTTAGATTAGGTGTTAGATGGAGACTCTTGCCTGTGAAGGTGGTGAGGCACTAGATAAGGTTACCCAGAGAAGCTGTGGCTGCCCATCTCTGGAGGTGTTCAAGGCCATGTTTGATGGGGCTTGGAGCAACCTGGTCTGGTGAAAAGTGGTCCATTCCAGATCCATTCCAACCCAAACCATTCTACAATTTTTTTATTAAGTAGCGGGCAAAAAGCAAGACAAAATGTTTAAGAAACCTGTGTAACACCTACCAACCTTTCAGTCACATTTTATTGCTTTTCCATTTCTGCAAGATGCTTTCCCCCCATCGCCAGGTGCTGATAAAGGTCTCCATGAAACAAACAAAAAAAACATTTGCCAGTTGCTGTTTCAAAGGAACTTACTACAGAAGTGAGCAGATATTCCTTTGAACCTTACACAATATATATATGGAAGTCAGGACTATCAGGGTTGCTACTTTACTTTAAAACACATTTTTGATCGTATCACATACTTGTCAGATGCACTGCTCACAACCTTAGCATTATAGCCCTCTGGTTTCACTGTCACCACATGTTTCAAAGGCTTTTATCACCATATTTTAGTTTTTCATAAGCTTTCTGGACTCATGTCAGGATTAAATGGATCCCAAGAGAGACCATCTCCCACTCACTGCTGACCAGAAGGTCAACCATTCAGTTCTGCAGAACAATGGTCCATAGAACAATGGAACAGCACAGTGGCTACAAGCACTGATCTTCATGTTTGTAACACCAGGTGCCTATTCTTCACTCTGATCAGTGTGATGGCTGAATCGTAAGTCAGCATGAGCTCTTAGCAAAAGCTTTGTGAAGTTCAGCTACATGATCCTTATTACTTTTGCTGAATGCATTATTATATAACTACAGTTCAATTTTGCTTATAAGCTTTCAGACTGACTATGTCAGCAAAAACTGTTGCTTAACATTATTTTGAAGTATTCTCAAGTATCCAAAATTTACTCCTACAAATTTCAAAAACAGGTTACATCTCCTATATAGTGAGCTTCATCAGGCAAGTTCACTATCAGAATCAAACTGTTTTGCATTGTTTTATTTTTCTGAACAAAAGATTGGCATGGAACACCTAACTCTAACCTAAAAGCTGGCCTTACTAATTCTATTAGTAATGATGTATCTTGTAGTAGTGATATATCTTGAACTAATACAAAAGTGGGTCCAGTATTGTTGGACCTGTCATATTTTGTAATTCAATTATTCATCTGAAAGATACTTCTTAGGAATGCCTGAAATTTTAAACTATGAGGTCAAATATTATTCCTTAGGCCAATTCACAATTAAACCTTTGTCCCTATTAGTTACAAAAAGTTGGTGTGAAAACAACAAAGCTTGCAGTCCCAATCACACTGAAATACTGCAATGAAACCAGTAGCATCATGCAAGGTGTTCTCAGACATCCCAAACACAAGCAGGAGGTACTAGGCTGGTGTACACAAATCTTTCCCCAATAAATGCAACTTAATAAACTAATAAATAACTTAAAAGGCTTTCAATACAGCAAGATAGTTTATCACCAGTTTAAAATATTGATTTTCTGTATTCATTGAGTTTGTTCTCCCATATGGTAGGTTTGCTACATATTAAAAATTTAGTTAAGCTTTTCCATTTATAAATGCTTATTATATGCCAAAGCTGTACACAAATTCAAGAGAAAAAGAACAGTAACATAAAAAGAGCTAGTGTTAGCTAAAAAACCCACTGACCTCTGTGAAGTGTAATATTAACTGTTTAAAAAAGCTACTGCATATAAATCCCCATCTCTGTTTTGCAAATACACAAAACATCCGAAAAACTGTAAATAATTTTATGACTGGAATCTATCTATCCAGTTAAGCAAAAATTGTAAAGCTAATACTTTGCTCTTTTTCTTATTACACAGCTGTTTTATTATACAGCAAATCTATTTCTGAAACCAAGATATATTAATTATCATTATATGGTCAAGTTAGCACAGATTAAAGTGGCAATAATGATGATTTGACAGAGCAGAAATTTTAAGATTAACAATTTAAGTAGATCTTTTCTTCCAAGACAGTGTAAGTTCTTTAGTATAGCTAAGTACCTCTAAAGAGGCACAAAAACCAAATAGCCCTTTCACTAAAAAAAAAAAAAAAAAAGAAAACAAAAAGGGGGAAAAAGAGAGAAAGAAAAAAAAGGGAAAAAAAGAGAAAAATTTAAAAGTTTAATTTCAAAAGGGAATCTTAAAATTACTAGATACACATACACCCCTCTCCCACAGCTCTGTAAAATACATTCAGGAATTTAAAATAAAGATTCCATATTTCCATATTTCATACCTTCATATATATTATATATTTGATATATAATATATATGTACATTACACATATACATACACTATCAGTCAGCAGGTAAAGTGTTTTGTTTTGAAATGTTTAACTGGTGTCACTAATTATTTTCTATTCTTTTGTAAATTCAGTGGAATTTATCTACTACCTCAAAAGAAGAAATTTAAAAGATCCAGACACAATGTGTGGATCAATACTAGCACCAATACAGATGGCCATTACTTCAAAATAATTGCAGGGACTGAAATAATATGCTTGTTATAACTCTCTTCTTACTGCACAAGCACTCCTGCAAAATATGTAGGCAGCAATACCTGCCAGGTACATACATCTACTCCTGTTAAATTTATATTTTATACAACTTTCCTTACTGTAATATACAGTATCTCTTTTGTCCTGTTGGATTTTTTAATTTTCCAAGGAGAAAAGTGATCCATAGCTATCCAACAGAATTTTTTTTTAAAATCCCCTTTCTCTCCTTTCACTTGTATGGCTCAGTTTCAAGACTTAATCGATAGGCAGCCACCATCACTATGTCCAGTACCCTTTGAATGCAGTTCAGTCAGTGACTGTTGATGCTTAAAAAACAAATTTTTGAGTTTGGCTTGCTGTTTATGGAAACCAAGATACTCAGAGGTCACATCTTTTCAGCATGCTTACCACCATCTACAACACAATAACGTCAGTCAGTCCCAGGACTATAAATGAATTAGTTACCTACCATTTGGGTAACAAAAATAACAAACCCAGTTGCAATTTGAAACATTTTAAGATTATTCACCCTGAGAACACCAAGGAAGTGTTTAAAAATAATTATGATATGTTTTCTCTTCACATATATAGTTTTCTTTTCTCTTCATCTCCTCTTGGGTACCTGGGTTTGTGTCTAGAATCTGACCTCACACTTGGTCTGTCAGTTGACTTGTTCATGCCACAGTCAGGTACTGGTGATAGAAGAGCCCAAAAAGGCTTGTAGAAAAAAGGCAAGCAGCAATCCACCAAGTGAGGAAAGACAGGAGTCCCCGGAACAGGAGAGGAGTGAAAATATTCTTTAGGCTTCCCAGAGCCATTGTTATTTGTACTACAGTTACTTTCATCTTTCCATCAGCAGGTGGAGACTCAGAATAAACAGAATTGGGAAGCAGACTGTTTTCTACTGGAGCGTCAGAATTCAATCCTGGGTAGATGCCCCAAGAATAATTACCTGTGAAAAATAAACAAGTAACGGATTTTTGTAGAATTAAATTCAAGTTCTGTTAATTCAATCACTCTACAGTCTTTGATATATTTTTAATACACACACACACAAAATGTTTTTATAACTTAGTAAACACAAACTATATTCATCTGCATGACTTCCTGGTCATACCAGTAAGCTACTCGGGTAGGATTTAAATCTTGTATTTTGACATCCTAACATCTACATGTGATATAGCTGCCTTCAGACCTCTGTATGTCCTGGGTATGATTCATCTTACCAGATGGAATGTCTTCAAGGCAGGATGAATCACAACCTACTAAAGCCTATCTCTATCCATTGCCTTTTTGCAAAGAGAATGACACAACTGCATGGCAGGCTATGAAAGACATGTCTCACAGGAAAGAAAGAAAGAAAGACAAAAAAACCCCAAACCAGAGCTTCTTCACATCTCCCAGTAACTACACGAACCTTCTATCTCTCACAATTTCCATTCTAAAAGCTTACTAATGATAAAAAAGCTGAAAAAATTCATTTATAACGTGCTCATGAAGTTAAATCAATCATACTTTATACAGTTCACTTTTAAAATACTTCTAAAAAGACAAATAATTTCAACCGAAGTGAATAGTTTAATTGGTTGCGTTACACAATTTCTCAGAAATAAATTTTAAAAATTAGCACGTAATTGGAAGATATCAAAAGCAGCAACAGAAATAATTACTTGAAAGCCACATACAAATGTTTTCAAGTACAGGAAACTACAAGGTGTTTTTGCATTGCAAGTACCCATGAATTCTAATTCTCTTTAGTCAGGTGAAAATAAAAATGCCCCGCGTAGAACAGAATAAACTACTGTTGATCCAATTTTGCCTACCTAGTGTTTTCAAGAGCAGAGTTGTGTGAAGAAGCATTACCAATGGTGCAACATACTGCAGTGCAATTACACAGAGATAATAGAATACCCGAGCCACCTAGAAAAACGAAAAAGTATAAGTTCATGATTCCTGGTTGATCAAAGCAGACCTTTATGAATATGTCTATAAAAATCAATTTATTAAAAAGCCCCAGTACTTATGTATTAAAGCTGTTTTAAGAATTTTCTAGTAACTCTTGGCATGTGACATATTGTCCTCGAAAGACCTAATGAAGAAATCTCCATAATGAATTCTAGTTTCAGGACAATTACAAATCTGAGAGGATGGGCTGAGAGAAAATGATTAAAAGCATAAATTCTCTGAAAAAAAAGAGAATCAATTTTGCTTCTGCAAACTGTATGCCATCATTCAGTGGTAATGATGACCAGAAACAAAACAAAAAAAAAGTTTAATTTTTCAAGTTCCCAGTCATTTACACACTAAATCCTGTTTTGAAAATGAAGTAGTGGTCACAGTCCAAAGCCCCATAAAAAATAAATGAAAGCTTGGTTAATATTACAGTCCTTTTTCAAAAAGGGAGATATTTTTAAGATTTCCAACTGGAAAACACCTGTATTTTAAAAACAATGATAAGTTGAGTTTTCAGTAGATCAATAACAGCATTTAAATGATCTTTATTTCAGCCATACACTATGGTTCACCGAAGTCATTCAGATATATCCCTCCCCCTGCTCTCCCATAGGTTCCATTTTTCTCAAGATTGTAACATTACATATTTTTATAAGCTATTGATCTAAAAGATTAAACCAAATAAAGACAGAAAAACGTGATAAAATCAATAGCAAGCAAGCAGTGAAACAGAACTACCTGGGTTTTATGAAAGAACAGAATGCAGGTTGGCAAAAATGAAGGTAGACATGACAGTTTGGGGAATACCTCTCAAGCCTCAAAGGGCTTTAATGAGCATGCATCAAAAAACTAACATGAGAAAGAAAAGTAGTAAGACAGTGACAGAAGAAAAAGCATGAGACAAAAAAATTGTCAAAAAATTGATGGAATATGAAAAGAATAACATATTAAAAAGTAATGATGATTATAGAATGACAGACAGGAAGAATTCACTGGCACAAGTTCCTAAAAAAGGTAAAGCAGATATGATTAGTAAAACAAGACAAGACTACATCTAGTGACTATGGCATTCTCAAAGAGAATATATGAAGATACTGAAGAAATGGATATAAGAAATGCCACATGGAAAAGACATTAGTGTTCTACAGACAGGAATAAAATTCCCAGTATTAAAATAGCACATTTACAGCAACTGGCACGGTTCCCTCCCACCCAGCTGCTACTACATGTATTTCCTAATTTTTTTTCTGGAGCAAATTCCTAGCCACTTTGTTTGTAAATAACTACTGCACAGTTCACTTATGACCTTCAGACACTTAGTGTAACTACACGTAATAATGACAATCCTAGAAGAGGAGTCTTTGTCTTGCGGCATGCTTCAAATATTCCACCTGCAATACACCCCAACTCAGCAGGATCATTAGACAGCACTATCATACAACCCTAGAAATTGAAGTTTATTTTGTAGACAACACACAACAGCCATTCTACCTAATCCATTTGTTCAAGGTATGCTTTACTACTTTTCTTGAAAAAAAAAGAATCCTCAGAAATGTTGCCTGGTCCACAATATGATAGGCAATTTTTTAACTAGGCTGGTGCACTTCTAAGTGGTCTGGCAGAATTAAACATCTGTCATTTTATACCAAAACATAACCACCTTGTCATATATTTTCCCTCAATTTAAAAATCATAGTTGGTAACAGAGTATTACCCTTCGATCAAAATTCAAGTTTCCTTTCCCATGTTGTAGTTACAGATCACCACTCATTGGAAGGGATTTTTTATAACAACTTCCAAATAACTAAGGACAACCTATCTGCATAACACAGATGATACATCTCTCCATATTTTGGTTTGCAGAATTTCTCTGTAATGATGCTATTTTTATAGGAGATATAGTCTAGAAAGCTGCATTCAGATTTGAGCTCGGCTACCATAGAAGACAACGAATTGGAAAAAATAGTTTGCACAGTTGAAACACTACAAATATATAATCTCAGTGCCACATACTTACCATTTTCTGTAAATCAACCATACTTATTCTACCAGCTTCCTTTTTCATCTGATCCACACTTTTCTGGGCTAAATTCAGATAGGCCTGTAAATGATGACGCATCATAGCCAACCGTAAAACACACAACAGGATTATAATCCACAATCTGACGGTATCAAATGTATCTTCTGACATTCTGTAGATAATAAAAAAAGGGTAATGTTGTTTTCCAAAGACCACCAACTGCTACAGTTATTTGTTTGTATCATCTGTAATCTTGAGGCAAATTGTCAAAAGTAGTTAACACACAAACTACAGTTATGAAGTTCACATGCAAGTAATATTTACTTTTGCCTTCTATTTCTCTTTCCTACTACTTCTCAGTAGCCCTACAGCATAAATCCAAATTAGTATTCATTCGTCTGTAAACAAGAGCAGTTCTTAAATGCCTAAATTCTGAGTAATGAAGGCAGGACACTAAAAACCAAGGCTGCTCAGGTAACGACAGGTTTTCAGACACACAGGATTAGATAGTGAATAGTACTAGATTGTAAATAGGTACTTCAGTTGTCTGAGATACCCAGTAATAGCTCAATCCTCATTTTAAGACAAACTGAGGAACAAAAAATATACAAAATACGTGTATCTGTGGTGTTTTATGTAATAGCTCAATGGTCACAGGATCACTTTAGAAGCTGATCTCACCTCTAAAAAGCAAGAAATGTATCAGCCCATCGTATCTGTTTCAAGTCTATTTTGAATTAGCAAGATTAATTGTGACAATGACAATCAACTGTACTTATACATTATTTCAGATACCACTCTTCCTGGAAACTCTTTCACTTTTTATATTTTAAATATCTTACCTATCAATTCAATACCATTTCACCAGTATGTAAATATTAAGACAAACCTCCTAGCTTAGTTTTCAGGCCAACATATCTTGACTGTTTTCACTGAAACCACTTCTCTCCTACACCAATATGCAAGACACAAGGTTCCAGCAGGTAGCGAGGTGGTATTCCACCCCTACAAAAAACAACGCATTACTGCCATGGAGATGTCAAGAGACAGCAGTTTTTTGAGAACCACCACCTTAACACTCAACATTCTGCAACTCATTCTTCTGAAATAACAGAAGCTCCTTATAATTCAGCTGCACCTTCCACAATACCTCTGACAGCAGATGCTATTAAAGTCTTCCATGTTTCTTGAACTTTCAAAGAGCTCTAAGACAATGTTTTGTTCTCAGTACCCCAGAAAGAACTTTTAAAGGAACTCTTACAAAGGAATGCTCTCTTTGCCCAAAGGTGGGCTCATAATGTAGTCCTTAGTAATTGGTTTTACCCACAGTAGAACCATAAATAAAGGTGCCAAGAAGTTTATATGTAGCAATGTTCTGAAAAAAGAAAAAAAACAGGGAACTTAGTAAACAAAAACAATGATCATACTGTTGAAAGTATATACAGATTCAAAAGGAGAAATATTAACTTTAAAATAGTTGGGAGAAAAATTAATAAGAAAATTTCTTCCCTATTTTATAGGTATGGCTTACATTTCAACAAAACAGTAACATCATATATTGTGAAATCACACTGGATTTTGGCTTTAAAAAGAACAGGAGAAACAGTTGTCAGAGGTCCGATTACACAGTTTAATGAAGCATTTTATTTAGAGACCCTGATTAAATTAAACTTGGTACTTATATTAAATTAAAGATACTCAGACCAAAAAAAAAAAATACTGCATGAAACTGCACAACAAAAAATAAAAGTTGTACTCTAGAAATCTTTGAGTACAAAACAGCAGAATTTAAAAAGGGGATATAGTTTTTGGAGTTCTCCCTGAAATTAATATCCTTCTTTATTTCTAAACTTCTACATTTTCTTCTCTATTTCTAAACCTATTTTCCCAATCATTTTTCATTACTAAAATGAAATGAGAACAGCTGAAGGGATTTGGTTGTTTCATTAGTGCAGTTACTTCCTCTAACAGAATCAGGTTTGTCTCCACCTTCACTACAGTGCTTCTTCACTATAGAAAAAATGATGTAATCAAGAATTGTTCTAAAGAACACAAGAACTTCTTGGTTGCAAACTATCAAGCTTCCTAAAACCACTAAAATGTTTGCATGTTACAGAAGCGGTCACCACACACAAATTTAAATCTTTGGTTTCAGATGAAGAAATAAGCCCTGCTAGCTACAAAGTGGAACTAGGGAATGCAATAGCACCAAGGATCAGTCCAAAACCTTTAATTATATTGTGAAAGCCTTTTACCTGAGCTTCTACTTATTTAGGAGATCCTACTGAGTTAACGGGCTGGAATATGCCAAAGGGTGGTGGGAATCTCTATTTTTTTTGTTGTTGTTTTTGTTTTAATGAAACAGGCAGGAAGGCTGAAATGCTCTTGATGCAGGTTCTGGCAAAGGAGGAAATGTGTATGAAAATTGAACAACTTTATTCAGAAGACTCCAAATATACGCAGGGAAGGATACTACTGCCAAAGAAAAAAAATCAAACCAGTTCTCAAAGCCAAAAGGGACACCAGATGATTTTTATTCTGTTTACCCAAAAACAATGAACTTACTCCCTACACTCATAAAAGAATCACACTAATAATTTTGAACATATTAGTGAAGTGGTACTTGACCATTAACCTTTAAGTTTTGGGGCTTTTTTTGGTCAGTGTTCCCTGCAAGTTAAGTGTTCCATTCCATTAAGAAATAGATTTTGTGTTGGGCTTTTTTGAGTTGTTGAGTTTTGGTTCTTTTGTCAGGTTTAAAGGGAGATTTGTGCCTTTTTTTGGGCAGCTTAAGGAACATGGGGGCTTTTGGTTTGATTACGATTTTTTCTTTGGCTTTTGTTGGTTTTGTATGTTGTTTAGTTGGTGGGCTTTTTCTTTGTAGTTGTTTTGGTTGGGGTTTTTTAACTAGAGTATGTATTTGACAGCAGAGATAGACACTGTTTTAGCACCCAACTTAGAGAATTTTCTATCAGTGACAAGTCATCCTCCTTTACCACCCCCACTTTAGTCACCATCAAACAAGTGTAGTCAATAACATTGACAAAAATGCATCAGCAAGTACAAGTTATGTTCTTCAGGTTTATTAGAACCTATCACTTGACAAATATTCTTTATAATGGCTTTACCTAATTATATGGATACCTTATCAAGTTTTAATCCATTTAATGTAATTTTCATATTGTTCCAGTTGAATAATCAAAGTATTGGTAGATATTCAAAAATAACTTGGTGGTGTTGAACAAAGCTATCTTCAACAACCAGTTCCAATATTGTCTAAAGAAGCTAGAGAAGTTTTAATTTTCATAACCACACTTCAGTGGATATCAACTGCCCTTTAGTTCTTGATCAATGGATTTTTGTTTCAGAGAGTTTATATTTCTGCCTGGGATGTCATGTCCATTCATCAAGGAAGATGCTGGAATACTTACAGAAAAGACACAACAAATTTTAAAATATTGAGAACTGTAGCAATTAAGAACTAAGTAGTTTATCTGTCTGGAAAGAACAGATTAGAAAGTGACTCAGTCAAAGTCTACACATAGACTGAAATGTAACAGCAGATAAAACAATCCAATAGCTGGCTGCTACATAGACAACTACATTGAGTGCAAGTATACTTGCTTATAAATTTACCAAGACTGATGGACTCACTTCAAACAGATTAATTTTTAAGCTGAGCATTCCTGAAGGGAAAGAAAAAATTGAAGTTTGAACAAAAATTATTTTCCTACTGGAAAACACAGTGGTTCTCTTAGGACATTTACCAGACTGAGTACCTACACTGCCCTATCCTGCAGAATCTGTCATTATCATGTATTAAACATCAACAGTCAAGATCTCTGAAAGCCACTTGGAGTTTCACCCTCTCAACCAGAGAATGCTCAAGAGAAATAATTAAACTGGACAGAACATTTTACTACCAAATAGAAGGATGGCTGAAAATGAAAATATTCCTTTAAATTGGTATTAACATATGAACCTAATTAAATATTCTGGGTAATTTTTGCATTTTGTCCTATGCTACATTTATGAAAGGAATAATGCCCAGCTCTAAGTGCGGGTGAAAAAAACCAGTCTGTGGTCATATTTGTACTTCGTGAAGGTTATCTTAACTTCTGGAAAGACATGATGGGGAAAAGAAAGCTGGACACAGAGACATTCATGGTGGAGCTCTTGCAGGAAGAAAGGAAAGCTCCTTTAATTGGGCCTCTTAATTACAAGGCAAAGAATGTAATAGACTGGCAGAGGACAGGTTGAGCAGAAAGTGGCAGGTGGCAAATCTGCTCAAGATATGAAAAGCAGGCAGCAACAGAAGTCTTAAGTCACTACCTTCTTGTTGGAATAGTTTGCTTAGTTTATTTTTAGACATTGAAGATTTAAGACTGAGTAGCATATACTTATTTGCATATATTTTCTCTTACTGTGTTATTTTTTCTGTTGCTAAATTCAGAGCATCCAGATGCATTTGAGCCAGTCGCAAGCCAGGGAATGTCAAAAAAGCACCAATAAGTGAACACAGAACAGCCAGGAACAATTTGAAGGTTAGTTTAGACACAGGACCCCTAAAAGAAAAGAAAGGAAATAAGCATTTTCTTGGGGAGGAAGTTGGGGGAGCGGGGAGTATCAGAGACTACTTTCAACCCAACAGTATCTAACATTTAATAAAAAAAGCCATCAGTATTCTATAGGCTTCCTCCAAAAGACTAGCATTATAAAAAATCAATCAGAAATTAAAATTTTAAAAAATACTTTCAAAACCAAACCAAGTCATCTATTTATTTCCTAGAAAAACAGAAAACCTAATTTACTGACTGTGAGATGTTAATTTGTTAGTAGAGAAGAAAAAAAAAAAAGAATAATTTTTTTATTGTAATTAGCAACAAACTATATAACAGAAATAGCTAAAATCGAATGAATTTAAGGATTGTGTTTTTAAGAGGAATAGATGTCTCATAAGTTTAACTGCTCAAAGACAGAATGGATACTTTATTCTACCATTATTCATTAAAAATCTCTATCAAACTGTTATTATTGCAGCTTTTCACAGGTTTATCTAAAATGTACATGTGGTCATTAACATGTCTCTTCGAAGTGATTAGTACTGTACATAAGAAAAGCTACGGGAAAAGTATCCAGGATCAAACAAATCACAGAATTAATTACATAATTAACAAATGCAGGTTTACACAAAAAAAAAAAAAGAACAAAACAAAACCCTCAAACAAACAACAAAAACATCACAGTTACAGTGAAATGTAACTAACAGATCAAAGAGGAACAAAACCAAATCTAGTGATTCAATTGAGTTTCAGATTCTTCCTTAATCTATATCACCTAAACTATCAAGAGACACCATCATTAACTCAGGTGCTGCTAAAAAAGGCAAAGCACTGCAGTAGTATATAACTAAACAAACACTTAACATGAAAATGAATACAGAAGGTCGTGACTTTGCAATAGCTTAGGAAAGCAGATTAAAGAAAGGCTAAGAAACACATGGGATTCAGTTAATGGTTTCCCATGAGTTTATTCATAAATCATACTAATCTAGTTTGAGGAAACTTCTGTTCCTCAAAAATAAAGATATACTATGGCTTCTGCATGACACTTGAGACCTACCAAGCAAGAAATTCAATGTTATGCTCCCAGTGATGAAATGGTCCCTAAATTTTAGCACACGTGTATAAGGAACTGTAACAGAAATCCATTTTGCAATATACAAAGGCTGCCTATGACAGTGTGTATTTATGTAACATCATGAGCTATGGCATGCTCCTTCAACAGTCTATATGAGGCTTGGATATCCTGTAGCAAGCAGATGTTTTTGCATGACAGGAACACAGGTACAACCTGAGAACAGGACTGAACAACACAATTTATTCCTAATGCAAAATTTAACACTAACTCCATCTTGTAGCTTTTGCACACTCATCCTCTTGCACGTCATAGGAATGACAAAAAAATACTTCTCTATTTAAACAATCCTTGCTGAAGGAAAATACTGTGAAAAAAATGTTTACAGTTTTGAACTGTATTTTATGAACTACAATCAAAATGTCAGAAATTATCTCCACATTAAAATGAAAACTTTAATGCAACTTCAGTTACTTGTGGGTACTTTCAGATCTTTTCATTAACCTCTTTAAACTGTTGTAGCGATTATAACCATGTACAAAAGCAAAATATGCAAGACAGAGGCTTGCTAAGAAAATCCAAATGTTTCATAAATTCACATATAAACAGACAAGTTATAAATTCACATATAAACAGACAAGTTATAAATAATCATATAAACAGACAAGTGTATTTCCAGAAACTTACTGGGATTCCAAACCTTGTTTTTCAAGAAACTGCATAGCACTTTCTGAGAAATTCGAGAATCCTGCAGGGACACATATATTTATTTTATTACAGTACAAATGAAGAAGCCCTTTTGTAAAACAAAATGCTGGATAACAAGTCATCTTTCAAACATTTTTTCCTATGTCTAGCAGAGCTCCTTCATGTGGCAATTAGTTGGCCACAGTACAGTAAAATTTGATTAACAGCATCTGTAATATTTTGACACTTTGGGAAGATGAAAAAAGGTAACTTTTAAAATTCTTTTCCAGTAAGGGAGCTACACTTTACTATGAAAATCAAAAAGGGCTAAATCTCTAACTGGAAGGGAAATACAATTAACAAAACAAACAAGCTAGGCAAAAATTAGACTATTTAAGAGAACAGCAGGAAAATGTACAGGATATTGTTTAGAATCTTCATTCCAAAGCAAATTTTCTTAGAAACATATAACCTACACCATTTATTTTAACACAGATTTTCTTAAAAATTCTGCAAATAATTTTTTTACAGATCATGCACTCACTACAGCTGTTTCAAACACTAAAGAAAGGAGTTACCTGATTCCAATCCAAACTCTAGATAGTTTTCTGTCACAATGAGTATTGCCATTGCTTTCACAAAGAAGAAAAAACCAAAGGTGACACAGACTGATCTTTCACCTCCATCCTCAACTTTGAAATAGTGGGTAGTCAATGAAAACAGTACCTTACTACGTAATAAAAAGGTCAAGGAAAATTAAGTTTGTAAAATAACTATAACTGAGAATTATGATCTTGTATTTTGGTCATGTACAGGGCTGTTCTATGATGTGCATTAATTTCTTTTGTAGGTAGTACATGTTCAGCCAATTTCAGCTTAAATTACAGAACACATTAAAGCATAATAATCACATAATGCATAGCCAGGAATACTCTGGAGTAGAATTTTGATCTAGGCTTACTTAGAGTAAGAAAGAAGACACCTGAAAAGATGAACTTATATTTCTCTCCTTTCAGACAAAATCATTTTGTTTGGAAAATACTTTTAAGATCAAGTCCAACCATCAACCTAACACCAACAAGTTCACTACTAAGCCATTTTCTCAAGCAATTCAATTATGCACACATTTGAGACTTTTAGCTCAAAGAGAGTTAAGACAACAGCACACTGAGTCCTATCTAAGAAAATATCTATCCCATGTTCACCTTGGAAAAACAAAGTCAGTCTTAAAACCCCTCCATGATCTTGTATGATATATCAAATCCTTTTATCTAGCCCCACTGCCACAAAGACAAACATTTAAGGCATCACCTGCTCTGTTATCAGGGTGTTTTAAAAATATTTATTAAGTATTCTTTTTTTACACATTTCTAAATCAGTTCTGAAGTATTTGGAGATAGCACCAGGCATTATGTGATTTGAAAAAAAATACAGACAAAAAGGAAAAAAAGATTTTAAGTGTAATCTGTATCACTTTTTCTCTCCATTATGCAATAATGCAGTTGTATTTGCCTATTTCTAATACTGAAAGTATTTTAATACGTAGAGTACATGAAAACATTTTTGGGGTTATCTATTCACTAACACATTTGAACAGTCATCAATCTCTCAAGAAACTATGATTATGCTTCAACAGGCAGCACACATTTAACATACACACTGCTGAATTTCACGTATATGTAGAGAGATTCTAATATGCACAATGTGGTCTAAGGACAGCATCTAGTAATTCTAATATCATATAGTAATCAACTTCAGACCCCTCTGTACTTTACAGAAAGAACTGATACATCAAAAGGAAGACTTAACTCATCCCAAAAACAAGTACATAATAGATCATACAGACTGAGTTCTGGACTTTGTTTCTCTAATAACACATGCTTAAACCAAGGCTCTTTTTACAGCTAGGGACATTAATCACAAATTGAAAACACCCTGAAGTTATACAAAGGACTTAATAAGTTTGTGATCAACAAACCTAACATAATCTATCATCAGATTAATGATCCCCTAGGTACTTCATGACTTCAAGTGTGGATTGTGCCTGAAGGATTTGGAAAATTCAAGGAGGAAAAAGAAAGCATACTAACAATAAATTACAATTACAGTGCAGATTCAGAACTCAATAAATAGATCCATGATTATGCAAACTACACATGATTGAAACCCTCTGTTAGTTAAACAATCACCACTGCTTCTATTTTTGGGTTGGAGAAGATTGAAGCACTATGGCTTGCTTCATCACTTCCTTCCATTGCAAGTATTCAGGATCTACTGAAAGAATAATTAGGGAGTATTTAGTGCTAAGTCAATAGAATGCCTGCATCAGTTTCCCCTTTCATTCAGTTTTTTTTTGGCCACAAGAGGCATTATAGAATTGTATACTTTGAATATTGTATATAGTTGCAGGCACTGTAGAATTTATGGTATACCCTTTCACAAAAATAATTTTATTTTTTAAACTGCTGCGATGATGGAATTTTTGAATTTTACAGTTCATATGTTGAAGTGAAAAAGATCCATCTTCTGTTCCTACTACAACACATGAAAACTGTTAATTCACAGATGGAGAGAACATTCTGAGTTGGACAGGACCCATAGGATCATCCAACTCCTGGGCCTGCACAGCACCATTCCCAAGAATCACGCTATGTGCCTGACACCACTGTCCAAATGCTTCTTGAACTCTGTCAGGCTTGGTGCTGTAAGCACTTCCCTAGGGAGCCTGTTCCAGTGACCAACTACCCTCCATGTGAAAACTTTTTCCTAATATTCAATCTAAACCTCCCCTGACTTAACTCAAGGTCATTTATTTGAGTCCTGTCACTGGGTACCACAAAGAAGAGATCAGTGTCTGCCCCTCCTCCTCCCTCACAATGAAGTAGTGGACTGCAATAAGGTCTCCCCTCAATCTCCTCCACACTGAACAGGCCAAGTGACCTCAGCCACTCCTCATACAGCTTCCCCTCCTTCATCATCCTCATGGCTTATTTAGATAACTCTCTAACAGCTGAATGTCCTTCTTAATGCAGGACAATACCTCCCTTGCCTGGCTGGCAATGCTGGGCCAGTTTGCGCTCCTGGCTGCCAGGGCACTGCTGACTCACACTCAACTTTCTGTCAACCAGCAGCACCAGGTCCATGGCACTGCTTTCCATGGCACTACTTTCTAGACTCCTATTCCCTGGTCTGCCCGTACAACCAGGTGCAGAATCCAGCACTTTCCCTTGTTGAATTTAGAATGGTTGGTGATTGCCCATATCTCTTTGGGTTTGAATTTGTTGAGGTTGCTCTGCAGGGCCACCCTGCCTTCAAGGGAGTCAATAGCTTCCTCCCAGTTTTCTATTATCTGTAAACTTGCTTTGTATCCTTAGTACAACTTTTCACCTCTTAAAACACTGGCATGAAACAGAAGAAACACTTATCAACAAAACACAAAATTGCTCTGTATTTAACTTCGACATATCATGTTGACTGCTTTCCATCAAAAATATGTAAGCAACCAAATTTTTCTGAATCTTCCATTATCATAGAATCATTTCTAGTCTTGACATATTGAATTAGCAAGTAGTTGAGTAAGTTTTAAGTATTCTCTGCATCCCAAAAGCCTGATATCACAACAAAGGAATGAACCTGTTCTGATATCTCATCTAACTAGGTCCTAGTGACCATAGGAATTGTTACCAATACCCTCTGTATTGTACCTCCTTCACCCAAAGAGCTGTGATGCTTTGAATAAGTTATGTTGTAATATTTATGGAGATGTTAAGGCTAATATAAGGTTTAGACTGTGCTTCCTGGTACTGCATCCAGTGCAATGGCATTGCCACTAGCTCCTCATACAGATACTAAGCACAGACGAACAGCTACTTGCACATTCACACTACTGAAACAAAAATCTTGCACTGACAGGCAACTTAAATATTTTTGAATATTTGGTCATCTGAACTGATGACCAAATGAAAGCAATGATAGAACAGTGTACAAAACCATGGTAAGAAAGTGTTACTGCAGTGGATTTTCCTACAATATATAATTCACAACTCTGTTTCACCTAGAATTGCAATTACTATAGTGTTGTTTAAATTGACTACTCCTGAGATACAAGAGATGAAGCAAACAGGGCATTATCACCAAGAAATCTAAGAGTACATTGTGGTTTTTGTATTAGAAGCTTTTTTTCCCATTAGTTCTATTAAACTTCCCCTCATCTTTAAAAATCGGAATGAAAGGTGTTGGCTATCACTTCTGATTTTTGAAACAGTAGCCATCTGTTTCTCCTTCCTTCTGCAAAGACTAAACTAAAATTCCCAACCTCACACCAAAAAAATAAAAAAAGGATGTACAGTAACAATTATATATTACCTATACTGTAGATACAATACAATTAAAAGGTGCCCAAGAGCCAGACTGATTTTCTCCTCACAGTACACTAGGAAAACCACCTTTTGGATCGTGGATCTATTCACTGACATGTCTAAAGGGAAATACCTGATCTGGAAGAGTGCTACTGACATTCTTTTTTCCAAATGTGAGTTGTCTTTCTCTTCTAGCAAGTTTTTATACATTACAAGGAAAAAATTCTGGAGAAATTCTATGATTTATGCTTCAGTCTACTTAGAATAGAACTCCTGTCCATACTATAAAGGCAGCAAACATTTTAATAATTATCAAGGACAGGCAAGCATGAAGCATATTCAGAACTCTTAGTCAAATGTAACCAAACATTAGAGTTCAAGGTTTTACATAACACCACCAGCTACTGCTGATACTACAAACCAATTGAAAAGACCACAACACATTAAGAATCTCTAAAGCTAGCACTTATATAGAGGAAACAATTTTGAATATTCAAGAAGTTTTGTCAACTGTAATTTAGAACTTTATCTGTTCTCAGCTGCTGAAGCAGCAGAGGAGCTGTAGCAATTCACTTTCCATTTCACCTTTCTATAATCTGCTCTCTTAAAAGCCCTTATTCCATTTGACTGCTTTATCTCTGGTCATATCTTTAAACTGCAACTTTCCTCCCTTAAGCGTGTGTCTGGATTCATACACAGTACACAGTTAATTACCATGCAAGCATCTATGTCTGACACTGCCTTCTCCAGTAAAAAAAAAAAAAAAAAAATTAAAAATTAACTGCCTTCTCCATAACAAAGCAAACATTTTATGGTTTGATAATGACCGTTTCCTAAATACTTCACTTCTGCTTCCCTCAGTTTTAGAGGTGACTTTAGCTTTTCACAGAGCTCAGTTCCTACAACTGTCTACATACCTTATTTTCTGTAAGAATAAGGTATGTATTTTGAATGTATTTTAAAATGATGAATTCACACATGTATTTTTGCAATAAACTAGTATACACATCACTGTGCTGTTCTGATCAGGAAGCTTCAGATTAGACATACTGGGAAAAAAAAGCACACTAAATTTCCAAATGTCTTCAAAAGCTGTTTTTTCTGTACACATAACTATTTCTGATTGCCAAACTGAGCAAAATCAAGTTAGTTTAGAACCACTACATACTAGAGATGAGCACTAACTATATTTGCTTACATTTTTCTCCTAAATGGTCTGGTATTAATGTTAGCAAGCCAATGATACCAGCATTTGCAAAGAGCATGTACAGCATATACATTATTCAACAATGGCATTAGCTTACAGGACCCTTTTTCCAAATGCCAAATATTTTTGTATCCCACGCATCAGTGGCACAAAGATTTATACGAATTGCAGAATGATGTAAACTGTTTGGAACAAGTATAGGGGGATTCAACAAAACAGAAAAGGATACACTGCAAAAGCCAAGACAAGCAGACACCACACTATGCTGATATTCATTTCTTGTGAGGGCTTCATAATGCAGTAATAGGCTTCTGTCACCACATACACAACTGTGGCTGCAACAGTGAAATCCACCAACCACTGATATTCCGGAAAGTAATGCAATGCTGAAAAATATAATTTTGTGAATGTTAAAGGTATGTTTTAAGGTAGTTACTGATGTATATAGAATGTAGCAGCAATTAAAAGAGGTTTTCAATTGTGCATTAAGTGTATTAAACTGAAATTTAGGTAGACCAAGATCAACCAAGTGAAATGCAACAATGAAAAGGTTACTCAACAATGTAAACTTCATTCTTTAGTTCTTAATAATTAATAACTTAATAACTACTACAATACTTAATAACTACTCAAATTTATAAGGCTATGAGGTTTTACTATTTTATCACCTCAGCTTTTAAACATTAACGTCCTAAATCCAAAAAGCATACTTAATTTAGATTTCACAACACAGAGAGTAAACAGTTTTCCAGTTGAGTCTGGCTGCAATTTCAGGCAAGACGATTTGTTTTGACCCTTTATTAAAGATTGCAATCTCACTGGCTATCATTTATTGTATTACTGATAAACAGTTCTTTTTATTTTACAAACCCCACCATCTAAGCTACTGATGATTTGGTCACTGAGATTTTGTTAATACATCCTATAAAGCAATAATCGTTGTATAAACTTCACTATAGAAATTCCAGGGATCATACTGTGTTGCATACAGGTTGTATGTTATGGAGAGAGCTCCCACAGGTGTTGGAAACTGCAAAGAACCATTTGTGATAACATAAATTGTCTCCCCCAAACACCTTCCCTACATGTACACAATTTGAAAGCAAGAAGACATTAGTGAGTGTTTGACTTGACTACAAGCTACCTGCTTGCAAAGATATGAAACTGGGCAAACTTAAGTATTTCAAAGTCCTACACTTATTTTGAAATAACAATCTGGTTAGATTTACAAACAAATTGTATATAGTACTTTCAAACACAGTCAAACCCTATCTTGCATCACTTAGGTTGCCAATTACATGACATAATTTCAGGAAAGTAACACTAACTGAAACTTGTGAATGCTTTGTTTATTTACTTCAAAAACGTCATTTCCGTTACACAAATGCTGTCTCCGACAATTTAAGCTGAGAAGTCTCCTGCATAGGAATATACATCCTTGCTTTCTATATTTATCCAGAATACACATAAATATAAAAATGTAGGTAGAAAGAAAATATGTATCACATACACACTCATATATGACCTTTCTGTAACAGAATGACTGATTATGATTTAATAATCAAAAACTACTGTCTGAAAAATAATAGTACCTTCCAAAACACTTAGTGCTGCATATTTCTGTACTGTCACTTGCTGTTTTTAAGCATTTTACCTGAATGCTTGAGATGTATGGCTGAAAGGGCTTAGGTTCCAATGCTACAGCACACGCCCTATGTTAGACGAGCAGAAAGTATGACCTGACATATGCCAATTGTCATTTTCTTGTACAAAGCTAAAAACTCTATTTTGGATAGACAATGATGTGATTCTTTCAGTGTTGTCTCACAGTGCTATGGACGCCTGATACAACAGTTGTGCTTTATGCTGGATTTCATCTACTCATCCCTTCCCACAACACTGCTATTAAATGTCACTCATAGAACACAAAAGAAGACTTAGCCCTATTACCTGCTTTCTCATTTATGACCACTTTTGCTTCTATTCATTCACTGTCTACAGAAAAGATATTTCAGCATTAATTACAAATAAACACTTGATAGAAAGAATCAGGATATACTGGAAATAATGTATTATTGTTTACATACTCTTACCAATAGTGTCTCTTTCTGTTACAGATTTTGTTTCCAGATGAAGATCAATATCTTTTGGAATGGTTAAGGGTTTGTTTTCAATATGACCATTATATTTTCTGTAAAATAAATAAATAAATAAGTAGTACAAACATGGTTATGTATGACAAAATAATTGTTTTCAATATAGAATGACATTTCAAATTTTAGAAAAATGCAGAATGCTTTTTTTTTCCCAAATACAAATATTTTTATGTCTCTAACTAAAAGTTAAAATCTTGGAAAACAACCAGGTTTTGTGTCAATGGCTACCAGCTATAACTTGACAGACTCTGACATACTGCTGTGGTATGGATTTAAATGGCTTCCAGATGCTTTAATCTGAGCATATATCCTTTATCTTGCAAAGTATTCTTTATCATGGGGAGCATCAAACAGATGCACCCTTATTTCTCCCACACTATCTGTTTCACATCTCCTTGTTGGGATGACTCAGAAGATGTATATTTCACTTTGTGTAACCTAAATCAGTAAACGAAACCAATTGACAGGAACAATTTCCACTTAACTATGATTCTTCACAAACCAGAGTCACTTCTTTCAGACACAGAGGTGCATTCATTAAAAAGTAATTTATTATTCATTCAGCTGTTAAACATGCAAAGCAAAGAAAATACAATTTAAGCCTCCACATTACTGCTTTAGTTTCTTGATGTTTCATACTAGTTGCTTGAACTTTTATATTCCCCTTTGATTAACATTCAGCCTAGTACAACCACCTACTACTACTATTGCAAAAGACTGGCAAGGCTGAGGAAAGGCAATAAGAACAAAGGCACAATTATTACATGGCAGTGCAATTGTGTTTTTCAGTTTAAGGCTCCTACAGGTGGATATAAACTTATAATTACATAATTAAAGTTATTTCACATATGAATAAATATCACTGGTTACATGGATAATTATAAATTATGCTCTTATTCACAATTATTTTGCCTCACTTTTGTCACAGAAAACTAGTAAGATAAAAAGAGATTCTTAATTTTAAGGAATGTCGAAAAAAAAAAAAAATTACTATTTTACAACGAACAACTTAACCCAGAGAATGGTGGTGAATGATGCTGCATCCAGTTGGCAGGTGGTCACTAATAGTGTTCCACAAGGCTCAGTACTGGGCCTCATCCTATTTAAGACCTTTACAGATCATCTGGACAAGGGGATGGAGGGCACCCTCAGTAAATTTCCAAACACTAAGTTGGACGGGAATGTTGATCTCCTGAAGAGCAGGAAGGCTCTGGGGAAGGATCTAGACAGGCTGGATCGATGGGCTAACACCAGTGGCATTAGGTTCAACAAGTCCAAGTGCTGGGTCCTACACCTGAGTCACAACAACCCTATGCAGTGCTACAGGATGGGGCAGAGTCACTGAGAACTGCCCAGCAGAAGAGGATCAGGGGCTGCTGGTTATCAGCGACTGAACATCAGCCAGCAGGACCAGGTCGGTGAGTGCATTCTGTAGTCAGCACTGCTGAGGTCACACCTGGAATCCTCAGTTCAGTTCAGTTCAGTTCTGGGCCCTGCACAACCAGAAAGACATTGAGGTGCTTGAGCAAGTCCAGGGCCATGGAACTGGGGAAGAGTCTGGAGTACAAGTTAAATGAGGAGAAGCTGAAGGAGCTGGGGGCACTCAGCCTGGAGAAAAGGAGGCTCACAGGGAACCCTCTTGTTCTCTACAACTGCCTGAGGGAAGGCAATAGCTAAGCAGGGGATGGTCTCTTCTCAAAGTTAACTAGGAACTGGATAAGAGGATCTAGCTTCAAGCTGTGCCAGGGGAGGTTCTGGATGGGCCTCAAGAGAAATTTTGTCATGGAGTTGGAATGGGCTGCCCTTCTTGGGCAGTATGTGGTGGAGTCACCATCCCTGGAGGTTTTCAAGAAATTACTGGATGTGGCCCTCAGGGCCACAATTGACGTGTGATCAAAGGTTAATCTCAGAGGTCTTTTCCAACCTAAATGAGGCAAATACAATTGCTAACCATGCTGCTTAAGAGCTATGAAACAGGAAGAAAAATTAAATTACAATTAACAGATTCTATGAGCAGTGCAGAGATTAATTCAAATCTTAAGATTTATAAGAGAGTTCATACTGGGTTAGAAGAAACAGAACTAGAAAAAAACTCGTGTTGCCAAAAAGAAAACCACAATGGGTTGTTTGGTTCTAAACAAAGCCAATTTAGATGTATTTCATCAACACAGCCAAATCCACCACCTCAAGATGTCTCAGTTCTTGATGCAGCTATACTTCTGGTATGGCTATTCAGAACTTCATGTTTGAATACCAGAAATCCATTTAAGCTGATAGACAGCTATTCCATCCCCTCAGTTATCTTTTGATAGATTCAGCAAGCCCAGCTCTTTTAGCCCCCTTGAGTAAGACAGACTTTGTTTCCTGGATGATCCTAGCAGCTCTCTTCACCTGTTCACATACAAAATTATTTTTTCTTGAACACAAGTGATCAGAACTGTACATAGTAATCCAGATAAAGATCTACACTGATGTCTTGTCCAAGAGGATTAATACTTTCTCTCTCTTCACTAGAAACATTTCATATAATACATCCTTAGGAGCCCTTTTTTTACCTTTATTTACCTAAATTTACCTTTTTCACAGCTGTGTTAAGAGTGGTGGCTTATAGTAATCCTATGTTGAACTAATATACTCAAATCTTTCTTCTCTCACTCCAAGATGAAAAGCTACAATCCTAAGATTTGTTTCCTCAGTTTTTATCTAAATGCATACATTCACTAAAAAAACTTGACATCAAATTAGCATTTCATAGACTGTTTTGTGGATGGAAATTAACCAGTTCTGCACAATTTGGGAATGTCCAACTCTGTTAAACTGAAAAAACATGTTTTGATAAAGAACTGTGACAATCAATGCAAGCAGTGCAGTCATATGCAACTAGCAGTTTTTAACTCATGCTAAGACAAAAGCAGGCTGGCAAAGTTATTAGATGAACCACAAAATGCTGAAAAAAACCCAAAAGGTTGGGGAAGACAAGCTTAAAACAAGTATTTACCTATCTTTTTTACTTTTCCCTCTTTGCTTCCCTGCAAGAATCCGCAGTTCTTCTTCTGTGGGATGTTGATACCACCGTAAGCTAAAGAAAAAGAAAATCTCAAGTAAAACAATACCATTATTAGCAATTTAGAGCATGGCTTTCAAAAAACTGTATCACAATACAGATTTATATACTTACTAAGACACCTGTCATTTGTCACTCCTAAGCAAGACACCTTTGTGTGCCAGTACCAACCCTGCCTGAAGAGAACAACAGCTGGGGTTCAGTTCTCTACAGCAAATGAGGCATTTATACATAATTAGAAAGCTTTGGCACTTTGTCATTCACATGAAAGCCCTTCAGTTCTCTAAACACCAACTTTTAAAGATATTGTCAAATACAGCAAACACAGTTATACAAGGTGGGAAAGTTCACTAGAATAATTATACCACTACAATTATTCATTAGAACCATATTTTAAACAACTTAATAAAGTATATTATATCTCCACCAAATCCAGTAATTTTCCAGAATCTGAAATATCTATTATCTAATAATCATTACCAATGTTTTTTCTGAAGCAGAGCAAATCATAATATCAACATCCCTTTCCTTAAACACCTTTTCAGTGATATCTTCAACTTCTAGTAGAAAAAGTGCTATTAAAAAAAACCACTAATTTACACATAGTTGACCTAAAAGTCTTTCCACTTTCACAGATCATTGCTCATTCATTTAAAAGGCAAGAAATGGCATGGAAATTTTGAAGAGGACAAACAAAGATGGTTAAGATGTCTAAGATGGTGTATTTTACCTAAATTTCTAAGTATGGCAAAAAGCGGAAACAAGCCTTTTCCACATTCAACATGGGAAGGTTACTGTCCAGATACAGGAAGTCACTATGATCTCCACATGTCCCTATGAGCTCCACTCTGAAATGCTGCAGTAAAGGAGATCAAGTATTAATAAGGACAGACTTGAGAAATGTGTGTGGAAGTAGAAGGTCACTAATTGTCACCCTTGGTGACATGGGTCAACACATGATAAAGGAATTCACAACCACCACCTCACATAAAGAAAACTTCAAAGTAGGACCATTCAAATCCATGTTGGTGAATTAGAGATGATATCAGATCCAATTTCTAAAAGTTAGCAAAGACAACTTTGGAAGGCATGAAAACTCAAACAATCTCAAGCCATTCAATAACACTTGATTCCCAGCTTTGTTTTAGAAAGGCTTCCTTCATCTTGGGAACTCTTCAAGAGAAAAGAACACTAGTACCAGCCAACAGAACATCAAACCATTGCACACTGCAAATTTCCATTGAAGGAATTCACTGCCAGTTCCAAAACAGAAAATGGCAAATATTACAAATTTTGCATGAACACAGTTTTGGATGGGGAAAAAAGGAACTGAATTTTGTATAAGTAAGAGTGAAAGTTACTTCATTAATTTATTTTTATTATGTGTAGTACAGTTGAGGAATCTGTGATTTGCAAACTTTGCTGCAAAAGAGACTTTAAGACACAAATAAGCCAGAGAAACAAGCTTTTCATCCAAGAAGTCAAACTACTCTGGAGATGTTAACTTCTATCCTTCACATGACCCAAAGCAACTGTGAAAAAGCAGAGATATATTCTCCTGTTTTGTAATTTACCACATCACCCTGATCTGCACTTGGGATGCTAATGATGAAAGCCACCTATGCGGCAAAGAAATTTTTTTAAATCTTTCCTGCACAGACAGAGAAATGGTATGTAATGCAGCAGAACAGACAAAATTCTTGTTCTGTGTAGCATGCTAACACAAATCAAACCACAAATTATACCACAATTTGCTCCTAATTATACTACAAAACGATATTGCAAGTGATATCTAATTACAACTAATAGGATAAAGAGTTTTGGTATTTTTCAGTTGATAAACCCTACACATTTTGCATTTAAAATCTCAATACCAAAAGATTTGAACAAATATTTTCATAAAGATAAAGATAATAAAAAGTAGTTTATCTCTGTTTTAGCTTACACATGCTTAAAACTGAAATCCCACAACTGATTCCCTTGTGGCTTTGACATATCCAAGTCAGTCTGAATAGCAACAGACACACAGACATGCCCCAGGTAATTTGAATAAAGGTCATTAACAAATCTACAACGTTTTGGTAGAGTATGTTTTATTAGTTAAAAATGATGCAAGGCCTATGCAGATATTTAGGCTGCCAAATATTTCAATAAATCTATTTAGTTGCATTCAAGCTCTGAAAATAGCACTGACTGAAAAAGTTTGTATTTCTTAATAAATTTATGTAAATTGCTTTTCAAGAGTCAATGATAGCTATTTATTCCATTAACAAATAACTACCTGAAGTCTGTCTATCCTAACAATTCTTTTAGATTTTGAGAAGTTTTTGTTTCTTTGTTTCCTTTTAACAGACTTCCCATAAACACAACCATCTTTAAACAAATTAGTCACTTAATGTTCCTGTCTTGTCTGATAATATGTTTATTCTCCCTCCCATTTAGCAAGGACTATCTCCAGACATTTCAGATCCAACTTGCCTGCCAATCCTTTGGAAGCAGGATATTCAAACAAAGTCACTTAAAAACCATTGCTGGATACCAAAGACTAGCTGAAGTTTACTAATAAAGGTAATGAGGAGCAGGTGGTACTTTTTCCTTAGACAGCTGGACTGCTTTAGGAGTGTGCCTGTACCTGCACACTTACGTGTATAAAGCCCTCTACAACCCCACCCACAGAGGTCTGTCAAATATCACTGGCAAAAAGACAGCACAATGAAGAAATGGGTTAAAGATAAAAGACAGTTTGTCAGATTAACTAAGAAAATAACTGCTTTTCTTTCTGACATTAAAATTCAGATTCTTGTTGCAGTGAATCTTGCAACTTATTTTTATTTCTAGAACGAAGGATTATTTCTGACTCTTTATACAATTCCTGTATTCAGGGAATTATTCAGAGTGCCTGAAATTACAATGCACTAAAATAGCTACCAGATAAATGAAAGAAAACTGAAAAGCAACAACAGGCTACTAACATGGAAGGCAATAATAAATTTCCCACTGACTTCAGTAAGAGGAGAATTACCTAAGCACAAGTGCTGAGATCCTGCTTGAAGTATTTATCAATCTGCAGATGCACAAAGATAAATGGAGAAATGCATTTGAAAAACATTTGACCAGCAAACTCCTGCTTATCGCTGGCACATGGCATGCCTTAAAACAAGGATACAATGAGTGAAAACTTCATAAGAATGAAGATCATGGGCATAATACTGACAAATTATTTTGCAAGAGCAATTAGATATTTAAATTTTCAAATAAAAGTTTACATCAATCTTAGATATAAAAGGATGCAATTTGGATAATTGCTGATAAAAAAGACTCTCACGCCTTAAAAATAAATGGTAGGCAGTTTCATATTCATTAGTGTCATGTTCTTTTTAGAGCACAATAAAGGTGATCAACACCCTGCTAATATGGTTAACAGTGAATCTTCACACAACAATTAAGAGTATGATTCCTGTTTGTGTTATCCACCTGACAATTACTGTTTTCTGTTACATCTAACATACATCTAAAAAACATTTACAGTCACTTTTCATTAGCAACTTGATGGGTGATGAAATCTGGAATATTAAAAAAGAAACAAGTTGATAATTATGAGATGCAGAGGAAAAGGTCAATGCAAAGACTTGTTAATACTCCGATGGAGTACATTATTATTCAAGGATACTCCTTCAGAAAGCAGGCAGTAAGGATTTGATATTCTCAAAATTTTAACAGTTACAAAAGACAGTACACTACCTGCTAATCACACAAAGTGTTCTTCTTACCAAATGAAAAAACACAGTATCTATGATTCCTTTTAATATTTAACATACTGATTTATATTCAAAACAGCTGCTGGTTTTCATTGTTATTATGGATACAGCCACACAGGGAATGCTCCCCTTGCAACTCATTATGTCTGTTTGATCTATTGTTACAAGGAAGTAATGTACTGAAATTCATACTAATCCTGTCCTTTGACATATTAAAAAGGAATAGAATTCTTAATAAATACCTAAGCACTCTTCATATGCAAGGCTAATCAGGAGGCAGATTATCAACAACACAGAGACAGCGCAGAGGAAATGAAAATCCTTTTCTTCAGTATATTGTACTCAATTTAGCTTCTTAATATTAAAGGACATATCTTGTACCTTTAATATAAGAGCTGAACAACAATTAACTTTACGACTGATACAATTAATAGCAACAAACAAGTATGTTCTTTTACAGCGACACTGTCATTTTGCCTTGAGCCCACAAACCACGTGTAACAATGCTAAGGTAATAAATTTAATAGAAGTCAATTATTTAAAAAAAAACCAAACAAAATCAGTATGTTTTACTGTTACTACTCTGATGCATAATTGCATTACCATATTCATACTTATCTTACCTGCCACTACAGAGAAGCCAACGAGCAAGAGAATAGTGAGGTATGATCTTCTGTATGACACTAGCCATTACCATGGTAACCACCAACTGTACACCTATCACACCCTGTAGAGAAGTAAGTTAATAACAAGTCAGTATGTGTTTTAGAAAAGTGGTGAACTATCTTTAAAAAAAAAAATTAGTTAGTAACAGTCTGTATAACAGGCATGATACACTGGGGAGGAATGGGGGGAGTGAGGGGGCAGAATACTGAAGCAGTTAAAAAAAATTCTCTGAGACTTGCTACAATCACTTACAAACTTCACCAAAGGGAAAAGGCATTCTCAGGTCACCACAGCTAATCTACATGTAGAGGTCTAAGATCCTCCCCCTCATAATGCTGGCCTCATTATGTATGTGCAGATATTTCCTCTTGGTTTACCTACACGTGTGGGTTTCTATCTTCTCTGATTAGTCGTTTCCAAGGAATCCTCATCCTCATCCTTACTTTACCAGCTCAGTCCACCACCTTTTCCTCTTGATTTGAGGGTCATCACCTCTTTCCTCTCTAAGTCCTAGTCTAAATACCAGTTTGGCCAGACTACTGGCAAAGATGCTTTTGTCCCACTTGGTCAGGTGGATACTGTTCCGTCCTAGCAGTCCTTGCATCTCAAGAGCGAGTCCTGTGGTCACATAAGCCAAATCCCTGCTATCAACACCTGCTATGCAACGAGCTGTTAGCCTACAACTCTACATCAACCTTCCTCCTCCCTACCAGCAGTATAATCTTTCATCCTAAATAATGAACTAAGGAAAGTGCACTCTTTTCTTCCTTCAATGCCTTCAATTCCTTTAGTAAAATACAAATTGTGCAGATACTGCTTTTATTAAAAAACATAGGCAGATGAAATGTTTTTGGATATACATTATTATGTGTAATTCAACGTGATTGAGGAAGATAGAGACAGCACAAATTATCCTTTAAGTATTTATAAACACTTTCAATATGTTAACACATATCTCATAAAAAAGTGCCATGTATCAATAAAAGGAGGTGCTACTTTTTTATACTTTGAAGTAACACCTTTGGAGGGTGTCAGATACCACCAAGTTTCTTTGGTGCTCAAGAGTCTCTTCACCTTCTCCCTCCTTGGAATTTCTACTGCTTCTACACTTAGGTGCCATCAACTCCTTGAGGTACCTCAAAAAGTAAAACCTCACTTTTGTTTATGTTCTGTTTCACTGATATCAGGATCAGGAGCTGTACATATTTGAACAATCAAACTTTATTAAGGATTATGCATAGTTCTGCACATGGATTACTCAAACCAATTCCACCAGCTCCCTAGCTAAGGGAAGTGCACACCTAATGAAAGTGTTTCCAGATGCATGCATAATATGTATACTATACTTATACTACTAAATTGCTAAGGAAGTATATATTCTTTAAGTACAAAATACACCATTTTAAAATCAAATGTTTCTTCTGACCATCTCACACTAAGCCTTATAACCACTTCCACCCAATGTAAGAGAGAAATCACCGTCCCTTCATCTAGCCCCTCTACTAAGCTGCTATTCTCAGAATTCACTCTCTCAGGCTGAACTTACATTAATATTTCTCCAGAGTAATGTATTTATTAGAAGCACAGCCTAATCAGATGCCAGTATGTCTCTTCATTTACTCCTAGAGCTTCCTATCTGTAAGGGAAAGAAATTGCCTTAACTCAAGACAAGAGAAGGGAAAAAGATGCAAATCAAGGCAGTTATTTTTATATAAGGCAGCAGGTCCACTAGCTAAGCTAAAATACTTACAATTCAAGAGGCTACTTAAAAGTTTGCCAACAGAAACTAATTTCCTTACTCAAACAAAGGCTGCATGTTGTAACAGAACCCATCAGGAACAATTTCTCTTAGCCACTGAATGTCTTTCTGCACCTTATATACCCCTTTCCAGCAGAAATTTATAGTGCTCATTCCCATAAAGTTACTGATGTATTTGATAAAAATAGAAATACCTACAAATCTTTCAGTGTACAAATAAAAATAACCTAGCAAGTTTTAAGCCACTTGGG
>VZRH01000337.1:751524-804342 GCA_013397555.1 Urocynchramus pylzowi | reverse complement strand
CCCCGCCGCCCATCACAAAGGGGAGCTGTTTTTGTGGTGTCTCTCACCCATTCACCTCTTCCTCCTGGCTTTCAAGAAAACCCTAAGGAAACCCTTACTGAAATCTTCCCTCTCTCTGCTCTGCAGTTTTTAGGGTTTGTTCTGCCTGCCTTTCCATTAAGTCCACGAAGCTGGGGAAAAATGCTACCTTGAAAAAGAATAAGGCAGTGAAAGGGGTTATAAAAATCCAAAGGCCACTCCAGGGGATCCGTATCAATGTATATAATACGAGAGCATACCCTATAAATATAATACACACAGTACTATAAATGCAAAACAGGAGGAAAAATAGCCTTTCCAGCAAGAGCAAATCCCCTTGGGCAGGGCACAGAGGAGACCTACAGCCCAAGCAGCCCTGCCCAGATGCTAAAATACCTGTCACAGGCAACATTTGGTTCCAGAGAACCAGAGTTTCAGGCAGCAGAAGCTGTGCCGCTTCCCTCACTCCAGACAGAGAGTGGCCACTTGTAATCATCAATTTGAAGGATTGTTTTTTCAACATTCCATGTCATCCAGAGGCTGGTATCACAGCAGCCCAGGCCTGTGCAGACAGGACTTTGAGAGCACCTTTGGATGGGAAACTGAGCAAAACCAAACAACCTCTGCAAAGCATGCAAAAGGAAACACCAGATTTTCCTTTTCCCCTTCCCTCCACATCTTACCCCTTCTGTCTACTCTGTTCACAGGTTTTAGGAGGTGTGGGCAAGGCCAAAAGTGCAACAAGTAAATCTGACCTCAAAATCCTGTATTCCCACAGTGGCTGCAACCACACACCTGGTCCGTGGCCACTCGTGCCTCACCCTCTCCCCTCCCTGTAGCTGGATTAACAGACATTTTCCTAAAAGCAAATCAGAATTTGGCAAATCGTGTGTGACAGTCGATTTGCTCACAATATCCACTCTTTCCTGGTATGAATTCAGCACCGTTCTCAGACAGTTTAACCTCTACTGACACATGGCATCTTCAAGGATAACGTTTGCCTGGCAAAACATTTATAACCCCCAGCATACTTCCTTCATTCATGACCAAAAGGGTGTCCTGGACCCTCAGGAATCACTGCACCTTGATTTGTAAATAAGAAGATTATTGCCATGAAAGGATCCCAAATGTGTTTCAGTAATCTGTTTTCTGTGCTGTTCTGTTTTGATTGCTCCCCCAAGACCCTCCAACCCTTCCTGACTAGTGCTTCCCTGAAGCACTAGTCTTTAAACACTGGTGCAGCTCATGCTGCAGGAGAAAAACAAGCTCTGCCCATCCAGAAAAGGGCTGAATACTGCAAATCAATACACTTGAAGTCAGCTTTCAAATCATGTCCCCTCTAAATGGGATGAGGCAGCTGTCCCCTCCAGCCCTGGAGTGGGGAGGCTGCTCAACTTGTCATGGCAGCTGCAGGACCCCATTAGGCTCAGGGGAGATGCTCTGCATCCTCCACATGCTGCAGCTATCTCTTGAGGAGATAAAAATTAAGGAGTCTTAAAAATTAAAATTCTATTTCACTCCAAAATCCCTCTTACCTTAGGGGTTTTGTAGCTTTTTGTTTATTTGATTAGTTGGTTTGGGGTTTTTTGTTTATTCAGGCTTTTTTTTCCTCCCTTGAGCAGGGAGATCTTTTGGTTCTCTTTTTGCAACAGGTACAGTTAGGCAGCACAGAACGCCTAAAGGCATCCTCTCAAACAGAAGTCTGTCCATACCAAGTCTCTTAACCCTGTAAAGATTGCAGATAAAGTTTCTTAGGTTGTATCTGAACTTCAGTTTCCCTATGTACTGTGAGAACAGAATGAGGAGAATGTGATTATTTGATTTCCAGTAATGATACACATCTCTAGCTCTATAATTTTGTGGTATTTCCTCTGTTTCTACCCAGGTGAGGACATCAGGTTTGAATCAAAGTTACTTGACTTCTCAGTAACCTTCTTATAAACTAACTAGAACCTTGTAAAAACAGCAGCAATGTTTCACCAGTCCTATTCTAATGCAATTTTCCCTCCTTCTATTAGAAGTATTTCCTTTATTTGCAACTGATGGTCTTTGGCAATTTGGGGTTGGCGGAATGGGACGGGTACATGTAACCAAAATGACACATTATCTTTTGAAACTTAAAAAAATAGGGTGACCCATATTTTCTGAATAATTCAGTGTGAGATGACAGAGCAGCAGCTGCATAATTTGCAGTTTTGAAGAATATGGTATAAAGGCTTTAACCATGTCTAGTCAGAGGAAACAACAATGCATGAGCATGTCTTTCCAGCAAGAGAGTCCCCCACCAGTAGCAAACCCCTAAATCCATTTGAGCAGATCACAGGTAACTCTTCACAACACAACCTGAGAGCTGTTTGGCTAACAGCTTTCCAGGACTAGTAAACAGATTGCAAATGAAATAAATTCCTCCTCTCTTAGATACACCAAAAGCTACCTTATACTCATCTCCACAAGTCTCTTAGTGGGCTTGGTAGGCTTCTTACAGCTTGAACCAGCTCCCAGTCTTCCTTCTGATCAGCACAGAAATAGACATTTAGCTTCCCCTGCTTTTTATAGTATCAGCTGAGGATTTCTGACTTGTCACACAGTAAAGGCTATGTATTCCTTTTTCACTGGGGGGAAAAATTGTGGCAGACATTCATGCTGATTGTAAGCTCATAACAATTTGTCAAGAGCCTGCTCATGATCAGTGACCTCAAAGGGGTATTAACCTCAAAGGGGTTAATACCTGAGTGTCTCTTGTTAACCTACCTTAATAAGGCTCCACATTTGTACACTACTTACCCCTCAGAGCTACCTTATGTAGGTGATGTTCATAGCAAAAGCTCACTGTTTTATTGTGTACTCTCACTCCACGACTTATCGCAGGCATTACACTTTAGGAATTGGGATGCCCATTCAGGCTAAACAAACAAACCAGGGAAACTAATAAACAGCAATATAGCTAAAAAAGAAAAAAAAAGCACAAATATATGAAGAAGGCCTAATGTTGAATGTCCCAGTGACACATGCTAAACACACTAGTTCTAGATAACAATACCATATTCCATAGTAAGGGTCACGGTTTTGGTCAACACAGGTTATTGAACTGGAGTGAAACCTAAACTTGAATTTAAGAAGTCAGCTGCCACCCCACCTCTCAGCTAGCCAANCCCCACAACAAAAAAAAAAAAAAAAAAAAAAAAAAAAAAAAATCAGCCCTGTACAATAAAAGAGGAAAAAAAAATACATGCCAGAACATAAAGCTGGTTTAGGTACATATTATAATCTTTAGAATTTTTTATTCCATCTTTATTCTGACTACCAGCTTCACTTTGAAAGTACAGCCACAATCCTTATGTATTCATGGAACTATCTCACTGTTCCAGTTGATAATTTCTACTGTTTTGAATTTATCCTACTTGTACACCAAAATGCCTTATTTGAAATTCAAATAAAAACTGTAAAATGATCATGTAACAACTGTAAAATTATCATAATTTTAAATGTGCCAAATCTGACCATTAAGGCAATAGATATTCTGCTGATAAACAAGAGGATCAATTCTTGCTATGAAGAAGCAATGTGTCAAATCAGAGCTATCAAAACAATTTCATTTTCCATTATATCCTCATTTTCCGCTTTTCCTTGTACAGACAAATAATGAGTATTTAAACGAATACGGGACGATTGAGCTGATTGTAGCATATTTACTCAAGTAAGTACTTGGGTATAGTAATGAGTTTGTTTTAAAATATTCATATTATAAAAATGTTAGTTGAAATTGACAGCAAATATTGAACAGATGTATCAAAAGGGCAGTACATCATCTTCACTTCTCCTGTATTGTGTAACATTCAGGCTGCTGTTTGCTCTGGTTGTATCCATTTTCTTATGGAAAATTAATTTTTTAAACTTTTACCAAAATGATGATTGAATATGACAGATGAAGAAAGGAGGGAGTTTAACAGAAGGAGTTTAGAGACTGAGCTACCCACAAGAGATTATGATAAACTTCCCAGGGCTACTGTTCTATTGGTATCAATTAATACTACTTAGTTATTAGGTCTCTTTCTCAGGAAGAGACCTAATAACCAAGAATGGAAGACACAAGGAAGAGTGAGGTCTAAAGCTATTGCAATTTTTCAGTGCAAGGGAAGCATCAGGAACACATTGTTACTTAAAACCCCCAAAACTTTCATAATTTTTTTTCCTAAGTGGTACATTACAAAGAAGTGTTTCATAAGCATTTGTGCAGACATGACAAAGACTAAAAACAATCCTGAGACATGGACAGAAAGAAGAAAATAGGATTAAAAGGGTTGTGAGAGAGTATCTCAGCTCTATGTTTTCTATGTGTCTAAAAGTGGTATTCTCCAATTCCCTCCTGTCATTTAGAATATGATTTTTAAATATAGCATTATTTTCCATACTTACTAGTACTGTTTCATTCCTTTTTCAGGGAAAAAAATTCTCTCACACTTAAAAGACCTTAGAGTAAAAACACTTTTGTTCCTAAAGCTGCTGTGTGAAATGGAGGATGGGCTTACTGGCCTGAAAATACAGCTTATGGGATGTGAACAGACAATTGAAGAGGGAAGAAACAGTGCCATCTAATTTCCTCCTAATTTAATATTGACATAATTCTGTCTGCTGCTAGAGGGCTACTGCAGCTGGAGTTCACATTCCTCATATTTTTTTCTCTTACAATCTTTCAAAATTTATATGGGTGGATTGTATTGAGAATGTTGAAATGCAAGTGTGTGTATCATTAAGTTTGTTTACTTTCATTACTATAATAATTTTTCATTGTCTTTTGGGCTTTTAAAACTTGTATATAACTGTTGCTATTATTGGCAAAACAGTTCTGAATTAATATCCCATTATGAATGCCTCCTTGTTCTATAGACAGGCTGAATTCAAACAATTTTTGCTGAGAACTTAGTGATTGTAGCTTTTTTCTTCTTTTTCATTCTCCAAACCAAAATACCATGAAACCAGACAACCAAATCAAAATACCATGAAATATTTACAGAACACTCCCTAAAGGAGGAAAAAAGCCTCAAATGGTTGCAGTTAATAAATGAGTGTTTTAAAAGCCAAGAAGCTATTAAAGCATTATCTTAACTCTTCTTTTTTCCCTACATAGTCTGCAAAGTCTTACTGCAGTAGAATTCTAACAAAATCCTTCACTCCAGGAATAGTTTTAGTCAGAGATCTGTGGTTAACCTATAGTCTTCTAACTGTCTTACACCAACAGTGGATGTAGAAGCACATACTTGCCAGGAAATAACACATGTGAAGCAAAAATTATTTGTCCTGGGAGGCTTTTGCAAACAGCAATTTAATAATTTTTGGGTGTCAGATTTAACCTATTTCTCAGCTGATATACATGGTTGTATTCTTTAGGCTGTAACTGAGAAAACACACATTCTTTTATAAGTGTTTTCATGCCAGAAAACTACTGGACTCTTCTCAATTTGGTAAAGTGCATTGGCTGTGATCGACAATAGATTACCTGCTACCTGATGCATAATAACCAGACAATTACAATTACAGACTTGTTGGACACCAGTGCAGATGGCACAGTTTTATCTCATGTGTTTTGGCCGAGAGTTTGGATGTTAATAACAACTTTGGACTCTCTCACAGGGATTGGAGGAGCCACAATATGCTTACAGAGTGAACATATGATTACTGTTGTAGGGCCTAAAAAGAAAATAGCAGCCATACGTCCCTTTGTAGTGCAAAGACCCACCACAATATGGGGAAGAGACCTTCTATCCCAGTGGGGAACAAAAATAGAAATGGGTTTTTGATGGGGGCCACAACAGCACTCACCACTCTAAAGCTGTTGCGGAAAACCAAAGATCCTGTCTGGGTGGACCCACAGTCGCTAGAAGATAAGAAACTGAGTGCTCTTAAAAAAAATTAGTAGATGAACAATTACAAACCAACCACATCAAACCAACAAACAGCCCCTGGAATCCATCAGTATTTGTCATATGCAAGAAAAGCTCTGTCTCTTGGAGGTTGCTTCATGATCCTTGTAGAATTATTGAAGTGATAGGAAACATGGGACCTCTACAACCTGGACCTCCTTCTCTTTTCAATAATCTTGAGAGACTGGCCTCTTGTTATCATCGATCTAAAAGATTGTTTTTTCAGCCACCTCATCCAGAAGATGCCCCTCATTTTGCCTTTTCAGTTCCAAGTGTCAATAGACAAGAGTCCTTGTAAAGATATCACTGGGCAGCTCTCCCTCAAAGAATGAAAAATTCACCTGCTATTTGCCAATGGTTTGTAGCACAAGCTTTGTCTCCAGCTTGACAGAACCATCCTCAAGCAATGATTTTACATTTTATTACATTACATTATATTTTACATTATATTTGCTTATTGCAGCACCAACAAAAAAGGAGATGGAAGAAGCTCATGACTGCATAATCATAGAAGTTCACAATGCTGGACTGGAAATTTCTACATCAAAGATAAAAGAATCCTCACCATTGAAGTATTTAGGATGGAAAATAACAGAACAATCAATTAGGCCACAAAAAATACGACTTCACACCAGCGTTAATACTTTGCAAGATTTACAGCAACTTTTTAAGATAAATCAATTGGATTAGACCTGTCTTAGGGATTACTAATGATGAACTTGCACCACTTTTTGACTTGTTAAGAGGAGACTATAACATTAAATCTCATAGAATTTTTACACCTGAAGCTCAAAAAGTGCTTGAAAAAGTTACTGATCTTCAAAAAAGACAAACACACCATTGTACAATATCACAACCCATTTTTCTTGCAGTATTAGGAGAAAAAAAATGCAGTTTTATGGTCTCATATTTCAATGGGACGCTTCTGAAAAAGATCCTTTGCTGATAATAGAGGGGATTTTTTTACCTTACAGGTCCCTCAAAAAAATTTTTACAATGGCTCAGTTCATAATCAGAGCCAGGGCAAGATTGCTAACTAAAGCAGGCAAAGATTTTGTTGTGATTTATCTTCCTTTGAAAAAGAAATATTTTGATTGAGATTTACAACATTCAGAAGACTTACAAATTGCATTGCTAGATTATTCAGGTGTTTGTTCTATCCACTTTCCAAGTCATAAGTTGTTGCAAGTTAAATGGAGCTTTAGAGAAAAACCCATGCTGAGTGAAGTGCCTTTAGATATAATAGTAACACACTGCAATAGTATTTACTGATGGTTCAGGGAAAACACACGAAACCCACAAATCAGTAATAGTAAGGCAAAACCAAACAACTAAAACATGGGAATCAAACATTCAAACAGCAGAAGGTTCTTCTCAAGTTGTTGAATAAGCAGCAGTAGTTAGAGCGTTTCAGCTTTTTCAGGAACCTTTTAATTTAATTACAGATTCTGTTTATGTTGCTAATGTGGTTAAAGAATAGAAGGATCAGTTTTAAAAGATGTTAGTAATGATAACCCATATAGTTATCTCACATGTCTCTACAAAATTTTACAACAAACTAACATATATTTTTGTTTCCCACATTAGGGCACATCCTTCACTTCCAGGATTTTTAGCAGAAGGAAACGCAAGAGCAGATGAATTAACAATGGTTGTTACCAAACAACCTTATCCAATATTTTTGAACAAGCAAAATTTAGTCATGCCTTTTTTCATCAAAATGCACAAGAACTTATGTGAATGTTTCTTATTTCTAAAGATCAAGCAAAAGCCATTAAAAATGCTTGCCTTGATTGTCACCTTGTGCAACCTCCCATATCCACAGGAGCTGTCAACCCACAAGGGCTGCAGAGCTTGCAATTATGACAGGGAGATATCACCAAATATCCATCTTTTGGGAAATTTAAAAACATTAATGTGTCAGTAGACACTTTTTCAGGTGCAGTTTTTGCCTCCTTACTCATTGGAGAAACTGCCAATCATGCTTGTCAATATTTTTTGCAAGCATTTACTTCCTTAGGTGTACGTCAAGAAATAAAAATAAACAATGGTCATATACAGCTCAAAAATCACTCACATTTTTAATGGATTGGGGTGCTCACCACACTTTTGGTATTCCTTACTCTCCCATAAGTCTAGCTATTATTGAAAGAACACATCAAATTTTGAAATGTATTTTAGATAAACAGAAAGGGGGAGTAACACAGGCAACACCCCAGCCGCAACTGAATAAAGCTTTATATGTTTCTGATTTTTTAAACAGTTTTTTTGCAGAACCAGACCCACCAATTTTTTTTGGCATTTTTCTAATAGCACACAGGCAAAGTTGAAAGAAAGTCCTTTAGTTTAAATTAGAAACCCAAAACCAAGACAATTTGAGAGTCCATTTCCTTTAATAACCTGGGGTAAAGGGTATGCTTGTATTTCAACAGGTACAGGACCTAAGGGGATTCCAGTGAAGAACATAAAGCCATGTGCAAAAACACACTGACAACCTCATAAGCAGAGAAATAAGCACGCAGATGTGAGCAATACAGAGACTACATCTAGCAATAGAGAGTGCATACATGAGCAACGAAGAGCCAGGAAATCCCACCTCATCTACACTGACCGAGGGCCAGAAGAAAAAGAGGGAGAGACCAAAGAAACAGCCACAGGAGGATAGTGGGAACATAGCTATTGTCCCAAAGGGTGATGTAAAAACACAGCCAATGAAAAAACCACGAGGAAGGCTAAAAGCAAGCAAAAAAGTAACTATTTTAACTGGGGCAACGGCAGTACCTTCTGCTGGGAAAAGGTTAATGGGGAGGCTTCACAAGTGGCCTCGAGTAGTAGTACAAGAATGAGAGCGTCAAGGAAGAAATCTTCTAGAAAGTAGTGGCTCCCTGCCACTAAATGATTAAGGATAAGCATGGAGCTAAATCAAATATTATGCTTACGTCTTTTTACTTTGTTTGCTTTTAGTAGCGCAACTTTTACTGTTAATCAACCCAAAACTAATGTTTGGGTGACTTTAGCTAATGTATCAGACTTAGACACCATATGCTTAGCCTCTACAACCCTAGAAAATCCATTTTCCACTTGCTTAGTAGGGCTGCCCATGGACACATGGCCAATAAAGGAGAAAACTATTTGTGTTTTAAGAGGTAAAGGCACTGGCCGTATGTGTGATTGGGATCACAACTCTGTAGATTCTTGGAATTATTGGGCAGGAGAACTTCCCCAAACATCCTTAGAACCTCAGGAGATAGACCTCCTTGGCTCAGTAAAAATGGATTTTTGTATTAAGTTCAGTTATACAGGGAAAGAGTCATTGATTAAAGATGTTTCTCTCAGTCACCAAGAACCAAACTTCTTGGTGTAATTACACTTCCCCAGTACTTGCATGGTCTATTGACACACCTTTACAGCTGCCACAAGGGATGTTTTTTGCCTGTGGAGATAGAGCCTGGCCTACCATTCCATCACACATCATAGGTGGCCCATGTAGCTTGGGGAGGCTTATTTGCACCATATTTCAACCCAATCAGACAATTTTAAATTGTTTTTTTAGAAAATCCTTTGATTTTGAAAGGACTGGGGTCTCTCTAGGGTCAGGAGGGAACAAGTCATATCTTAAATATGGCACGGTGGGACTGGAGTCTAGCAGATCAATTTCTTCTTCAGAAGTATAATAATTTTCTGACTCTTGCACCCCCATAGTGGGTTTAAAAGTTCCAAGCTCCTTCTCATCTTTCCCTTCATTTGTGATATTAGAAGCGACTAGAGGCAACACAACTGGAGCTGCAGGCGCAGGCGCAGGTGCAGCCGCTGCCCAGGCAGCAGGAGCAGCAGCAGGAGGGGGACCCACCCAAGGCAGGGCAGTGGTGCAACAGGCACAGCTGCAGCAGGCACAGCCACAGTGGGCGACTGTGGACTCCGAGGAGCTGAGGGAGGTAGCAAAGGTGTGGCTGGACTAGACTGCTTGCTAAATATCTCGATAAGCACACGTCATGCTAGGAGCAAATTAGCAGCCGTAAAATCTCAATGAGAAATCGTGTCATAAAGTTTAACTCCAACAGCATCCCAAAGAGATATAATAAAAGCAGACTCAAGATATGCATCTGCAAAACTTTTCTATACCCAGTTTAAAAGGTCTTTAAGTTCTTGCTTAGGTACAGCACAAGAATTACATCTTATCAGAGTTTTTAAACAGGTATAAATGTCTCTCTGTTCTTTGGATAGCTCTTGTCCTGTTCCCCAGAGCTTACCTGACATCTCTTCACAGGTGATCCAAGTCGGGCTCAGGCTGGCTCAATCCAGCCAGCATGGTTATTCTGCTTCCTGTCAGCAGCCAACTGGAGCTTAGCTCACTCTCATCTCAGGTGTACGTATTTCGCAAAATCTTCTTCCTTTCAGCAGTCTCTTAATTGTCCTCTGGGGCAATCCCAAACTGAGACAAAAAGTCTTCATCCTCACATAGTGGACACCAATTGTTCAGGACACAGAGTAGACAGGGTCAACTGATGAGGCAATTAAAAGATGGTTGATTGTAAAATCATTCTCATGGAAGGGTGAGACCTCAAGGTTGTTACATCCATTTATGCCATCACATCAGAAGCCATTCTAATTCTAGTTACAATGTCTTTTATAAATCTCTCATCCAATCAGTTACTTCCACAAAGCTCTCTAGCATCTTAATTAACCAATCATTAATTGCTATGTATTATATGATTTTGCCACAGTGTATCTATTTTTATCCAATCATATAATTCTACAAACAGAATTCTACAGAATTCTACAGACAGAAGTCTAAGATCAAACCAGTGCGCCCAGTTAATAATAATGGGAAACGAGGGAGCTCACAACCCACAGGGGAGCCAGAGGCTGAGATCATCATTGGGTCCCTGTTGTACAACAGTCTCTGTAATATGTGAAAAGGCATTGTGTGACAGGGGTGTGAAGCTTATATAACCTGGTTACTTCATGTCTGGGACCTTATGGGTACAACTGGATGGTGGTGAGGCAAGGAATTTGGGACCCTTGACCCAGGTGTACTCAGGTGTGGATCAGGTATTTGTAAAGGAAGCTAGGGCCCCTTTCCCTCTGGGAGCAGCTTTTAATGAGTGTAAGAGAGAGGTTTGTCCACAGGGAGAAAATGCAGGAGCACCATCATAGAATGTGCTGGAAGACCCTTAAGGAAGGGATCCAATGGCTGAGTCAAGTACACAAGGTCAAGTCCATGGGGCAAATGTTGTGTAACCTGGCAAAGCTGCAGCCATCTCAGTACAACACTTCGTTGCAACAATTAATGCCGAGGACAACTGAGAGACAGATGGTTCTGTCACCAACAGGCTCAGAAATTATGTGAGTATGATCAATGGCCCAACATAGGCTCATGTCTCTGCTGTGGTTAAAGATCCTCAAAGCGGAGATGAAGGAGATGAGGGAGGAGATGAGGGAGATCAATGCTGCACCAGTGCAAGTTACAGGCCCCAAAGTCAGAGCCCAACATTCCCCAGCTAGAGAAGGAGGGTACACCCCATGAGCTGACCTATGGTTCTTTCTGCACAACCATGGGGAACACATGGAAAGGTGGGATAGGAAACCCACTTCTGTCCTGGCAGCATGGGTGCGTCAGTTCAAGGAGGGAAACGCTAACCGAGGGAAGTTACTTCACTTACCACTAAAGTGAAGGTAGCCTCAGCCTCCCATGACTGAGCTGCCAGGTATTATGGAAGGGAGGATAATCTGTTGGATCCCCTTGAAGGAACCTCTTGAATTAAGGCCCAGGGAAAAAAATGATAACCAGGGCTAGAGGGGTCCTGCCTCTTGCCAGGAAGAGGCACAGGAAAATGGGGTCTTTTGGACAGTGGGGATCTGATGGCCTGGCACATCAGAGCCACAAAAATATGAAGTGTTAGTTGATACTGGTGCACAGTGTACCCTAATGCCATTGGGACAAGTGGGGGCAGAATCTGTTTCCATTGCTGGGGTAATGGAGGAATTGCAGCAACTGACCCTGTTGGAAACCAATATGAGCCTGACTGGGAAGGAGTGGCAGAAACATCCTATTGTGACCAGCCCAGAGATCCCCTGTATTCTGGGCATAGACTTCCTCTGGAATGGGTATTACTAAGACTCAGAGGGACTCGGGTGAGCTTGTGGAATCTCTGCTGTAGAGACAGAGAACATTTAGCAGTTGAACACCTTGCCTAGACTGTCAGAAAACCACCTCTAGTAGGACTCCTGAAGGTGGAAGAGCAATGAGTGCCAATTGCCACCTTGACAGTTCACCACTGGCAGTATTGGAAGAATCGAGATGCTGTGATCCCCATCCACAAAATTATTCGTGAGCTGGAGAGCCAAGGGGTGGTCAGCAAAACCCATTCACCCTTCAACATTCCCATCTGTCCTGTGCACAAGTCAGACAGAGAATGGAGACTGACTGTGGAATACCGTGCCTTGGATGAAGTGACTCCACCGCTGAGTGCTGCTGTACCTGACATGCTGGAACTCCAGTACAAGCTGGAGTCCAAGGCAGCAAAGTGGTAAGCTACTAATGACATTGCTAACACATTTTTCTCCATTCCTCTGGCAGCAGAATGCAAGCCTCAGTTTGTTTTCACCTGGAGGGGCGTGCAGTACACCTGGGACCGACTACCTCAGGGGTGGATGCACAGCCCCACCATCTGCCATGGACTGATCCAGGTTGCACTGGAAAAGGGTGAAGCTCCAGAACAGCTGCAGTACATCATTATGTGGGGGAATGCCATAGCTGTTGTTGGTTTTTTGCCTTGTTATACATACTAGTAAAGAACTGTTATTCCTATCCTCATATCTTTGCCTGAGAACTCCTTAATTTCAAAACTATAATAATTCAGAGGGAGGGGGATTCTCCATTGCAAGGGAGACTCCTGCCTTCCCTAGCAGACACCTGCCTTTCAAACCAAGACATTGATATAAGTTTACCAGGACTTCTGATGAAAGGTTGTCTTTTCAAAGATTCTTTGTTGAGAAATAATACTGGGTTTGTAGTGTGTCTTGGACATGATATATTATAGCATTTTTGTAGACTGTAGTGTTATTAGCTATATATTGAAAGTTTGATTTTTTTTTGATAGTTTGACAGTGATACTACATTTTTGTATTATTCCCAGTATTTCACTGAATTTTTTCCTGGAGCTGCCTAAATACAAGCAACTCAAATCACTGGATCAGAGCAAAACCTTTTGCGCTAAAAAGCTAAGATGCTCAGGCATGAATTCAAGATTTATTTTTCAACTACAAAGCAGAAAATGCACATAAAATGAGCATAGAAACTGCAGGAAATGTTTCACTTTCATAACCCTTTGTCAAATCCAATCACAATTTAGATTGCTGCATGTCTTGCATCCATGAACCAGCACTTAACAAATTCAAACAAGTTTTGCTTGTGATCCTTAAAAGCTTTCTACTGTGTTTTCTTCAGGCTTTTTTTGTCTCTCTATCATGCCTTTCTACATATTTCAGGTTCAGACCTGGTTCACTGGGGCAAATGGAAGAGGTCAGTCACATGGAAGCTGTTGCACAGTAGTTCCCTTATTTCATTCACTGCTTGAGCTAGGCTTAAAAACGAGCACACCTTAGCTTTTCAGGAAAAGAATTTGAAGTTCACCTGTTTTGTTTTAATATAACTGGACCCACCCCAACTTTTCATTTTAGACCATCTTAGAAAGGCACTTACACTGTAATTTCCACATCAGAAGATGAAAATAGTAATTTTTTCTCATGCCACATTTATTCCTATTTATGTGCTGTTTTCCAGGAGAGTATGCTGTAATTTTATTATTAGTGATACCAGTTAATAGAAAGGATTCCTTTTCATGGTCAATTAGCATGCTGCCAGTTCTAACTAAGCAAACAAAAAGTTACATAACAGTGAGAAGATAGGTTCTCATGGATCTCTGATCCCTAAATTAAATTCCTCCTTGAGGCAAAGCTATCCTTATCCATGTGATTGGTGGATTTTTTTGTTGCACAGAGAGCCTGTACAATGTCCTCATATTTACATACTCCGTATGTTCCTTAAGGAGCACTTACATACTCCTTATTTTCCTCAGTAATATGTTTATTTATATTTTGTATTTAACATGACCTTAGTTTCTTTAATCATTTTCCCAGATGAGATTCCTTGTGATGTTTCATGGCCAAATCACTGAAGCCTTGTGAGTCAAGGACTGGTCCTCTCCAACTTTGCCTCTGAAGGAATATGGTCATCCTCAGCAGGCTGGATAAATACAACCATTTTTTTCACCTACTTTTTACTTTAGGTTTCACAATTTCTTCTTTCCTTCTCCCAGAGAAGATGCCCAACAGCCCACAACCTTCTGTTCTTTCTCCTCTTCCTTGTGTGAAGAAGCCTTAATTCCCAGCCCATTCCTGAACTGGATCTATTAATTTAAGAGAGGTACTTTCTCTCCTCAGCACCTGCCAGAGTAGATGGATGCAAGAAAGCTGAGACTCATCCAGAAAAGCTGAGATACATGTGCATCTTTGTTCTGGTAGGATGCTGAAAGCAGGAGGTCATATTCTTATTAATTGCATTTATGGCAATATGATCGTAACTGAGCAAAATTATTACTCAAAGCATCATGTTCCACAAGTCTGTCTGCAATGGTTTTGTGTGTGTTGGGGTTTGACACCGGCTAGAAGTCAGGCACCCATGACAAACCAATCATTCATTCTCCTCTGCTATAGTTGAGCAAAGGAGGGGGAAAGAAAAACCAAAAGGCTTATGGTGTGAGAGAAGGATTAGGAGAAAACAGTCTAAGGGCAAAACAGGCTCAAAACTTAAAAGGTATAAAGAAAAATTTATTAAAATAATTAAAAGAGGATAATGAGAACTAAAAGAAACCTTTAGAACACGTCCTCCTCCTCCCCCCCAGCCCTTCTTTCCTTCCCACTGACAGTGCAGGGAGACAAAACATGGGGTTTTTACTCAGTCTGTCACTTCTAAAAATCTTCAGTTTGCTTAGGGAGAAGAGTCTCTTCTGTTATATTGTGGGGTCCTTCTCATGGAAGACAGTTCTTTGTGAACTTCTCCAACGTGGTTCTAATTTTCAGGAGTAGTAGTCCTGCCCAACCTGCTGTAATGTGAGTCACTTCCACAGGCAAAATAATCTTCTCAAACTACGTGGTGTGGGTCATTTTAGTTCATGGGGTGTAGTTTTTTAAGGATGATTTGTTCTGGTTTGGAAGCAAGGGTTCTCCTTCTCCATCTTCTCTCTCTCTGTTCGAGTTTCCTACTAGAATACAGCTTTTCAGCATCCACGTGCTCCAGTGTGAACACCTTTTCTCACGGGCTGCAAGTGGACCTCTTCATCCCCACATGCACTTCATGGATTACAGGGAAACTGTTGTATTATAGTCCTCACCATGGCTCGTAGAAGAATCTCAGCTCTGACACCTGGAGCATCTCCTGCTCCTCCCTCCTTTCACTGACCTTTCACAGGCGTCCCCGTTTTGTTCTCATGTGTCTTCACCTTTTCCTTTTCTCTGACTTCGGAGAGAATTGGTGTCCGTAGGTTTGTTTGTTATCAAGTTCTATCAACTGAAAGATTCTTACAGGGTGGATCCTGTTCAGGCTCTGCATTGGGGAATTGCTTGTCATGCCCTTTGCTGTTTCCCACATGGTCCCTACCGGCACAGGGCAGGTGGCTCCAGCCGCCGCAGCGCCAGCTCCATCCAGCGCCTCTCTTCATGCAGGGCGCTGAAAGGAGAAGCTGCTGCTGCTGCCACCTCTGCCCTTCTGCCCTCAGCATGGCTCGTTAAAAGCAGCCAAGCAAGCACAGTCTGCTGTGGACTGTGCTGGGATAGCCCTGGCCACGTGGGCACTCCCAGTGCGGGCCCCAGCTGCATGGTCCAGGCTGTGTGGCCACGTGTGGCACCAGGATGGCCCCCACTGGCATGGCCCCTGTGGCCACGCTGGGAAGAGCCCCAGCAGCTGCCTCACCACCCCTGGGAGGAGAAGAAGAAAGAAGAATTGTATGTAGTTTTTTTCCTTCTTAAGTATGTCATCACAGAGGTGTTACCAACTACTTTAATTGGCTTAGCAGCATGTTTATTTTGAGAGCCAGTCTGTGATTGACTTTGCCAGGCACAGAGGAAGCTGCTAGCAGCTTCCCATAGAAAAAATTACTTCCATGGCTGGTTTCTTCCCTCCTCACCAAAAAATCAAGCTATGCAAAGCCAACACAGTGTAATACACCACCATTTGCTATTTCTTATTGTAGGAGTGGTTGGTTAGGGAGGAATCGTGACCAGACAGGTAAGGCAAGGTAAAATACTCAAGTATTTCCTTGATCTTTACCCAATGCAGGGGTTCCCATTGGACAGGTAAAGGCCCACTGAGATCATCTTCAGGCTGATGTAAGTCATACCAAAACTTATTACAGTCCCCAGACAGCTTGTAGCTGAGGCTGTGCCAGGCTGCTTTATATTTTATTCTAAATTTGCAATTGCTGCAGTTGTGGAGATCACACCCAATTGTTTTGTTTGAAGAAAAGTTGAAATAGGAAGTGCCATTTAAAAGTGTGGCTTTGAAAGAATCACTGTGCAGGTGAGCATTACTCAATGAATTAGGAAAAAGGATTGGAGACCTAAAGTCTACTCCAGGACAGGGAAAGACAGACCATTAGCATTTGGATGTCTTTCTCTTCAATTTTTCTTGAGTAAACAGAGGAGTTAATCCCAGAGAGAGTTGAGGTGATCAGGTGCTGAAGTGCACTGTACCACAGTAAGAGTCCTGGCCTGGAGAGCAGCACAAGAGGATGTTATGAACAGCTGAGACAGTCCTCCAGAAGCTCCATTTATATTGTCCAATGACTGCTGCCCAGCCTCTTCTTCACTGAGAGCATATCATGGGCCTGAAAATGGCAACAGGATAAGAGCAAAGGTTTTAGTAGAGCAAAGATTTTAGAAAACAAGACGAGAGCATAGCAACAGGGAAGAACATGACTGGGCATGATGGAAAAGGAGAGGAGAATCCCCAGTGGCAGAGGGCTGTAACTAGATGCTCTTTAAGGTCCCTTCAAATTCAAATTATTCTATGATTTCATGATTCTATGAACTTGATGAATCCTCATGTGGAGTCAACAGCAGAAAGACATACAGCTGTAGAAAAGGCAGAAAAGACTGTAAAATCAGCACTTGAAGAGGGAACAGAAGCACACTTATTCTACAGATGTAAAAAAATAATATTTGAAAAGACATGCAGAAGAGAAAAATCACTTGGCCTTCTTAATTCAATGGCAAAAAGAACATGAGACTTCAGAGACAGAATATAGTGTTTCTGATCTCACAGAAGGCAAAAACTAATGATGATCAAGAGTTTACAGTATAAAAGACCCTATAACTGTAGACAATAATCCAAATAAATGTTACACGGTCAGAAGTAAACAGCAGATGCACTGCAGAATTGAGAGACACTGTCGAATTGCAAGTCTTGGGAGGAGCACAATTGAGGGGTGGAGATCAACGGAGAAAAGAGATTTGGTGTGGGAGATCATAGAGAATGATAAGTTCCAAGTAGAGGTGAGGTTGAGAGCACATCACTGGAGTAAGATGTGAGAACCAATGAACTATTTCAGGACAAATTATATATAATTTATGATAATATAAGGAGTAGGAAATAAGAGGCAGTAAAATGGAAGTGCTAGCTGACTTGATGATTATAAAACTAACAAAGGGAAATATTGGAGGACTCAAAATTAAAGGGGATGTGAGCAGTTAGAATCAAAGGGGAGGCACAATAAAAGATGTGCCTGACATCTCCCCACTGACACCAGGCACAGTGGAATACAATCAAAACAAAATTCTGGTTTTACAAAATTATATTTTCTGATTGCTTCTGGAATAAACATTTTAATCCAAGTCCCTCTTTTATGTTAACTGAAGATCACAGCATCTTACTATTGATTGACAGATAGACATCTGAGACAGAGAGGTTGTCAGAGGTACTTAGAAGGCAGAGAGGTTTGAGGTGAAAGTGGAGGATGGCTGCTGAAGAACTGAGCACATTGACCTGGAACTCTCAATTTTTTTAAAAACTGCCAAACAATTTACCCTTGTTAAAAGGAGATAATTAAAAAATATATGTTTTGTTTTGAAATGCTAAATGTATGCTAATTTTTAACATAGCTTTTAAAATTAGCCTCATTCTAGTATTTTTACCCTATGCTAAACTCAGATCTAGTATGAGATGCAGAATAATAGAGAAGTCTAGGTTGGAAGAGACTTTTAGAAATCATCTGATCCAACTTCTTTGTCTTTAGATTAGGTTATCCAGGGCCTTGTCAAACTAAGACATGAATATTTTCAACAAGGTAGACTCTACCACTTCCCTGAGCAAACCATTCCAATACTTTAGAGGGCTCTTTGTATATTTTTCTTTTATCCAGGCAGGAGTTTGTACCCTTTCCCTCTTGTCCGGTCACCATGCATCACTGTGAAGCAAGAACAGCTTTTACTCTATAGATACCTTTTAGATTCAAGATTCTTTGATCCTCTTAACTTCATCGTCCCCTGCCAGAGCAAACACAATTCCTTCAACCTTTCACCATATGCCAAGTTCCCTCACACTATGATCATCTTGTTTCCCCCCAAACTGGATCCACTCCAATTTTCCAGTGCCTCTCAAAACTTATAAAAATCCTTTTGAATTTGGAAATGTGAAGAGATTGTCTTCTGTGAGTTGATGAAGAAAGGATGCCTTCGTATCTTAATCCTAGTAATTCTTTTTGACATCTCCAAAAATGTCTTTGTCTTCTTTGTCTTCTTCTTTGGCTTTGCTTTCATTTTTACATCAGCTGTCAAACTCCATAGCTTCTCCATGTACTTTCTGAGTATTTTCTCCTCTGACAGCACCATACATCGAGGTTTCCTGGCACTGAGGTCCCCTCAGTGTTTACTCACATTATTATACCCCATTCTTTACTCAGCTTTGTTTTGCATGTTCAGCTAAGTTGAAGAATGTGCTGAATCTAATGAACAGCATGTTAGCTTTCTTATTTCCTAAGGGGTAAAAAGTACTTCTTTTCTTTGCAGAGAACTGTTTGCTTTAAGAGTTTGGAGAAATAAGTTCTATTACACTTGGGAGAAGATTCCTTTCTCAGAGGGTTCCTTATTGGATAAACATAAAAATGTTGGTGGTCCATGAGAGCTAGAAAGTAAAAAGTTAAAGGTGAAAATAAGAGAAGACAGGAATGGTGGAATTCTAGCAGAAAGCTAGATCTAATTTCATAGCAACTAAGAGAAATTGTCAGCAAGGATCCAAAAATATAGTTTGAGAAATATGATATTATGGGACACTTGTGTCTATGATACTAATAATGATCTATTGCTCTTACTGATGACCTAAGAAATATGCAGAAACCAGGGCAAAAATAAAAATAGAAAAAAATTTAAAAATGAAAGATGCATATTCTGGGTTAACCTTCATCAAGATTTTTTTTTCTTTCATTATTTTCAGAGCTGAGATTTAGAAGGAAAAAGCTGTGCACTGGGTACTTGAGTGGACTTTGAACAGAAGTAGGTTTTCTTTACAGCTTTTGGGCATCTTTGTTTAAGAGAGGCTGTTGCAGCTGTGATTAAGCACAAAATGTAATGCCAGTGTATTCACAGCTGTTTCCCAAGACAATTGAACACATTTGTTCCCCATATTTGGCACAATTTTAATACGGGTAGGAAATGTAGGTTCAATCAAGACAAGGTTGTCAGACTACAGAGGAAACAAGTGATCTGGAACTGGATAATAAAACTAACAGGCTAACTTGGAATGTAGAACTGTATATACCTGCAATGAGAAAATGTAATTTAAGATATGAAGAACTGAACAATACAGAGTTTCTACTACCTTATAAATGTGTGGTCTTACAGGGAAAGTTACACCACTTTAGTAAGCATACCAGGTCAGAGATCTTCAGTGCACAGAGTGATGCTGTTATCTAATACTGTGATCTTATAAGAAGTGACTGAAGACTGCTATGAAAGCAGGTAAGCCCATATGCTGCCACCAAACTCAAAAAATAGACAATGAAGTGGAAGGCAGCTCCAAAGCCAAAGAGGGACTTACAGACAGACATCTGATGTCCTAAAACTCAGCAGAAGAGAGTTTTCAAGTACTGTAGAAAAAGGCAGTCAAGGTGACTGCCCAGAGAACAAAAATAAGGGTATTTTTTCTAGATTCTAGGAAGAAAACATAGCAAAAATAGAAGAATACTGTGAGAGAACTGATTCTATGGCAAAAGAATTCACAGAACTTGATTCTGTGGACTGTCAGCTTTGGGATGAACCTACATTACATATCTGTATTAAAATTCTGCTGAAGCAGAAAAATTTAAAAAGGCTGAACATGGAGATGTGAAAGGAATATATTTAGTGTAAACAAGAGTGAAAAAGAAACAAAATTACCACTTTTTTAACTCCCAAAACCAGGAAGCAGTAGATTCTGTTCCCTATTCCTGATGGTTAGTAACTTACAGCAGGTTTTCCACTTAAGTTACCATCCAATGTGAGTAAAGATGGCAAAATTAAACTGTACTGCAATATTTTCCTAGATTTAACCTGCAGTCCTGCAGCTGTTGTGTTGTACTCATTCAGGTATATATACTGGTGTATGAATAGGGCTGGGCTGGTGAAACCATGGAAAGATTTGGTGCATATGAAAATATCTCAGGATTGTTGGTAGAAGGGGAATGAACAATCTTTGCAGTGAGGGAAGATAGCTGAAGTCTGTGTTTTAGAAGCTCACTGTGTAGCAGAAGACAAAACATAAGGTACTCTGGATATATCAGCCTGAAATTCTAAACTAGGCTTCTGCAAGGTCTAAGAATATTTGACTGTGGGCTTGGGTAATATCCATCTAATATTTTTAGCAAGCTAGGTAACTGTCTCAGTTTGAAAGACTGTCTGTAAAGGAAGGCAGGAGCCTCCCTTGAAACGGAAAACATAAACCCCTTCCCTCTGAATTACTATAATTTTGAAATTAAGGGACTCTCAGGCAAAAAAGATATGAGAATAGGAACACCAGTTCTTTGCTGGTGTGCATAACAAGGCAAACAAACAGGAATACTGTGGCACTGCCAACAGCCAGCACCGGCCCTCAGGGACAGCGCCCCTCTCGGCACCTCCCCCGGGTGCAGTTCCGGTCCCGGCCGGCAGGGGCGCTGCTGGCTCCCGGCGGGCAGGGCAGGGGCGGTGCTTCCCCCGCGGCTGCAGGGGGCGCTGCGGCGCCATCTCGGGCAGCGCGCGGCAATGGCGGCTCGGCCCAGACGGGGAGCGATGGAGGAGAGGCTTTGCTTCCCGAACCCCGTGAGGCAGTCGATCCCTGTGCCCCAGCAGGACTCCGAGGAGCACCAAAGAGGGCCGGTAGGAATGAGCAAAAATCCCCGGGGGTGGTAGACGAGATATATCTAACTCCACAGCTGTATCGGGAACCACTGAACGTCTTGGCAAGCAGGCATGCAGGGCTACAGTACAGAAAAAGCTTGGAGCAGTGGCAAAGAAGTGGCAGGGGCAGACCAGCGGCAACCCTGCTCCCATCAGGGCAGGGAAAGGCAAGCTTGGGATCCTGGGGTTTTCCCCTGACGCACCTGAGGAGATGCTGAAAAGTCCCTCTTTTAGCGAGGTAGGGTGTTAACAAGGTTCCAGTACAAAGGCTGCTCTTAAGAGCAGAGCTCCATTCGTGGTAGGAGAAAGGCAGCAGGAGATGGAACCCTGCAGTGGTGACGAGTTCTCCCCACAGTGACGGACCGCAGCCTCTCTCCCCTCTGAAAGCTGACAGCTTTCAGTGGAGCTGACAGGGGCTCCACTCAACCCCATTTTCCCAGTCCAAATCTCGGGCCTGAGCTCTGACAGCTTCCTTTGTCTCTCTTAAGTATTCAGTCATTATTGTCTCCTAGCAACATGTGTGGGGGAAAAATTCATTCAGAGGAAAACAATCAACAACAGTACAACTCCTGAAACCCAACAGTAAAGTAAGGCATGACCACTGTTGTGGCGTGCCCGGTGATGTGCTCGACGGAGGACGACACTTCCCCGGGACCCCAAACCCTCCTATGCAGTTGCCGATGGATCAACACAGAATGACGAGATGGGCCTTGCTTGCTTATCCGAGGATTGTTTATTATGCCAATAGGGCAAAACTAAAAGCATCCATAACTCGAGTACAGAGCAGAGGCAAGGACTGAGGCAAAAGCAAAAGCAAGAACCAAAACAGAAGAAGAGGAACCCTTAACAAAGGCAGGGCAGCGGGTTTTGAGGGACAGGACTGGGGTGGAGCTTGGGGTGGAGAGCCAATAGCTAAGGGATTGGGGAGGAACACAAGGCAGGGATTGCAGTGTTTAAACTAATAGGGAGCTACCTGGGAGGGGAACAGTTTTAACTAAACCAATGAGGTATCAAGGGATACAAAATTGGCTGGGAAATCTCTGGAACAAGAGGTAGGAATAAAGGAGGACTGACAGCAGGGGCTAAACCAATGCCTGGGGGAGGGGGAGGTACAGTTATTGAAAACAATAATATAACAAAAACACACCACAACAGACCACAAATATTTAGGGACTGCTTGAGAAAGGAGTTTCCCCATCTAACACTGCCTTAACCTAAAGCTTGCCTCTGGGGTTCTCCTACATACACGGCACCAAACAGAAGAACAAATGCTGTGAAACCCTAGTTGTGCTGGGATTCTGCTGCCCTCCAAGACATAGATGGGCATGCATAAACATGTGTTTATAATTGACGTGTTTAATGTGCTTGTGCTGACACGTCCAGGAAAAGCACAAGCTTTTCTGTGCTTCTGTGCTAAAATCTGTGATTTTAGCCCTTCATACCAGTTATTTGCATACCATTGTCTGAGGCCATCAGGAGTGTGCATTAATTCTATGTATTTGCCAGAATATACAACACACAATAAAGCTTCTCAGATGCATAATGGGGAGTTCACCAACTACACAACATTTTACATTTTTTCACCTATTTTAGAGCTTCTAAAAAAAAAAACAGTGGATCAAAGAGGACACTGGATCAATTTGTGACTACAACTGAGGAACCTGGGATACATAAACCAGTGAATGGATCTCCCTCATACATATGCAGGCTTAGATTTCCAAGTTTCTGGGAATATTTCCGATGACAGTCCCTCTTAAATATGCAAGTATTATTCAATACAGGTCACTAATGGCTACTAGAATTTGCATTATTTTTAACTTTTTCAATTAATTGCTGAGTAATTTCAATTAAAAGTCAAACATGGAATTGCTAGGAGAAAACAATGCAAGTTTTTCTTTAAAGCAGTGTATCTTTCAGTTAGGAGGAAAGAATGTCACTCACTGATAGAGAAGAAGAATCCCAGGTCAGTAATGCAGCCTTTACTTCACTGAGCATTAATAATACTTAACAAAAATCTTATGAGTCTGATTCAAATTTTGGGTCATGTGTATTAAATCATCTATATATCTGCTGAGTTATACCAGGGCAAAAAAATCTCTAAAACACACAGAAGGAGCAAATGTGCTTACAAAGTGCAGAAACATAAAGAAATTGAGTAGAAATCTGATCTTGTGAGAGATTTTGATATGCAATGTTATTTCCCAAGTAATCAAGAAAATTCTGATGAAAATCTGCCATGTCATTCACCTCACTAGAAAATTTAATCCCTGAAACAAACCAAATAATAATTGTCTGTGAATAAAAAACGATTGAAATCTTTCACAGATACTTTGCATTCTTTCAAAATAATTAATTGTGAGAAGAGTTAAGATTTTAACTTCTTCTGGACAATAAACCCACCAAATTAACAGACAACTTGACCATAGTGTTATTTTAAAATGCAAGTGTTATTTAAGTGCCTAGTGTATTTTAAAATGTGTAAAAGAAGATTGGTGACAAATGTATTTACTTGTTCATCTCACATGGTGATGAAATAATTTCAGCAAACACTATTTATTCCTAGATGTTATGTTACTTTCAAAATCACTTTTCATCTATGCATCTAATATGCAAAGGGCAAGGAACATTTTCCTGGATTGGACAGATCAAATCATCAGTTCATGAATGGAGCACCAATAATATGTAAAGTCTAACACTGTATGTGGTACATACATGGAGTTACAGAATTTGTAAGTTCTTCCAGAGCGTCAGCAAACTGACATTCTTCATAAATTTCAGCTTTTTTTGCACTGGTGTAAATTTTCCTTTCTCTTTAAAGGTGTTTACTCTAATAAAAACCTAAAATTGTATCTTGCTGTTTACTCTACTAAAAACCTAAAATTGTATCCTGCTCCTCTGTCCTATGCTTATTCTAATGTAAATCAAGTATTATTCTCTCCAAGTTTAGTTTTACCACAGTAAAAGTGTTGAAAGGAACAGTGAAACTTCCCTAAAAATATTTTTTTCTCCATCAACATGGCAAGGACATTTGTGGAAAAATGATAAATTCACATCAGTGAATACAACTTTAATATAAAAATAATTTATTTCTAATAAATCTGATAAAATATATCTATTCAAAGTCTTATCTTTGAAATAATTCTGCAAGGAAAAGTGAATTAATTCCAGTTTCAACTAAAAGTTTCTCATGGGAATGGAAATTGATACAATAAATTGAGGCAGCTTATTTGAATACAACTCCACTCTTTGACTTACACAACTAGATGAACTCAGAGAACTGTTTCTCTGAGTTCATCTCTCAGTGCTTGTGCTTAATAATCTTTCAGTGAAGAGAAAGTTATGGCTTCTTTTTCAGTTTTGTGTTCTTTTTAATATGCATTAGATAAACTAACTGAGAAAAGTCTCTAAATGTATTTTAGATGGACAAACAAAGCAAAATCAGTTATTACTGAAATTATTTCCTGTTTCCACCCAGTAAAAAGTAGAGTCTCAGGCTCAGTGAAATATGAAAGAAAAATGCACATTAATCAATTATGAAAAATAAAAAGTTTCTTTGAATGAAGAAAAGCTGACTGGAATTAAGATAGGCTTTGTTCGTATCTGCAAGTTACATGGAGAGTACTTTTCTGTGGAACAGAAAAGGGGGATTTGGGAGTGTTTGGCTGCTTAATGCTATAGTGCTTCAGAGCCCATGTGAAAATTTGCTGCTAGCTATTAATCATCATTGTGTCTCTGCAAAGAAGCTGTTACAATGATGACTATATGTCATTATATTTCCACTCTAAGTAACAAATCAGAGGGCTGGGAAAGTTGAATAAGAGCGGCTGGCAAACTTTTAAGCTGAGGAATCTATTTAAATAAATTTACATCACATTTGCTATTTTCGCTGGTATGGGAATCATACTTTAACATGAAACAATATGCTGTGTTCATGGGTCCTGGTCTTTTATTCTCCTGTCTCTGAGCCTCCTTTCCAGGTCAGCTTTTGCCAGTGCTGACAGCACATTTTTCTCATAGCCTCTCCTTCTCATAGCCTTTGGTTGCTTTCAAGTTCCATTTATCACTATGAAGTTGTTATGCATGACTGTTTGGAGGGCAGAATAGGTGGTGTCTGAGCCTGCTGTGCTGCTGCAAAGTGGGCTCCTTCTCTGCCAGCCAGCTCAGTTACTGAAGCCATGCTGGTGGGACACTGCAGTGGACATCCAGATGATCCCATCCTGATGAAAACAATCAGCTTCAAACTGCAAGAAGCCACAGGGTCACCCTTTGTTTCAGTGAGACTGCATCATTTAATGTGCTGCAGCGGATTTCAAATTCATGTTGATTTATCCTGTTGTGCTTTTCTTTTATGGTCTTTATTTATAGATGTGTAAAGCAACTGGGAAAGTTTGAGTCTCATACAGTTCAGGAGTTGTATTAGAAATCTAAACCATTGTCTTATGTTTATTTTGCAAAGTACTAGACTTGAAACATGTCAGCCTTAATTCTGTTAAGCTGAACTGCCTAAAACAGACCCCAGAGGTTCCTCAAACAGAACCTGAAAGTTTCTCTTCTGCTAACCATCAGCAACAAGCCAACAATAAACAACCCCAAAATGTTCAAGATGCCAGTGTATTCTTGCCACACAGATGTGTGTTGCAAGAATACTGAAAAGAACTGAAAACCATTTACAAATGGAAAATTATGCAACCATTAAAAATAAGGTAATTTTGAGCCTGTATTGAGGTGCTGCAAGTCACCTGTTCTTGCCAGGCACAGCTGGTTGTGTTCATTGCTAAGAACCTTGTAGGCCACTGAATTCAATAGCACAACACAGCTGCTACCCCTACAGGGTAAATATTACTTCATTTTGGCATTAACTTAGCTATTAACACTATGATAGGTTTCTTATTTTTTCTTACCAGATTCTCCTAGCACAATTATGACAAAACAAGCCGGTTGCACACTACCTGACTTTACAATGCTAAGAGCCAAGTACCTGTTTTTCAGATTACCCAGTAAAAAAGATTCTGTTGTCTTGATTATATATTTTGGTATTTACTGGATAAACCCATCAAATAATTCTCAGTCTAGATTAAAATTTATGGCAAAGATTATTTAGAAGCATATGATGCTTACACCCTCTTCGTCTATTGCCTTGTTTTCCATTCCCCTCCTATTTTTCTGCAGGAAAAAAATATTATCAAAATCCTCTCTTGTAATCTGCTTGGAGTGGCTTTGTGTTTTTGAAAGGTAAATTTAATTTATGCCATCAGGTCTTTTATGTCTTAAAATTATTTCTATTTATCAAAGGACCAGATAATGTATTTAAAATATCTAGTTTTGAACAACATAAAATACATTTATTACAGATACAAAAAACATTACAAAATCTGGACTAATTGCAGTTTGAGTTTCAGAAGTCTATTTTTTCCCTATTGTTTATTAACCTTACTTCAACAATACATGAGTACAACTTGGTGCAATTAGCAGGCTGCAATAAAATTAAAATAATTAGTACTACATTTAAGGCTAGGTATAGATTTCTTGGTCAAAAAATTATGAGGGAATAAGAATATTTGACTTCTGGATATAATTTATTCAAATGTGTCAGACTACCAAAGCTGTTCCTAACTATTGGATACAGATTTTTTTTCCCCTGCCATGCATTCACAAAAAGGCCAGACATTGTCTATGCAGTATTGCCACAGCTAGACATTTCCTTTATCCATGAGTAAACACCATAATGTATCACAACTTCTTCACTCATGGATAAGGACTAAGCTTTGTTGAAATTAATTAAAATAGGTAAATAGGCTTTGTTGAAATTAAAAGTTAGTAGTTAACTATTAACTGAATGGTTGTCAACTTTATGTTTGGTTGAAGTATATACCAACTTTATGTTGGGTATGAAGAACATAGAAACTGAAAAATAGATTTTAGGAACATAGAACAATTGTGGGCCTGTCCTGCTTCGAAACCCATTGAACAGTCACAGGAAATGGGAGTTCTACCAAGGGTTAATTTGTCACATTTGCATTGAAAAGGTAGAAAGGTCAGAACGAGGATGACTTCATTTACTTCCTCATTTTGGGACCCCTCCCCATGAAAGGGACCACCGACACATTTCAAAGAACAAACTACACATGCTTAATAGCTTTTCAGCTAATTACCATAGGAAACGGGGAATGGGATGTACCACAGTTATGAATATGCATTTGTGTTTTGGGTATTCAATACTTGTGTAAACAAAAGGGCTCTGTAATCACCTGTAAATTGCAGTGTGTATTTGGGAGCTATCCGGCACGCTGCCTGGAGTTGCAATAAACATACACTTTATAACTTTAAACTGTTAGAGAGTTTTTGTCCATCACAGTTGGGTATCGATACTAGATCAGTATCCATATTTCTTTAATAAATCAACACAGCCTTGAAGCCAGTTTAGTTTGAATACATGACCACTATAAATCATGAATGTCCTCAGCAAGAATGTACATGGTTGTGTCAAAAAACAAAGACCCTAATTTTAGGTCAATAAAAATAAAATATTTAAATTCTCTAAGTCAGTTTTATAATAATTTTGTTGTGGTTATCATGGTCTCAGTGAAGAGATAAAGTTTTCAGGAAAGTTTGTATCTCTTATGAGACTGGCATGTTAAGAAATGTTCACAAATTTGAAAGCTTCCCTTTCCTTTTATCCTCTCAGTTTAGTTAACAAAAGATTTTACATCTCCCATAAAGCTGTTTAGGGGTTTCAGAAGATGTTTTGCTCCCAATTATCCTGTTTATTATGAAAATTGACTCTTGCAAAACCTACTGATGCCAGTAGGGATTGCTGGCTTCACAACACATCCAAACCAGGCAAAATCAGACTTGGAAGTCTGAGAGTTTTGGTATTTACTAGCATGGCCTTGTAAATCATCCAGAAATACAGACACTGATGTTAGAATAATATCCACACTTACCCTACCTAAGTAATGTTGCAATGTTGTAGTATATTTGTGTTTGCATGCACATGCATACAAAGTGGTGGAAATTTTTTGTGCAAAAAAACCTTACTGTACTACACTGATGCTCTTTGTTGTTGTGCTGTTATTTCATAGTCGTTTAGCATTGCTTTCTCATTTCTTAATTTTCAAAACATAGCACAAAGAGTAGTGACAGCAGATTTATCCAGATCCAAGCCCATTGCTGTCCAAGCATTTTTTGGATTAGAGTCACGATGTTGCCTAAATCTTCTCCTGCAAGCAAAGCCAGATGCACAACATAGCTAGTGTTTCCATCTTCTTGGGGCTCAGAGGGGTGTTCCCTGTAATGAAATTGATGTTTTAATTTTCTGTTGTATTTTGCAGAGTGAGTTTGGGCATGATGAAGCATGAAACATCACTTTGGCAATGTATTAGTAGCCTCACAAGAATATATAATTTATACCTGAACCCAGGTAGCATTGAAACCCATGAAGATGGAAACTACCCAGAAAAAACACACCATTCCAATTAACCCCAAATATCTGGTAAGGCTGAATTGAAGAAGTTGACTAACTCATTCTGGAGTACCGAGAACTCAGTCAATGCCTACATTCAGATATTGAGTTTCTTGCAATCTGCAGGACATCATTGACTTCCTATGTGCACCAAAATATATTGGCTTAAAAAGAACAGGAAGAAGTGGAGGAAAAGTTCATTTAAACCTTTTCACCTACATTGGTATAGTATGATGTGAAGTCAAGTGCTTATGCACTTGTAAACACATGGAAACAAACTTGGGAGCCTTTGGATGCATGACCATGATTGAGTAACTCTTTCACAATACAAGGGAAAGATCACACAAACTAAGTGGAATTAAGTAACCTCAATTTTATTTATAAGCATTGCAAAGGAATAATCTACTACTAGATACTCTGTCTCTAAGGAATTTGTGGTTTATCTTTCAGCTGTGCATTTTTTGACAAGTTAAAGCTGGGTATCTGTCTGAGCCACTCTGACATTTATATGAGTTAGGCCTCTGGTTACCAAGGCTGTGCTGTGATGGCTGTGACAAAAAGCCTGTCAGCCAGAGCCAGATCTTTCTGGCCATCACTCGAGTCTCTCCTGACCTCCTGCTAGACACTTTATCAGGCGTCTGATCTGGTAATTTTAAAAGCTGCTAACTGACCCAGAGACAGTGGAAAGATTGGGATTTTATTTTGCACTGGAGATCCAGATTAAATGATTGAGACCTGAGTAAAATCTGGTTGATAAAGTGTAAAGCTAGCTGGAGGTAGATGGAACTCTCAGCAGAGAGTAAGTCAGTGGTATCTGTTACAGATGAGTAATGTGATGGTTGGCTCTCACAATTAAGAGATGGATATTATGTGTATGTTAAGAGAAATTTTGTAGATGTGTAGTGATGTTATTGGAATATGTCCTCCCATGTAATAGCCTCCCTGCTTGTAATAGCCTTGGTAGTCAGGGCACTTGGGGAGGGCTGGCTTATTATAGGAAGCATGGCATAACGACACTCTGACCTCCAATCAAGATGTAAGAAAGTAATCTCCAGCAATGGATGGCAGAGAAGGAGTTGACTGACAAAACTTTGGGAGGGGCTAAGGGTATAAAAGGCAGANATGTAATAGCCTCCCTGCTTGTAATAGCCTTGGTAGTCAGGGCACTTGGGGAGGGCTGGCTTATTATAGGAAGCATGGCATAACGACACTCTGACCTCCAATCAAGATGTAAGAAAGTAATCTCCAGCAATGGATGGCAGAGAAGGAGTTGACTGACAAAACTTTGGGAGGGGCTAAGGGTATAAAAGGCAGAGCATCCATTTTGTGGACAAGCACCTGGCTGCTGGTCATGGAGACTCTCAGTGCTATAATTTTTTCTTATTCAGTCCTTTGTTGTACTTTTGTTAAGGTTTAATAAACCTTTTTAAAAATTAGTATTGCTTCTAACAGTGTCTCACCTGGAGACTACCATTGCTCTCCAGGGCGCCTTCACATCATCACCAGAACATCTATTGTTACCAACATTACAATATATATATTTTCCTCTTCTGAAACAGTTGCCAACAAGGCCTAATGAATCCTTTTACCAGGCTGGTTAAGATCGCTGGGATGTAACTAAAGACTGTTGTCAGCTGCTGCCTGTTCATTGGTTTCTGTCAAACTACTTTGGAGGTCTTGGGCTGGCTCCCAATGCATAGGTGTCCATAGGAGAGAATGATGGCAACATTTGACACTAATTGGCACCCATGTCAACTGTCTCAGCTGCTTTCAGCCTCTTAATGTGGTCCCTCCCCATCAGATGAGGCATGCTGGTGGTAAGTTTGCTCTGCCGCAGCCTCTCCTGCAGGAGCACTGTGATGAGGAGTTCAAACAGACAGGAAAAAGAAACCATAAGGAAATAGTTCTGTATGGTAAGCCCTGTGTTTTTGAGCAGAGCATTTAGCAACCAATAGCTTTTGATATAGATCTAATGCAATGGCAAAAGTTTACTGTGGTTTTGAGATCTGGCTGTACACACTTCAAGCCCTTGATCAAGTGTGATAGATGAGTAATGCAATGGTTGATTCTCACAATTAAAATGCAAATATTTTGTGTATATGTTAAGAGAAGATTCATAGATTTATAGTTGTGTTTTACCCGCTTGCGTTGTTACCACAGGGTAACCTGGGTAGTTGGGACATTTGGGAGGGTTGGCTTGTTACTGTGGCAGCACCTGTCCTCCAATCAAGATTTAAGGAAGTAAATTCCACCACTGGATAGGGAACAAGGAGTCGATGGACAGAACTTTGGGAGGGGCTAAAGGATTAAAAGGCGAAACCTCCATTGCGTGGATGAGCACATGGTGGGAAAAATCCTCTGCTCCTGGCACTGTAATATTTTCTCTGTCAGTTTTCTGCTATATTTTTGATATGGTTTCAATAAACCTTAAAATTCTGGAAGTGAGTATAATTTCTCACATTAGCTTCTATCCTCAGCTTCTGTGCTGCTTTCCAAAGGACCCTGTGTGCTGCTCACCATGAGAGCAGGGGAGGCTTTGCCAGTTTTAAATCACTTCTGCTGCTGTTCATCCAAAGGGCTCTGCAGCAGCAGCACTTTTTAACTGTTGCTTGTTTGAAGGATGTGCTGGATCCACAGTCTGATCACATTCCCTCTGTATGTACCAGTTTTCTCCCTTACAGAAGAAAATTGACAGCCCTATGGCATTCTCAAAATTTTTCTCCCTTTTACGTAAATTTCTTTATGAACACAATACCGTAGCTTTACACTTTTACCTGGTAATAATTACTGGTAAAGTTTCAGCACAAAAATGCAACCTGCAAATTGTTTTATAATCAAGTGAGAAATAAATTATTTCACTTGGCCTTAACTACCAACAGAAAATCTGGGAGATGATAATAAAAGCTGGTTGTGCCTCATTGCATATGGGCAAGAATTCCATGTGCAATCATTTTGCACCTTTTTAGCAGGTACAGTCTGAGCCAAGCACATGTATGAACAACATCTTGAAGTTCTCCACACCTGGCACAGAGATGCAGGGATTGAAGGGTAGTTTACTAATGAAAGAGGTAACCTATGGATTATTAGTGTTCTGAGGAGTAAGAGGTGAAGAAAAGGAAAGTTCAGGAAAAGAAAGTTCAGGAAAGGAAAGTTCAGGAAGGGAAAGTTCAGGAAAGGAAAGTTCAGGAAAGGGAAGGGGAAGGGGAAAGGGAAAGTTCAGGAAAGGGAAGGGGAAAGGGAAATCGCAGAAAAGTTCAGGAAAGGAAAGTGCAGGAAAGTTCAGGAAAGTTCAGGAAAGGAAAGTGCAGGAAAGGTGAGGTGGGGCAAGGAGAGGAGAGGTGAGGGAATACAGTTAACCTTCATCACACAAATAGTCCCACAGAAGTCAACAAAGCTTTGTGTGCTTCACTGTTAGCAATTCTGAGCACTTGGTGCTCTTTTTATTTTGAGTCATTGAGGATTATGTGAAATGTGTTCACTCTAGAAATACATCACCTAAAAATATTTTTGTATTTATACTGACACAATATACAGTTACAGTATGAACTTTATATGACTAAAATACCTTTTACAAATATACTGACATTCATAATGAACTAATACCTTGCAAACTACTTGTGTTTCTCTCACATTCATGTTTTTTTGTCTGGGCTTAGCCCTGCAGGCAATTATTTACTTCAGTAACTTTTCCACATAAGGCTTCTCATGGCAGTCTGAAGGCCTATCTTCACCAAAAGGATACATGTTTGAATACTTCTCTAAGGTTGCTAAGTAATAATTTACATTTTTAGGACTTTCACATGATGCTTATAACTAAAAATAAACTCCTTCATTAAAATGCACAGACTACCAAAAGCAAGAGTGTCCTAAGTTCTCCTGATAAAGAGCTTTCTTTGGATCTCTTGTCCCCAAAAGAGCAGCCACATACATCTGTGATACTTCTCTGGATAGAAGAGTGCATCCCAATTAGACTTCAAAATCCTAGAGATTTGCACCACTCAACCAACTGCCTCACTGTGTCCAGCTGAAGTAAAGCCTGGCTGTGAACAAGCGAGCAAGGGGCTACTGCAAAGTGAATTCCAGGGACCCAATGAGAGCAATAGTGTCTGTGGAGGCAGATCAACTTAACACAGCTGCATGGGTTGGGAAAACCAGATGATCACACAAAAGGAGAGTCAGAATGCTGAAGGGTGGTTGAAAAATAGGGGTGTGGGAGAAAATGCAGTGGAGGAAAAGGAAAGGGGAAAGGAAACAAATTGAAGAAACAGAAGGCAAGGAATGAAGGTAAAGACTGACTAAAAAACCCCAGCAACAGTGAGCTAAGAGTAAAAAAAACAGTCACAGGAAATAGTAAATTACATCTTGGAAAACTAATATTAACTTTATAGGACTTAACAAAAAGCTGAATGATATACACAAAACTGTGGGGATGGACAAGTCTGTATCATGGCCCAGTATTTAGCACTAATGTTTTTGTAAGAAAGCTGAACAAGATAATTGAAGTCTCTGCTGGAAAACAGAAGGTCTAAAGGCAGACCACTCAGCTATATAGATTTTTATACTCGTGCCAAAATTGAAAGGGTGATAGGAAGTTGCTGTGGCCTCCAGTATTTCATGCCCTCCTCTGTAAATTTCCAAACCAACCCTGACAGGGTTGACTTTTATTCTTAGCTCTTAAAGAGCAATTTTTTTGCCTGACATATAGACTACAAAGCAGGTATTTCCAAAATACCCATCACTGCAGAAACACTGAATTTCTTTAGAGAACTGCAAAATATCTCTAGTCTAGTGTATATTAGGAAGACATTCTTCTCTAAAAGGGTGGTGAAGCACTAGAAGAAGTTGCCAAGGGAAATTGTGATGTCCTGGGAGGGTTCAGGACCTGGTTGGATAGGGCTTGAACCAATCTGGTCTTGTGGAAGGCATCCCTGCCTATGGCAGGGGATTTGGAACAAAATGATCTTTAAGGTGCCTTCCAACCCAAGCCATTCTATGATTCTATGATCAAACTGCCCAGTGCCTGTTTTCCCTCCTTTATCTAGTGCTTCACTTACTCTGTGCAGTCAGTTGGACAGGTGAACTCCTCTGAATATCAGTATTGTTCTGTTCAGGGTTGTGAGAGACTGGAATGTTAATGGTTAATGACTCAAAGTATTCTTTCATTTGTAGAGGCAGGAGAGTGCTTTGCTAGGCCAGATTTGCACTAACCACTCAACTGAGGGGAAGGCAGAGAGTTTTTTATGTGCTGGGGTTTCAACCAGGTAATGGAGAAGGCTGGTAAGAAGCAGATCATGCGGAGAAAGGATAGTGTTTTTCATCATGCCAATGGTTTTACAACTGGTTCAGCTGTAAAACTCCCCTCTCGCCTTGCCTTGCCTTGCCTTGCCTTGCCTTGCCTTGCCTTGCTGGAACTTCCTGGAACTTCACTTCCCAGAACTTCCCTTCCCAGAACTTCCCTTTCTGGAACTTCCCTTCCCTTCCCCTGTAGGATTGAGATTAATTCATCCCTTCTGATGGGGAATAACTGGATCAACTACACTGATGACAGAAGCAGCAGTCATCTCTTAGAAAGGCTCATAAATCATCAGAGACTCCCAAAGTGCCTCCCAGACTTTCCTCCTGAGGTCCGCCACCAGAGGACTGCACAAGATTCACAGTGTTACAACAGAAACGCAGTGCTGAAATGGACAGTGTAATACTTCTTCCTCCCACCCAGGGGAGGTACATTCCACCCAAACCTAAAAGTGTAGAGAGATGTGTGAAGGAATTTCTGACAGAACAAGGACATACTGTACTCTTGCAGGAAATGGACAACCCTGGCCTGTAGATTACAGAGTTACTTTGAGAACGGAATAGCCTGAAGATTACAAAGTTACTCTGATGGAACATCTGATGCGCTGTTCCTAGACAGATGGAACATGTACTGTCCCTGAACAGATAGAATGAAGGAAGAAAGAGCATTGTATTGATGGACAATAGGCCTTGTGCAAAGACAGTGCCTGATGCCAAGAAGAAAACTTCTGAGCCAGCATGACCTAATTAGGTGCTTAGCATCTCGTGAAGCATGACAGCCAATCATCAAGTGACATTTAGGTGTGATTGTAGCTAATTAACCAGTGAAAGTTAGGCAGCCACCTCCCGAACAATGTGTAGAAGTGTAACAAGTTTGCTAAATAAAGCTGCTTAAAGGATGACGCGTAATCCTTTGTGATTTGAGTGTCGTTACTTTGGCTGCCATTCCGAAGCGGGACCCTCTTCATATAAATGTACATTAACCAATTGATCTTTGTATCTCATGGGCTTTTCCCATGTCCTGACGGACCAAGACTGTGTCCATCATCTCTGCGAATAGATACCAAAATTGCAACAATCAAGGCTAGATCTATGGGTGGTGATACCTTTCTGCTCTTATCCTTTCTTTCACTTTCTTTCTTTTCCTTAAACATTTTCATCAGTGTTATTTTTATGCTTTTATGTTGCTATATTACTATAGATAATGATAACAAAAATGGCTACATACCTGCTTTCCACTGTAACCAATTTATTCTAAAATAAACCCACATATATACATGTGTGTATATATTTATTATACACACCAATTATTCAGTGTCATCTCACTTACTCTGCCCCAAGGGATCTTTTAACAAGACCCTGGGTTACCTTACCTTCTGGGGTGGGTAATAACAAGAGTCCACCCAGGACATCCTTACAGCCACTGTCTGATCTCACCACTTCTATGCTGTTACTTAGATGAGAGTTTTTAACCCAATGCCCAAATGTTAACAAATTGAATACTTCTGCAGTTTTACAAAACTATAAAGAAATTTTATTGTTTGTATTTATTTCAGTGAGCATGAATGTGCTTAATCAGAATGATTTTGTCCTCATGAGGCAGACCTTTCTCATAAAGAAGTCTCTGGCACAGCTGAGAACAAAATATAAGTCCTATATATTTGTTGAATTAGTTTCCTTATTCTAAGAAACCATTCTCAACACAGATAAATACTGTTCAAAAAGCTACCAAAAACCAGGACAACGAAGTTCTATTCATTTTCTCTCCCACTCAGCAAAACTTGTGCGTATCTTTTAACTGTGAAAACACAGTTTAAGTTTATCCTGCTCATGAGTCTGTAGCAGATTAGCTTCAAGTTACTCAGTATCTTGTAAAGTTGCTCTGGTGATTTTGCTAGCATTATTAATATTCCTTTCAAAGTCTAATTGTGCAATTTTCATTCACCTTATATGTCATTGACTAAGTAAGTAGCGCTGGTGACAACTATTCACAGGACTACTACAGAATTAAGTAAAATATGGCATATTCAAAACTTTATTTAAGGATTTGTTGTAAACAATGTGGAAATATTTTATCTTAGTAGTTTTCATTCTCCTTTATTCATTAAATTTCCTAGTAAAGGAGAAATGAAAACACAAACTTTGCAAGTCATTGCTGGGTGTGTTTTTCCTTGAGCTATGTAAGAATGAATCTGTTCTATAGTATACTTGGTATTTTTATATTATACTTGATATATTCATTTTTTATAGTAATAGTGTAGTAATACATGAAAAGCATGAAAATTTGCTTATGGAAATGAAAATTTTATGCATACTTCATATATTTATATGCATATTTGTATGTATGTGTATTGATATTTATACATGTATGCATATGTCTATTGATGTAAATATGCACACATGTATCTTACATATTTATACTGAAATTTTAACATAATATGATCACAGTAAAATTCTATATAATATGCAACATATCTTTTAGTGTATGTGTATGTATATTCTACATGTTCTACATGTACATAGTGGATACTGCAAGCATTGTATATAGAGGTATGTATATATGTGTTTATATATAAATACTCACTTTCATAAAAAAAACCAAAAAAACCAAACAACTTTCTGATTTTTAAATACTTTTTGCCTTCAAATAAAACAGGAGGAAGGCATTATCAAAATATTTATTTTGAAAAAATTTCAATAATTTCCCCAAAGGATTATACCTATGCAGTCTAATTTTTCTCAAAAGCTATTTAAAGCATAGAATGCAAAGAAATATCTGCTAATTCTCCTGGGAATTTGAAGGCTACAGTACCGTTGACTGGCCAGCAATAGATTTTCAAAAAAAGTGGTTATTCGAATAACCACTGGCACCAACAATTACATACTTAAATGAATGAGATAATTCCCTGTATACAGGCACCACAGAGGATATTTAATTTCTCTATGATATGGTGTGCTAGGACATCATGACACACCTGTAGCAGCTAGCATAAGCTAAACAATGCTTTTGTGTGCTGCTTTTATTCACATTATAATTGCATATTTAACTAGAAACTCCTAAAAGGACAAATAATCACCCATGAGACAGTGCAGGTGTACTTTGCATAATTCTCACACCTACTTGATTGCACTAGCTACATGTTTAACAGTATATATAAATGTTCTGTATTGGATAACAAACTTAGATTCTGTTACTACAAATTTCACTTCTTTATGTACAAAAAATTATGATCTTGTAGTTGCACACTATGCTATTATTTTCCTTATAGACAGACATCATTTAATTATTTTACCCTATCTTGAAAATGGTGCTTCTCAGCTTAACAACAATCATGTTTATGGTACTGAATAAGCAGCCTCAAAAAACAACACAAAATCACAACGGTGGGTTTCTGATTAGTAAACACAGTACCAAATAATATAAGAAGGATTACTACTAAAAGTAGGAATTTTTTTTGTTTGTCGTTTCTCTGAATCTGTAGAATCATTTTCCAAAGAAAGACATTTTATTTTGATAGGTCTTAAATCATAAAAATCCTGATAAAACACTAGAGCATTATACATGGAAAAGGTAACACTAAGCCTCAACAGAAAGGCATTTCTTAATTTTTGTGAAATCAAATTAAATTAATGATATGTGACAACAGTACTAAAAATTGCAAAAATGAAACAGGGCTTATATTAACTGTGATTGCAGAGGGTCATAAGGGAATCCTTGTGAAATAGGTCTTGTTTTGTAATTCAAATGCATTGTAAACACTTTTTCTTCTTGCCACCTAGTCAGGAGAGAGTGAATATTTAGAAACATCTTGAAATACAACTTTTGGTGAATTTAACATACAAAAAATATTTTAGCCTATTGGAGACCTTGTATTACACGCCAGCATTCATAAAACGATATGTTTTTATATACTTCAAATATTTGCAGTTTGTTACGGTAGCAGAGCATACTTTGAAAGAAACTGAATTTTGCAAAAGCATTTTAAATCATCCTTACAGAAATTTTGGCAGTACAAAGCACAAAATGTGAAGGATTTTTTGTTTTGTAAAATTGCTGTTTAAGAATCAGATACTTCTCTATACAAAAGACTGCTTACGGCCTTCTGCATTGTTGTTTTATAGTAAGAGTCTGCCTTGGAGAGACAAGAATCCACACACCCTGCAGCTTGGCAAATGGATCATTCAATGAAGATTCCCTTGTCTTCTTTAGAATATTAACATTTAGACTTTACCAGCATCCTGTGGTAGATAGTTAGTTAAATGCAGCATAAAAAAGGGGAAGCTTCACATTGCATCTGTGAAGACCACACCCCTCTGCAGATGACTGAATACTTACAGGAATGACAATAATTGCACCGTCACCCCTGTCAAACTTCTTGGCCACTTTCAGGTAAACATGTACATAAGTCTGTGCAAGAAACACTTGAGAACTGTTTCCAGAGTTTGGCTTCCTCTCACAAATGCTCAGCTATAAAAACATGAAATCACTGACACTGAAATAGAAATATTTCTTTGTGCACCCATAATCTACCTATATCTTCATATCTTATGACTATAAACATTTAAATAACCTCTAGATTCCAGATTTTCTAGTGATACAAATTCAACAAATGACTGTGTGTTTTCCCCCAATTTGTTGTTTTGGTGATGTACATTCAAGTACACAAGTACTCACAAGTTTAGGTGTATCTTTACATTTAAACATGCTGAATGCAGGGCCAGATCCCAAGTCTTTGCTGAGGAGGCTTTCACAAGCCATATTACACATATTTCCATTGTTTAATCCCAGCCTTTCCCTGCAGACATAGTTTACACAGTTGCAGACCAGGGCTTTAAGTCTTCAAACTGCAAACACAGAACTTCCATTGGCTCCACTACAAATAGGATGTGCAAAAGGTTCTTGTGTTGGGACCATGATTAGGTCACCTTGCTCTGAACACAGGATGAAGTGGAACTGGAGAACTAAAATCATGGAATGTCCTGAGTTGGAAAGGACCCACAAGACTAAGTCTAACTTGTCAATACTTTCTGATTTCTGTTCTCATGGTGAGCGGCATTTGGCCCCAAAAGAAGCAGTGGTAGATCAGTGGAGTGGTTTGTGAAGGAGTGCATCATTCATGGAGAAGATCTTGGAACCTGATTGAGGAGTAACTTGTGGCCACCATGCGTTCATATTGTTCCTGAAGAGTTGATTGAGTTTAGAAACACAAAAAGATGCACACAATTGTTCATCCAAAAGCATGCAATCCTATTAATAGAGTGTGAAGGAGAACTTTGGATGGAAGCCGTGCAGTATCAACAATATCAGTGTTTTGAAAGCACAGGTTTGAGCACTGTGGATGTTGACAGAGTTGTTGTGAATGCAATTGTAGAGAACTGCATTTGCTGGGCTACATGGTCGTGGTATGATGTCTAAAAAAGCCACATAAAACCACACCTTGCTTTTTTGTTGTCCTCTTGCCTGTAAAAAACCCAATAAACAACAACAACCCCCTAAAAATGAAGCATCAAATGCAGTGGTCTCTCTCTGGTGAAATCACAAGTGTTAAAGAGGTCTAATCTTTACTTTTGGGTTTGTTTCCTTGTTAGGTTCTAATGGCACTTCTCCCCCCCACACTGAAGTCTTGATGAGAACATGGTAAGACAGGTTTGGCATCTCCCCATGCAGTTGGCATGCTGTCTCGGTTTGGAAAGACAGGTGTCTGCTAAGAAAGGCAGGAGCCTCCCCTGAAATGGANCTGTTGGTCAGGGTGCTGGTAGCAGTCCAATTGGAATTGTGGCTGCAGTCCTCCTGGAGTGACAGATGTGGTTCTGTTGGAGCAGTGATCCTGTAGAAGGATGTAGTCTTCTTCTGAAGATCCAGTGGGAAAGGCAGCTGTTCCTCTGGGAAACCAGTGGAAAGGCTGTGTTGGTGTCCCAAAAAGCTCAGATTACATCCAGTCAGGAATGCTTGGCTCCTCCCTCTGGGCAGAGCATCTCACAATGGGATGATGTAATTTTTATCAGTCATGCAGTGACAGTCAATTGCCCATGAACAGCAGATGTCTCCCCGGAGGGAGGATTGGTTTGTGGAAGAGATAAAGAAAACTGCCCAATTAACAGAAGATAACTGTAACACCTGTAACAGATGGTGTTACAAATAGACTACACACATTGCTTGGAAATCTAGGACACACCCCTAATGCCAAAAGCCGGAATCTACTGCAGCAGGATCAGGAGAGGCTCCTCTGGAATGGGGTCTGACTGTCAATTTCCCACCAGCAACCAACTCCCTCTTCAAAGGCACTCAATGAAGTGGAGGACAATGCTAATTGTTGTTCCTATTAGGGAACTGGTGGAAAGAACAAGCACTGTTTGCCCAAGCATCTGTGCTGATCAAACACTGCCAATAATTACTTCTAGAGCCTCTGGTTAACTCTGCTCTCCATTGTAACATAAAATGCTATTAAGCCAGAGGCAGGAAAAGCTTTCTGTATTTCCTGTACTTTTAAGAGTTTTCCTGAATGCTTTCTGGGCCTCATCTTGGGTGCAGAAGTGAGGATGCACTTGAATCTATGATGGGCTTACTTGGGTTAGGTGAACATCTGCTGGAAATGCAACCCTTCTGCCTCCAAAAAAAAGGCAGTTTTGGAAAAGCACACCTCTGATTTCTCATTCTTGGATTTCTCTACAGATGTCAGTAATAGGAAAATATGTTTCTAATTAATATAAGTTTCCTCAGAAATTTATCCAGGCGAAATTTTTCTGGCTGAGTATGGAGCACAAAACTGCCAGCAAATTGAAAGCATCACAGGAGTTGTGCAAGGCAAATTGCTTTGGTTTTGTAAAATAAGCAAAGTAAAAGTGTTGTTGAGACTGGTTATAGGATGCTCTTGATAAATTTAGTCCTCTAGACCATTCAGTCTTCACCCATCTGCCTCCTTTCACAGCCCTCCCATGCAAACTGCTACTAGTGCTATGCAAAATACCATCATAAATATGCATAATTCTGGATATTTATGGTAATTTTTCAGGATTATCCAATGTGACATTTATAGGACAGGCACATACATCAATTTAAATGAGAGTGACAAATATCTTTTTTATTTATATAATATTTTTAATATTTCCTTGAACTCTTCTGAGAACAGTGTGAGCTGGTAGGAATTTGAACAAAATATTTTAAAATTCAAATACTTTACTAGCATACTACTTTTTAAAGCTTCAGGTTTTTAATGCATATCTGGTGTGCATTATCTTAATGCAGATTATTTATGTGCAATAAGAAAAAGTGTTCCTGTAGGTATTTTATGTTATTGTTCTATTCCCTACAGATGACAATCAAGAGTAAAACAATCTCATTAATGAATGGGCAGATTTCTAAAAATGAGTTTGATCTGTCTAATTACTTCAATAATGAATACCCACCTGATAGAACAATTGAGCAAGATTCTCCTCTCATTTTTATTTTAAGTGCAGAGACACAGATTTGCTGCTATGGCAAAATGCAATTACGTTCCAGATCTGTTGTATGCCATAGAGGTTTGGATACATTTTTATTAGAGAAATTAACTAGACATAGTCTAAAAATTTACTGCTTAGTTACTAATTATTAACATTTTTGTTCTTGGTATTTTGAGTTCACCAGCACACCAGCTAGATCTTCAAATTCTTGGTTTCAATTAAGATTAGTAAAGTTACTTGTAAATGAAGGTGCTAAACATTCTGAGACCTCAAAGTATCAGTGGATATTTACCCCACAATAGCATGCAACAGAAAGTTTGAGAAAACTATGTTTTTACAAAAAAACATTTAAATTGCCTATTACATTGCAAATAACTGTTACTGGATATTGCTGTAGAATTAATTAATTTGGAAAACAAAATCTTTGTTATTTATACTGCTAACTTGCCTCAAAATATTCACTAGTAAAACATGCAATGTCATTAATGTATGAATCTTTCAATCTTAAGAGGAATTATTCTATTCTCGTATGCCTAAACAGAAAATATGTTGCAGACCACATAAAAGGGAGAACACAATTTTAATAGTATATGTTTTTAGTAAAACTAATTTACTCTTCATATATTTCAAGAATAGATTTAATTGTGTCTCTTAAATACATAAACACACAACTGCATTTGTACTTTGAAAAATATATGTGCTTTTTGCTTTATTCATTCTTTTTTTCTAAGCTATTTTGTATGGTATTTTTAACGGACACGAATACAGTCCTGTCCTCCTTGTGGAACAAGAGTGATAGAAGAGTTCACTGAAAATCTTTCATTATTGTGCAAGGTCTTGGATTTAATTGGGGAAATTAGCCAGAAGGTAAAAAACAATGTGAGAAGTTTTCACTTTGCATTACACAGGCATGTAGGCAAATCAGGCAGTTTACATTTATTTGTGACCATGTATATACAGAGTGTAAACCTGACTGCGACACACTGCAAATATAACTTACAGCTGTGTTATTGCATATGATAGGAGGGAATGTTTTGCACCCAAGGACACAGACTTGTGGAGGTGCTCACATACCTGCACAAGGGCATCGGTACACGTGCCTCCCAGCTGCACAGACCTCTGCACTATGTCCCCCAAAACACTGCATTTTCAAAATTGCTAAAATTTATAATATGCCAGAGGATCTGTGAAGATCAAATTAATGTCTTAAATAGGTGTTTCAGAAAATGTGGAAATGCATTGATGTAAGTATAGGAATTTTCTCTGCTTGAGTATATATTGAGCTTTTATCAGTCACAGAAGGAGTGACCAAGGTGTTACTACCATCTCCTCCCTGTTCACAAAAGTTCTATGCCCATAGACCTCCATACAGTCATAAGAAAGAGTCTTCCAAAAACATTTAGTGCCTTACAGACATGGGGCCAAAATGAATATCAGGGCATGGCTTCTGGATAATCTATACAATCACAAACTTATTGAATAAAACATAATAGGAAAACACTAAGGCTGTGTCTTTGTGTGCTCTCGGGGCATATGTTTTTCTGTTAGCATACACTAACTCTTGTAGGAGCAGCGTGGAGATGAGCTAGTGTTTGTCCTCTGTTCTCACTCTCCAGACCAAGCTAAGTTTAAGGAGCTGTTCAGAAAAAAATGAAGATTTGGAATCCACATTTAAGTGGATATGCCCGCTAATGCCCTGATCCGGAAAAGTCACTAAACAGGTAACAGAAGGTATTGGCAGAGTTACTGGGAGAGCCTTTTGGAGAGCAGCACTGATAACAACTGTAATGTGTAACTTTAAATTAGTGAGATGTCAAAGCATTGTACTATCTCAATAAAAATGAAGGTCTGGCGTTACCGGAGATCACACACCAAGCCCTTGGATTGACTGACAGGGCTTTCTCCCAGTCAGATCTCTTATGAAGCTGCAAGCATTTCACTGGCCAGATCCTGAGGGGGCGTGGAGTTCACACCAATGAGAATATCCAGAGCGGGTCTTTCAAAAGTCTTTATAAAGGATAGCCCAGGAAAATAAATCCTCTGTGCCACACGAATATCTGGGGGTGAGTGTCTTTGTCTCCTTGCCCCTCTCCCCATCCTCCCAAGTGCAGCCTAACACGTGGTGACCTCCGAAGTGACTGAGGACTCAGCACACAGAGCAAAGGAGAGAGACAGCGTAACAGCTGGTTTTTGGTCAAGAACCAGATTAACAAACAGCCTGAGAAATGGGAATCGGGGTAAGACCCAGGATACAGGACATCAGAGCCTGGATCGGTGCTTGGAACCGGAGACATACAGCCTGAGAGCTGGGAACAGCGTAAAAGCTGGAATGGTGTAAAAACCGGACTTTCGGTGAAAACCCGGGACTCACTGGCTTGACAGTGGTATAAAAAACCCGCTCGGCAGGCAGCACGAAGTGCTGCGAGGGTTTAAAAACCTGTTTTGTGGACTAAAATTACAATCGAGACCATGGGAGCTTGGATATCAAGACCAGAAAACACCGTGATGAAGGTACTGATTTTCTTCTTTCAAAAAAGAGGGATTGTTTCCCCGGAGGGGAGGGAACCCTGGCAGATGCCGGCATTTCCCAGGGAGCCGGCGGGATGGATTGCGAAATCCAGCCACATGGNCTCCGTGGCCTGGCCGCCCCTCACTCCGCCTCCGTGGGGCCGCCCCTCACAGCGCCTCCGTGGCCTGGCCGCGCCTCCAGAGGGGTGGGCCCGCTCCCAGTCCAGCCTCCGTGGGACACAGACACACTTCCAGACGGAATGGCTCCCCTACCGAGCCTTCCTCCAAAGACGGCTGAAGAACTGGGAAGCAGAAGGTGGGAGAAGCCTTTGCAAAGGTCCCGCTCGGAAAAAGGCAGTGCAGGGAGACAGGCGGGGGTGTGGTACTGCGGGGGCAGAGATGGTCGGGTCTGCCCAAAGAGATGGAGTCCAACACACGGATTAAATGTCACACAGCAGCTGAGGCAAGACACACAGTGGCCCAGAAAAGCGAGAAAACAGCAGCTGCTTGCCAATGGATGGCAAAGATGCAAACAGACACTAACTTTCCTTCCTTACAAAGCGTTACAACCACCTTACCTCCTCATAAATGGAGGTTTTCATGTTACAAAAACTCTAATAAAGACACTGTTGAAAAGACACTTGTTGAAAAGTTATGATAAGGTACAACTGTTTGTAAAATATGCATTAGAACTGATGGTACAATATTCATTATGGATGTTGGCATTTATTAGAACCAAAATCAACAAGCCCATAATCAGTAAGATGTTATATCTTCGCCTCAGACTATTAATGCTGTCTATCAGGGAAGTATTAGTTTATGTATTGTTATGTATTTTTTTCATACTCCTACTAATTATTGTTGCAGTATCTCAAGAAGGATAGCTAAGGCACAGGGGGTGTCCGCTGAAATATCCATAGCAAAATTAATTTATCATAGGCAAATTTCAGTTGCAAAGTTCTTCAACTGGAGTTTTGCCACCTGTCATCATTTTAAAAAATTGTAAGTCAATTATTAAATCACTANGGCCCGCGAGCACCCCCGCAGCCACTCCTCCGCCCCACGGCCTTCTCGGCCGCTCCGGCAGCAGCGGCCGTCCAGTGGCGGGGAGGGGCCCTNCTCGGAAAAAGGCAGTGCAGGGAGACAGGCGGGGGTGTGGTACTGCGGGGGCAGAGATGGTCGGGTCTGCCCAAAGAGATGGAGTCCAACACACGGATTAAATGTCACACAGCAGCTGAGGCAAGACACACAGTGGCCCAGAAAAGCGAGAAAACAGCAGCTGCTTGCCAATGGATGGCAAAGATGCAAACAGACACTAACTTTCCTTCCTTACAAAGCGTTACAACCACCTTACCTCCTCATAAATGGAGGTTTTCATGTTACAAAAACTCTAATAAAGACACTGTTGAAAAGACACTTGTTGAAAAGTTATGATAAGGTACAACTGTTTGTAAAATATGCATTAGAACTGATGGTACAATATTCATTATGGATGTTGGCATTTATTAGAACCAAAATCAACAAGCCCATAATCAGTAAGATGTTATATCTTCGCCTCAGACTATTAATGCTGTCTATCAGGGAAGTATTAGTTTATGTATTGTTATGTATTTTTTTCATACTCCTACTAATTATTGTTGCAGTATCTCAAGAAGGATAGCTAAGGCACAGGGGGTGTCCGCTGAAATATCCATAGCAAAATTAATTTATCTTATGCAAATTTCAGTTGCAAAGTTCTTCAACTGGAGTTTTGCCACCTGTCATCATTTTAAAAAATTGTAAGTCAATTATTAAATCACTAACAAAATTTTTAGTTTCCAACAAGGCAAGAAAGGAGTGTTGCCTACACTGTGATTCATATTAAAAAAAACTTTTCATTTTGTTTTGCACTAGATATTAATACAAACCTGTTATGCAGGAAATCTCTCCCAACCGAGTCATTGACCTGATCAACCTATGAACCTGGCTGGTAAAGATTCTGTGAAAAAAAAGCTAACCGTTTTTCTTTTGAGACAGGCATAGAGGCTTCACCTGGAGCAGCCCTCCAGGTTTGCTCATAATGTAAAAGAGACCTTTAAGCAACCTCCTACCTTATTAATACTGTTAAGAAATACATGCTTTATTTCTGTTTTTACTTATTATACAAAGAAAAAGGGGGGAAAAGGTTGGGGTGAAGGTACACCCCCATTTTGAGTTTTGGGTGGTCTCATGTTCTTATGCTTTATAATAAGAGATATAACACTACAATATTCCAATGAAATCCAAGGCAAAGGATGCTGGACAGAATTCCAAAGTCTCTGCAACAGAGCAATGGATCACAAATTACCACCCACCTCATGGAGAGTCAATATAAGGACTTGAATTGTTTACAAACTGTTTTTCTGTTTACAGATTGTTTTTTTGGTTGGGTTCTTCAAGGGATAAATGGGTTACAGGTTGTTTTCATCGTTGGGCTTTTCTATAAGGGTTAAATGGGTTAAAGGTTGAATGGTTTTTGTTTTTTATAAGTTACGACATACAAGCATTGTGCCTGTGGCCTGAGTTCTCCCCCAACAGATACTGAACAGAAATGCTGCAGTTTCCCTGTGAATTTGGCCATGCTGTCTTTTGTTGTCCCGTTTGTAAAGGGCCCTTCCAGATGGGTAACAGAAAACAAATTAGAAATTTTATTAAACAAAGAAGGGTGAGATGTTACTGGACATCACACACCAAGCCCTTGGACTGACAGACAGGGGCTTCTCCCAGTCAGATCTCTTATGAAGCTGCAGGCATTTCAGTGGCCAGATCCTGAGGGGACGTGGAGTTCACACCCATGAGAATATCCAGAGCGGGTCTTTCAAAAGTCTTTATAAAGGATAGCCCAGGAAAATAAAGCCCTCTGTGCCACACGAATACCTGGGGGTGAGTGTCTTTGTATCCTTGCCCCTCACCCCCCATGTGCAACCTAACAGTCTGGTTTATTTTAAATTTTCTTAAAATATTGGATTACGGGTTTTTATCACTACCAGCTATTAAGATGGGAGTGTTTAGCATCACCAAAATATTTTTTTAAGTTATTAGGTGACAAAAATCAGATCTATGTTATAAATTCACCACCTGCACACTCATATGTAAGAGTTACTTGAATTTTTCATGCTGCTTGGAAAACACTGATGCATAGAGCAGGTAGAAAATTGCATCTCCCTACAAGAAGATAGAAATATGTAACATCATTGTTACATATCTCTTCAAGATTGTTTTAATTTCCCTCTAAAACCATGATTTAGAATTTTATTTATGGCAAGTACACTGGAATTAAAAGAGATGGTTTTCAACTGGAACATGGTAGATGTTGATAGATATTTTTTTTAATTGCCAAAGAGCAAAATACAATAATAATTTGATGGCAAGAATCTGCATGGTTATCACATAAGATAAATTTGTAAGGAATATAACAAAGATATTTATTTACTACTGCTGCTAAACCAGCTTTATTTATCTTAGAAGAGTTTTCCATCTATGCAGGGAAAACAAACTTTCCTTTGAGAGGTTTGGGAACTAAATAATAAATGTCACATCTAAATCCCATATGGAAATCAGTTGAGCTTTATCCTGGATCGTCTTCAGGATGCAAATGAGGATGGGAAGTTTTCCTAGCTCCGCTGTCACACGGACAGCCGATTCACAAGCTTGGGCACACACTGTATGTCCTGTACCTCCCCCTCACCCCAAGGCTTGGTCTCAGCTGCCTACCTTTCATGGAAAACTACAAACCAAGGAAAACATGTCAGTCATAGTGCCCTGAAAATTAACTTGAAATTTGATGCAGGGAAAAAAAAAAATCAAATGCTAAAAACTTACAAAAGACCTGGAAAACAAGCCACTCAGGACACTCACTACATATAGTGTGGATTTAAGAGCTCTGGAAGGTGGTTATTCTCTTGCAAACAACATAGTCAGCCCTCTTTCTCTTTGTTAAGCTAACTCAGTCACTCTTTGTTAAAGCCCCAACATCCATCAAATAAAGAAAAAAGATACCCTATGCTTTCACAAAACAGCCTCTATGGAGACAAATAACACCAATGAACTGCTGTGGGCTCACCTTCATCTTATATCCCTAAAACTGTAAATTTTTGAAATATGCTGTTGTTAAAAGATAAATTGTAATTTGTGATATTAATTCACTCCTAATAAGTCATGCTAAGCAACTAAGATGTATGCCAGTATTTTACAATTGGCAAGCAGCCTGTGAAACATGTGAGGCACTGCTGTATATTGAAAATTAGATTAAAGTAAACATTTCATTTTTCCCCTGTACTTGAAGTTACAAATATTTTTTTTCCTATGTCAAAAATACTTGAATTAAAAACAAGCAATTGATGGACAATCATCTGCTTCTGTGACTCTGCTTGCAGTACTGACAGCAGTAGGATACAGAGGGACAGAGCAGACACAGACACTCAGGAATGTTATTATGCTTTTTTGTGTCTGTATGTCCCCACCTCTGTTCCTTTCCTTTCTTCTTTGTGTCCTACACACGCGCACACACACACACACTCCCCTCTGCAGAGCTGGCAGTATTGCATCTCACAACTGCCTACCTTACAGTTTACAAGCAAAGGGGTGTACTGATAAAATTCAAATCTTAGCATCCCTGCTTCTTGTTATTCACAGATTTATTTACAAGTTCTGTGTGTTCTGCTTTTTTCCTGTTACTACAGTTTATAACACTGGTAGGCCTATATCTTTGCAGGAATTTCGAATAAAAATCAGTATGTAACTGCAGATATTCTGTATTTCCATAATTTAGCTGTATGGGTTTTTTTTAAAGACACAATTTTAAGAGGTTTATGGACTTAGAGATATATGAAAAATATGTTGATTGGCTTTTTTAGTACTTCAACTATTTAAGGTTCTGTTTGTGTAAAATAGCTTGAATAAAATGAGTGTGTATACATATATATGTGTGTATGTAAATGCATTTGAAATGAAAACGTTCCTAAATCCTTGTCAATTGTGCTGATTAAGCCCCACACTGATGTGGACAGTGATATGGTTTTTTGCAAAAGAGATAGTGTTAGAGAAAGGGTTACTAATTTTAATTTTTCTTTTAGTAGAAAATAAAGAAAGGATTTAACTAGATCAAAGGAAGCAATTTCCACTTATCTAATTTTCACTTCTTTAAGAAAGCCTTTCATTAGTTTACAATTGCCAAATGAATATTTCCTTTTTGTGAAGAGCAAGATTTCATATACGACTTATTTTCTAAATATTTACAAAACTGGGCTTTATTCTGCAAGTTCTTGCAAGTTGCAACGTTTATCAGAGTAAACCTCTTAATAAATTATTGATCTGAGTAGTTTAATATTAATTCCATGTACTAGTGCTGTGTATTTTTCTCCTCCCACTTTTTTTCCTTTGAGATCCACTTGTGAACAAATAATTGATATTACTTTTTCAAAAGCTGATATAAATTATGTTTACTGAACTACAACAATAAAAGAATCTCACAAAATGTACATATGGAGCATCTACTTTCACCCCCCCATTTTTATTTGAAGTAATAGTATTTTCCTCATAAGTTCTCCTTAAGTAAAAGACTATTGCTCTTAATGTGGGCATGCAGCCACATTATTAAATGAGATCAATATCTTTCAAAAATATAGTTAATTTGTAGTCAGATGCAGAACAGTTCACATTAACATTATTCTGAGGCTTAAAGTTTATTCCTTCTAGAGCTTGAGGTTTTATTTTCTTCTGTAAATAACCATAGTGCTTTTACAAAACATCGCCTCAGCAGTAAAGCAATTTAGAGAGGAGGATATTTTTAGATTACATTCATTGGAATAAGGGGAGGGAGGCAGTGAAATATGTGAATTTGTAATTCATATTTGTAATTCATATTGGTACTCTGAGCTCGTAGCTGTACATGGAGCTTCCATCATGGCTGAAATTGGGAGCTGACATCTAGGCAGTGCAGCACGGCTGTAAAAAACCACTCTCAGACACAGAGAGGGGCTCTCTCTCGCTCCTCCATTACTGCTGCTAACTATTACTGATCCTGTTTTAAAAAAGAAAAGTAAATAGCTGTGGGTCAGAGAGGCATATCTGGACAGTCTGTTAAATAACACTATCAATCCTTCTGGTCCAGAATGAGATCTTTTCATTCTGGTCTTTCAAGAGCTCCAGTCTACACATTCAAAAATGTGACAGAAAAGTAAACTGAAATGAGCTGGCATTAAACACATAAATTCTCTACCGCTTGGTCATTACAGTTATGGCCATGTTTTAGATCATCCCCTCCTCCACCATACTTTTGCTGATTTCACCTCATTTGCATGACCTTATTATGCATATAGCCTTTGTTCTGATATAGAGTGCATCATGGTAACAAAACAAAACCTATATACAGAGTAAACGTTTTCACTTCTTTAAAGTTGTTCCTGCTGTCCAGTATTAACATTTGATTTATCAATATAATTCAACATTAAATCAGATCTAAGTTCTTGCTGATAAAATACTTGCAGGTTTATTATTGCTTGAGAAAATAAAAAGTCCATGTCTAAACTGTCCCTGAAAGTCTTTCACTTTTACTTTTTCTGATGATAACAGTTTCAGCAAACACATTAGTGGGATGTAACAATTAAGAAACACCTGTTTATTTACAAGTGAGATATCTGCTATATGCCTAACTATATGTAGCTTGATAAAGTAATATTGTAAACTGCTTAATTTTACTGATACAGCTCAACATGGACAGGTGTCAGGTGTCATCAGCCAGGTGTCAATTCCAAAGATTTCTGGTTGCCTTGCATCTGAAAATAAAGAGACTGGATCTCCTTACTATGTTATTTCTTTCTTGTTGTTCTTATACTGCAACAAGTGTATTTTGTGTTATGGAAATTTCGGTCCGATTCATCCAGATTTCCACTGATTTCATGGATCTGCCAATGAGAGGGAAGGTTTCAGAATACAGTTTCTTGCTGTCCAGAAGTAGGTGATAGTCCTTAAAGTTGTCCCCTTGAAAGGGATAAAGTCTTCCTCTGACTGCTACAAGAACATAGCTAGGCCCACCAGTGGGANTCTTTAAACTAGATAAATGTCTATAGAAAAAAAAGAAAAAAAAGAAAAAAAAAGTCTTTTCCTTCAGTAGAATTCTAGGGTGTAAAAAGGAAGGAATAATCTAGATGAAGCTTGAACTTCATCTTGGGATTCTGTAATATTAAGTACCTTCCCTCCTGAATGATTCCTACATGGGAGATTAACCATTTTATTAATTTTTAAAATCTGGAAATTTAGAAATAGTGGAATAGTGGAATTATTCAAATACAAAATCACTAAATTTCTTTCCAAACAAGATTTTAGTAGTGCTCAATTGTTACAATACCACCATAATCATCTTCCCATAGAAACCAGAATGCAAAAAGGTATTTTCTTTCTCAAAGAAGTGTTTTCTCACACCATTCTTAAAGAACATGATGCTGTCCTCATTACGTTGTTTAAGAGCATTTCCAGTAGAAAACTTGGTTACACCTGATCAACATGATGGAGCATAAATAAAGTAGCTCCACAATACAAGAGAGGAAATATTACCTCTAAGAATTTGTCCATGCCTTTCAGGTAGCTGCCAAAATTACTCAATTCAGGCAGCTTTGTTTGGTACATATTTTTAAGCTAAATACTGAGACAGGTAGTGCTTTTAATTGTTACAATTATTTTGTTCCGATTCTTTCTTGTGCTGAGTAGTCCGGTCATCTTTCATACATGGAAATAGCAGTTGTTTATGGGTTTTATGGTACTTTTTTGGTAGAGGACTTTCTGTAACAGCTGACAGATAGTCTGAGAGCTCAGAATTCTCAAAACATCAAAGCAGAATGCTGGGGGCTCAGAATTGTCAAAGCATCACTCAAACTACCAAATTATCTGTGAGTTCTGCACACACATACCAATGTTCTGTGTGCTGTCTTTCTCAAACCAAAACTTGTTTATCAGGCAATAGTTTAACAATAATTATAAATGATATTTTAAGAAATCTAAAAGGCTTTGTCATTGTCATGCATATGCTAGCATATGTCACTATTATGCTAGATTCTGTCTTTCTGTGTGTGCGGTTGGCACAGAAATCACCACACTGAACAGGCAGTCTATGCAGCATCTTCCTCTGCAGAAGACAGGAGTTCCTTCCTGGTTGCTGCCCACCATGAGCCCTCACCAAGAGGTGACCATCAGCATGACCTGAGTCAGTCACCCTGGTGTCTCCCTGAGGAGACATGGGATGAAGGGTATCCTGTAAACCACTGGTTTTACAGAGCTTTAATGTCAGTTGCCTAAGAATCCCTTCAAGATCTCACTCCAGACACATTTCCTAATGTCATGGGTTGACTCTGGCCCAATGCCAGTGCCCCCATTAAAGTATATTTTTCAAAATGGCTGCTGTGAGATGTGATCTGAAACAGAGCAAAGCAGGCTCCAGCTTAGGGATAAGGAAAAAAACTTTATTAACCTACGATATAATGGAAAGAAAGAAAAAAAACACACACACACCCAAAATCCAGAATGGAAACCCTCCAAAACACTCCTCCTCCCCCCACCTTTTTCCACCACCACACAATGACACAAGACATTAAATTCACAATCCAGTTACTAATCCTCAAATACTCAATTCTCAGTCCATTACCACACCTCAAATACCCAACTCCCAGTTCATCAGGAGAGAGGAGTCTCCCTCTTGCACCATAGGCTTCCCCAGGAAACACAGTCAAACCCTCCTGTGCTTCCATGTCACAC
>VZRH01000337.1:702155-751002 GCA_013397555.1 Urocynchramus pylzowi | reverse complement strand
GTGGTGATGCCCGAAGCATCCCAGGATCCCCTCTACCCTTCCCGAAGCATCCCAGGATCCCCTCCACCCTTCCCGTCCTGCAGGGCCTCCGGTCTCCCTCCCCACAGGCCGCATGGTTTCCCCTCTCCCCCACCCAGAGACAGCTGGGCAGGGGAGAGGTCAGATCAACTCACTGGCAGGAACCAAAAAGGAAGTTCACCTGGGAGTGCTCTGCTTTTAACCCCTGTGTGTTCTCAGAGACGTATCCAGGTCCCCAGAGGCCACACCAGGTGCCAATATTCAAATCTGGCCACTGATTGGTTTGACCACAACTTCCCAAAAAACTCACTTCTGTGTCAAACCAAGACACCTATGTAGGAGAAATAAGATCAAAGTCAAGTATTATGGACAGATCTTGCAGGAGTGAATTTCATTGAAAGAGATTCAAAGGTCAACTCACACTCCACAGTGAAATTTTTAACTTACACAGTCTTTTGCAAAGTTGCTATTTCACACAAATACACTGTCCAGGATGACAAATCTGCAAGTATAGGAAGTCTAAACTCCTGGGAGCAATGTCAACAGGGTGCTTTTCATCCATTAGATACTTATTAAGCTGACAGAAATCAGCTGTGGAAGATTTCTGAAGAAAACATGTTGATGAGTCTTCACATCCCAGCTGACAATTTTGAAAATAAACTGGAGATGAGGAAAACAGACCTAAAAGTAACCTATTCACACCTTGCCTTTCCATACCCATCTCCCCGACAAGCCCACAAGACAGGGAGAGCAATTGCCTTCGTAGGCATGAAGTTCTGAAGAGTTTCCTTGAAGACTGTCAGGTGCAGGAATATATGAGCTTCCCATGGTAGCAAGAGGGGAAGATTGGAGGGAAGGTGTTTTGAGATTTGTTGGCTTCTTTCTCATTGTTGTACTTTGACTGGATTGGTAATAAACAAAACCAATTTCCCCAAGTAAAGTCTATTTTGCTATGGTGAAACATCACACCAAATATCTTTGCAAATTATCTTCCATTATATTTGATATCCTTATGTCGAATACATATTTGATATATTTTGTTATTTAATAAGTAACTAATACTTTTTATCTAAAATAATTATTTCTAAATCAATATCCCTATTTGGCTATAATAAGTAACATAATATTTTCTCTTGCTGGGCTAATAATATTTTGGAATAAGACTTTTAAGGCTCATGGCTGTGAATGATAATTTCCACATCATGAGTGTTTAGGAATTGTTTAAAATTTTCTGTTAGTGATTTTCTCCAATAAACTGCTTTCTAAGACTATTCATACACAGAAGAGCAGAGACAATTGCAGTGAATCACTCAAAGATATGAACAAACATTCTTGACATTGATGCAAGGTATTCACCACCCTCTAATGCAGAAGGGAGGCAATAGTTATAGACATTCAAAGTAATCTCTGAAGCTTTCAGCAGATTTCAAACAGGAAAATAAATCTATTTAGGGTTGGTTTTGGCTTATTCATCAGGTAGATTGTGTGCTTGAACTGATACACTTGCTCTGAGGTAGTTGCTGTTAGTTTTGGGTGGCTCACCACTGCAGTTGCTTTCATCCTACCTTATGTTGCTGGAGATGGTGAGTGGAAGTATTGTTTCAGTTTCAGCTGTCAAAATTTAATTTTTCTTTACATATGTACAAACATTCATCCAGATCCACACATTTTCACATGTTGATGTCGTAATCAAATACATGCATTTTCTCTGTTATGGAAACTTTTAAAAATTTCCTACTCTATTTTTTACCAAAAAGAAAAATAGAAAAAAAAATGTACTGTTTTCATACAAGTAGATGGTAAGATTTTTCTAGAAGTCAAAGAAGACATATTAAGTCAAAAAATGTGTCTGATTCTCTGCTCTTCCCTTATGCTGATGCATAAACTGCAGCCTAATATTGGCCTGTATTCCAACAGGGCCTTTGACACTTTTATGCTGATTTTTCTGAAATCCAGATTGATGGTAGCTGAGCCGTAAACAAAAAACTGTAGTGCAATGATACTCAGTGAATTTGGAATTAATCCAAATTAAAAATCCATCAATGATTTTCTCGCAGCTTTAGCTTTGCACCATTTCTTGAACAGAATATATAAGCAATGAAAAAAACTGTTACTATTTAATAAAAATATTTTAGTCTAGAGAATGAGTTAAAACTGAAAAGAGCATCCGTGAAAATAAGAACCAACATTGCAATCTTCAGACAGAGTTCTCCAAGGGTATTCTTGTTGCCTTATGTCTTTAAAAAGCACCATGTTCTGTCTCCTATTTTTATTTAAATACATACATACATGTATATGTTTGCATATGTTTATAGCACTCCCACTGTTGTGAAGGGATTTATATATCACATTTGAGAGCAAAAAAACCCAAACCCCCACAAACTTTAAACAGTTGATTTATGGAAGGAAAATACACTCAGATGTGATTTAAGAAACAAAAGGACTGTTTTACTTTCTTTCTGTCTTGGGGTGATTAGGGAATAGGTACTCTATTCCCTAATCCTCTGCTTTATGCCCAGTACAGGTTGTTGTATCTTTAGGGTGGGTCTGGGGGAGTGGGAAGCCTTGGGCTTTCTGGCCTTTCTTTTTTTTTGGAGCCTCATCCTCAAGGCATCCAGGGTGCCGTGCAATCTGGTTTTTTTGCTTGGCTAGCTTGGCTTTTTTGTTAGTTCAGGCAAGAAGCTTTTTTATCCTTCTCTGTCCTTGGNAAGGCATCCAGGGTGCCGTGCAATCTGGTTTTTTTGCTTGGCTAGCTTGGCTTTTTTGTTAGTTCAGGCAAGAAGCTTTTTTATCCTTCTCTGTCCTTGGAGAGGCTGCAGCAGCAATCCTTTGGCATCTTTTTCAAAGTGAACTGGACAGTTTCGTTTTGGTCTAAGATTAGAGAGGATTACTGGTGGGAGAGGGGTTCTGTTGGAACTGGCAGGAAAGGCAAGGGGCTGCTCTTTCTTAGCTCCACACCTCAGAAAAAGCCCAGCCACTGAGGGAAAGCACACCAAGCCCACCTGCTTCATCTGCTGTGAAGAGGGGACCGATACCAGACACCAGGTTCACATCTCTTTGCCTGAACTGCTATTTGAATCTCGTATTTGTTTTTTGTTTGTTTTTTTTTTTCCTGAATGCCTGTGCCATTTTCTACCCACCAGATGGCAAGCTGCTGTTGGTTTTTTCTTTCCCTGGCATTTTTGGGTTTTGTTTCAGAGGTGGGAAGGGGGGCAGGGCATGGGAGGGTGGCAGGGTTAATGTCTGACGTTTCAATATCTAGCATTTCTTTCCCTTTTTGCCTGTGCCATGTAGGCACTCTTTTTGTCAATAAACAGTTGTTTATTTGGGTTTTTTTCACTTTCATTCACTAGTACTCATTTCCTATTGGCAGAAAGAGGTTGTTGGAATCCTTTTAGAAGAAATACTCATTCCAGGGTGTTTTCACCTAAACTTTTCTGTAAACTGAGACGTGTCCCCATTGTGCTCAGAAGAATTCTGCTCTGCTTACATAAAGCCTTGTTTTCAGTATGATTTTCCCTTCACAGGTAGCCAACAATACCTTTGCAAATAAAATTTCCATAGGATTACGATTTCTGTAGAATTGCAGGGCTACCAAGCCCACCCCAGCTCCAGATGCAGAGCCCAGCAGCCCACCTACCCTAAATTCCACTGATGCATAGCTTGGAGGCAAAATATACGTGATATGTCTCCAAGCACTGCCCATGCACAGGAAAGTGTCTGACCACAGTCATCGTTTGCTCTGTTGGCTCAAATGAATGCAGCCTGTGAAGGTCCAGCTGTCAGCCTCTGCTGATTGAATAACTAAGAAAAACACTATGTGGCAGTATCATAATGGCTTCAAAGGAAGCTTTAATTCTTACACTGCTAAACTTTCAAAAACTCAACTGCACAATTCTCTTCTAGAGAAACTTTAAGACAGAACTCACAAACTGACAGTTTTCCAAGATTCTAATGCAAGAAGGGCTTGTCTTTTTATTTTTGCCATATATGCTCCACTGCCTGACACACTTTTTCTGTAAAATGAAGACAAAATAACTAACATGTAGACCCTGGAAGAACAGGAAGACTCACTTTCTGTGCTGATCTGTTGATTAAAACTGAATAGCATTTATGATATGAAACAGTGGGTAAAGATGTGTTTGGGTTTGCTGCTGACATTTATTTTGCCACTAGCTTTTATCCCAGTTACTGAAATATTGCCCTTTCTGAGTAGGAGAGCCCATTTTATCACACAGTTTAATAAAACAAACAAACAAAAAGCCTCCCCTCTCCCCCTGCCCAAAAAAAAACTCCCAAACCAAAAATCACTAAAAAACCGCAAAGCATAAAATCATCAAGTGATGGATCATAGTGGTATTTGTGGCAGGAGAGTGGAAGATGCTGTTGACAGGGCTTTGCTCAGGACCCTTACTTTCCAGGAAAAAAAAAAAACAACCAAAAAACAACAACAAAAAAAAACCTGCCTTATTGGGAGCATGTTCAACTCTCCCAACACATAAAATTCACCACCAGACTCTGGCCTGTCGGAGGTAGAGCTAGAGAAGATGCCAAAATGAAGGAGTTACATAAATTAAGCTGGCCTGAATGAAGCCAGTCTAAATTCTACCTAAATCCTTCTGCCTGCCCTTATTATTGGCTGTTTCTATTTCTTGTCTCTGCAGAGAAAGTCAGAACTACTCCCCTTCACCAGGAATGGGCAGTTTCTAGATGAGGACACTCAGTCTTGCTCAGCTGAAATATTCAAGATTCATCAGGCCATAGAGGCAAAGAAGTAGAGCAGCTAATGCTGCCGCTATAAAAGTTTTACGATTTCTAAAAAGTAAAAAACCCTGTTTCTGTTTTACAAAAATTATCTATTTTTTCAGAGTATGAAATATGAACAGACACCACATCAACTACACCCACCTTACTGATCCAAGTCAGCTGAGCTGAAGATGAAATTTGTTCTATCCAAACCCTTTTCCAGGGGGAAGGCACCTTGATGCTATTGGCTAGCTTGGTGAGTCTTAGTGTATCCTTAAAAACTGGGATGAACCTACACTGGATTTTAGATGAAATCTCATCAAAGCTTTACTGAAAAAACATTTGCATAGAACACCAAGGTCCTTTTTCCTGTGTTCAGCTTAAAACAGGTTCTAAATTAATTATTAAGCATACCTTGAGTTAAGGTATTTTCTGCTTTCCAAGAGTCTTAATTTTTGTGGAATAGTGTTTTCCACCTTCTTCTAGATAAGCTACCCTTTTCGTTGTCTTTAGTCCCTTTTTACTACAGAAGGCCAGCGCCTGAGTTACATATATCTAAAATAAGACTGAGGTGAGCAACAACAGCAAACTCAGTCTGAGATCTTATGAAAGGTTTCACAGATAGGAGGTAACCCTAAAAATTCTGAAGAGACTAAGCATTTTGTTGAACTTCATATTAATAAAATATTTCTTAAATTATGTAGTACTTGTATAATAGAATAATGTATGTTTTTATAAAGACCTTCAACAACATAAGCATTTCATTTTCTTCTAGAATTAGAGACCACTAGAAATTACTGGGGCATTTGCATATATACCAATCTGAATACATACACAATTTTGTGCATACTTTCTCTTAAAGAGAACTGTATATATATATATGTATTGTTACATATTTTAACTTGACAACAGAAGTTCAATTGAGACAGTTACTAGAAAGTGCAGCAACTATTGTCTTTAAGAGATGTTTAGATACCTATAAATCATCCTCGTACATAAGACACTTATTATCTTTGAATTAACTTCTGTAAACATGAGGTTTGACAACTGAAAGAAATTACTGACATTGACAAACTTGTGAAAAACATTTTTGTTCACACATTTTCTTAATATCAGTTTGGTCTTTTGTCCTACTTATTTTTGGAGTGAGGATTTTGTTATTAAGAACCTAGATTTTCAACCCCCTGTTTACAGACTTCCCACTGAAATCAGGTCACACCTTTGGAGTAAATGGAATTTCTGAACATGAAGCATATTGTTTGCGATGGGTTTAGCATTTTAATTTGTTTTCTGATAGTAATTTGAGCACCCTGATTTTTTTTGGGGGGTGCAGGTTTTTCAGGTTGCATAATGCCAACAGTAATTCAGCAAGTTATTCCTCCTCCCAGCAAAGGTGGCAGAAGCACAATGTACCTATAACATAATTAAATAACTGAACATAATTTAACAATAATTAAACGTAATTAAACATAATTAAAATAGTACCAATTTTGTCTTGCTGAAATTATTAGGAGAAGCAGTATTTTATTTTACACTACAGGCATCTTAACAAACAGTGTTTATCATTTACTCTTTTCAACACTAACAATTTTTTAAATACTCACAAGGGAGAAACAATTAGTGAAATATATTTCATAATAATTAATATCTTTCTAGGGCCAGACTACTATCCATAATGAAAATGCCATACATAACCTATGTAACCTTGATGAAACAGAATGAGACAGATATACCTCAGACCAGGGCATATTTTCTGCTGCTCTCTGGCTAACACCATTTAAAGAAAACTTTTCAAAAAATCATTCCATAGCAAGAAAATTTGCTTTCATGCATATCACTTAGCAAATTGTACTTGTCTTATTTATGTGTGTAAACCTAATATGGCTGATTTTGACCTCATTTTATGTCAGGTCCACCCTGATAGAAAAGAATTGTAACCAAAACCTATTCTGTTGAAGAGTTAAAGAAAGCAGAATTTGTGAATTTTCTAGCAGAAGTCTTAGTAGTAATATGCCACATAATTTTACTGCCCACACTGTCATTTTAAATTGTCTGAATTGCTCATAGTGGAACTAACCAAACATGACACCACTCCCATGAGTATTCTTAGGTAAATAACTAGTTAGTTAACCTCCAAGAAGGTGCTTCACAGAAGTCTGAGCTATCATTGTTAATAAAACCTGCACCTAGAAATTACCTAGAAAAACTTTTGGCTTCACCAACCAAATATCCCTCAGAAGAGACTGATGTCCTCAGGTTTACCCATTCTAACTCTTTCCTTTGGCCCCAGGCTATTCCCCAGGCATGGGGAATCTTTTCTGCAGTTGACATTGTCAATGGACAGACAGTTGGTCATACATCATTTCAGATTTCTTGCCTTTTAAACAGTATTATCTCAGTTTGGTAGAGGAGATCTCATGCTGGTCTAATTGCAGGAATAATTTCAAAGACATCTCAGCCGTTCTCCTCAGGAAGATAGGTCACTAGCCATGCTCTGAAACACAGAAATATTAAGAACATTAGAAAAATGTTTGCTATGAAGTTTAGCCATTTTTTTTTAAATTTAAATCAAATTTTAAATGACAAAACGCCCTTTTTTGATTCGATGTGCAATACACTGATGCAGATGTGTACCAAGAGATGAATCACTAATTTTAGAGATAGCATGACACACAAATACTTACACAAAAATGTTTCCGATATTTTGCTTTGACATTCTTGTCTTAATAAATTCATTTGCATTAGAGTAAAAGGGCAAATGAAATAGAAATATGCAGTCCCTAAGAAAATGAAGAGCACTTGAAACCTCCTAGTTTTAACCCTAGTTCTGATAATATCTTGTACTTTACCTATAAATAAACTCTACCTCTATGTATACCTCTATTGATGTGACTATAGGGACTATTCCCTTGTGAAGGGAATAAAAACATAATTTACTATTTGCCAAGGTGACTGTGAGGATTTTTACTCCAAGCAAATATACTGTTTTAAGGCATTACATGATTGGTATTATTACTAGTGGAGATTCATGCAGTAAATCTCTTTTAGAAAAATATTTGCTAGACAAAAATATCAGCTTAGAGCATGAGCAATCCGTAAGATAATTTTGCAGGAGTGAGCAGTATCTATTTAACTTAGTGGGGTATTTTTTTGTACTTAGCTTGCTACCATTTTACCAGCTGAAGTTCCAAACTATTTGAATCTAACAAAAAAGACCAGATTAAACTTTTTCAAGGGCAGAAATACAAGCAACTTGGACTGCACTGAAGCTGTCCCATTTTGTCTCAAATCCAACTTGAGCTTGGCTTTCTTTTGTTGTTTCCATGGCCCAAGAATAGATGATAGGTTGCAGATAGTTTCAGACCAATATCTGTCTCATTGCCTCCTCACCAGAAAGCATCACATATGGGTTGATGGCTGACTCTCACTTTCTGGCAGCAGGTTGTGCCACACAATATTTAGATACTTAGTGAGAATGGAGCTAAAGATCTACACAAGGCTTACCTGTCTTTAGCACTAGGCCAAATATATCAGCAATCCTGCAAGCAGCCCTTGAGGAACTGGGAAAAAGAGATGGAGACTTTGATTAAGGAGTGTAGGAATACAACTTCCAGAAGCAAGTCCATCTGATGGCACCAAAACTCCAAATTCAGCTGTGTGCATCCCATCCACGTAAAACAGCATTGCTTCAAGACATACTTCAAAGCAGATCAGATAAATAAAAAAAGAAAGCAGACTGCTGGAATGCTAGCTACATGCTGTGGCCAAGTGTTGAGCATTGGAAAGCATACCACAGAGATGTAAACATACAAGGAAATTTAGGGTTAAAAAGTATTATTTTTAGAGTGCACATTAACCTATGTGATGTGAGAAAGCACATATTTTCCAGCGTTCATTAGGTAAAATTATAAGAACATTAATATTACATATGAATATTGCCTTAATGTAATAATTGTGTGCTTTGCATGTCTTGGTAAAAAATACACTTCTGATAGAAGGAATGCTGAATTATTTTATGCCTGTGGCTAAAATAAAAGCTACATATTCTGTATGTGGCTATTATTTTGTCCTTCTGAAGCTGTAACAGAGTTCAGACAGTCTGAATAGAACTAGTCAAAATAGAAATAGAAAGACATAATTTATAATTTAAATGTCGTGCCATTCATAACCTTAAGATATTCAATGAAACTGTGTAAGATATCTTTTTTCAAATTTAAAAGATAAGTAAACATAATACAGGCAAGGACATTCACTGTCTGTATCCTCCAGATACTCTCATTCTCTGAAGTGAATTAATTTTGCATTTTAAAAGTATGTAATGACATGAAATACAGCAGCACATTTTTGCAGAAGACATTTCTCAGAAGTGCTTTGCTAATCATGTTAGAAACATAGTAGTTGCTGGGTTGTTGTTTTTTTTTTCTTTAAAAAGTGAATCATGTCCAAAAGCTGCATTATGTAGTTAGGTGCTGCTAATCATTCACCTTATTAATTTGACTTTATGTTAAATGAAAGGTTCTTACTATTTAGCTGTCTTTCAGGTTGTGTCAGGCTGCTATGCAAGATGTGTTTGCAGAACAGCCTTAAGAATAATGTATTCTACATCCCTGATGTAGCTGTTTCATCAGATCACCTCCCCCATTTGAGTTCATTGCTGTGACTAATGCTTGTAGAGTTAGGCATGTGCATTTGGCCCTGAGCCAGCAAACATTAGCACAGGAGCAGGGAAGTGAATCTGTGCAGAAGCCCCCTGGATTTAGTATGGGAATACAGAAATTTACCGTGGTTGGAAACAAGGTGTTTACAGAACAGGGATCTTTGAAAGAAATTAAAACACAAAGCAGTTCAACTCTGCTTTCATAGCAACCCATTAAACATACACACACAAAAATCTGTTTACTTCATTTCCTAGTAATGTAATTTCAACTAGTATCAAAAGACTTTATGTTGGGAAAAAGAAGGGCCATTCAACAGAATTATCTCTAACTCACTTTTTAAAAAAAGAAATACAGGATTAATCACTAATATGGTATTCTTTTTGTTGTGTTTATCCTCAGACAATTTCTACAACTGTGTCATTCCACAAAGAGCACTTTCTGATTGCAATCCTTACAAACATACTCTAGTAGCCTACTCCTGAAAATAAGTTACTATCTCATTGGAGTAAACGCTTCTTCAGCCTGAGTTGCAATAGGGTTACACTTGAATAAGGGCCGTCTATAGTGAAGCAATTTTCTGTGTGCATGAAACACCTTCCAAGAAGAATTTAACAAACAAAACCTCAATACTACAATATCTGCATTTAATATTATGCATATGAGCCATCTAAATACCCTATAGGGGACTCTTGAGTGCATAAACATTTGCAAAATTGAAAGTGATATGTTTTTGATTCACAAGAAGAACAGAATTAAATTTTTTTCAACATTATTGCTGTTGTAGTTTCTTCCTTTTTTTCCTTTTTCTCTCCTAGTCTTAAATTCAGTGAATTAAGCCATGCAGCCAAGACAACAGGGGTAATTTTTGTTCATTCTCACTGCCAAAAATAAAAAGGTAGGGTGAAGGAGATGGTGGGGGCAGAGGGAGAGAAAGAGAGAGAAGAAAATTGGGTCCATTCAGTAGATCAACAGATACGTGTGGTTAAGTGTAAAATCTACACTTTTATATGTTTATATACATAAGTATACTTTTTTTATATGTAGATACATTCATATATATATATATATATACACATACACACACACATTAATTTGGTATATGCTAGGTTCCAAAACACTTCAATTTCTTTCTCATGAAGGAGACACACAAAGACTTATTTCACTTACTAACAGCATTTGAGGGATTGCTAGTTTTTTATACTATGCATATGTGATGCTCCTGCTATGAAATGAGTGAAGAAAGTTAAGTTTCTATAGTTTTTTCCATACAGTATGAGAACCAATTTATTAAAAAGTCAAGCTCTTGTTACATCTTTAAACTTCTGAAAACACAGTGGTCAAGTCAGTATTAACTCACAGATTGTCAGGCTTTATAAACTAAGTGTTTATAAAACTCCTTGACTAAATATGAGAACAATTTTTAGAACCTGATTAAAGTCACAAAAAAGGCTTTCTTTCATTAACAATTTTAGCTGCAAGTGCCACGTTACAGATCCTGGTGAGACAGAAATTATAAATAAGCTTGAGCTGCAACTACTGAAAATGCTAGCTTGGAATTTTTGAGACTGATTTAAAAAAAAAAATTAATAAATATAGTATTTTCCAGTCCAAAGGAAACAGCTTTCCCATTTCAGCGAAGGCCCCAAACGTGCCCTCTCCAGGATACTTAACAATGGTCATTCCATTACTAGCAGGTTCAGGAGAGAGTTACATGACTCCTATCTCCAGTTCCTGGGCAAGGGCCCCTTAAGTGCCCTCCAGTATGTCAGCACCCTGCAGCAAAGTCTGAGCCTCCTTCAGAGCTTCTTCTTGCTCTGACAGCAGCCTCAGGCCCTTGCTGAGCACCCCTTCTCCTGCTCACATCTCGACTGCCTTGCAACAGCCCAGCTCCCAGTAAGCCCTGTTACCCAGGAGATCTGGCTATCACTCACCACACATCTCCTTCTCCCACTGCTGCTCAGAACAGCCCCTCCTTGCACTCCATGGCTTGGTGTATCCTTGATTTGCCCTTCTTTTGTGCAGAAGCACCACTCACCCCCCTCATGAGCTTAATAATTGTACCCTTCTCCCCAGGTGTGATTTCAGGCACTCTCCTGAGCTCACCATCTCCAGGTGATGCTGACAGGTGTTAGTGATGCAGCAATTAGTCCAGCACCTCTATCACAGTGTGCTGTGGGCAGCATCTGTGCGAGGAATTGGCTTCCTGGCCTAAAAGAGCTAGACTTTTACTAGCAAAAGAATGTCTTCCAGCAATTTCATTGAGTTACCAATGCTGACTCTTGCTTTAAGTATTTTTGTTCTTCCTCCCAAACTCCGTGTCAAAACATCCCTCTTTTTCATTACAACTTTCCAAAATGTATTTTCAAGATGACACTGTAAGTACTCTTGCAAACAATCCCCTCAATCAGCTGTGCCATTTTCTGCAGCTTCACTTGTCTTCTTACTCTGAAAACACAAGATGAAAAAACACCTGAAAATACACTCCTAGTAAGATGACTGATTCTTTTTTTTTTTTTTTTGTGCTATAATCTCTACTAATATAAACAGCAAAATGACACTAGGCATAGATAATTGCTAAAAAGAAAAAAACCCAAGCATTATTATATTAATACTTGAAAATCAGGTTTCTACAAGCTCTGTGTTTTTCCATTTATTGCAGTTGCAGAAATAAGTGCTTATCATTTCTGGGAAAATGGATGACATTGGACAAGAAATCTGAAGCAAGATTTTCCATGAAATTTGGCAGGGTGAAAAAAACCCAAACCCAAGCTCTGCTATCTTTGGTTTCCCACAGAACATCATTAAATCCCAGGCTTGAGAAGTACTATATCTCTTCTGTGTAGAATGAAAGATACCAAAATTCTCATTAATTGTGTGTTTACTACTGCATGACACCAGTAGGAAAATATTGCAAAGTTGCAAATAACAGTAAAATGAAAGACTTTATGGGAAAAGTCTATAATATACTCAGAAGGTCGTGTAAAAGCACAGATTGTACCAAGAAAATCAGAGTAAAAAGTTGTAAGGACTAGGCTGGGAAAGGTGCTGTTTAATGATACAACAATGTGTACTTATCTGCAGTCAAGCACAGCGCTCATATTTCACAAACTAAGTGAAGCTGGGCCATGTCAGTGACTAAGATAAGAGATAGGTGATACCAATGGTAGTTTTTACACATCAGCAGCTGGCATACTTCTGCATAAATGGGCATTAAATTAAATATTCAGGTGAGCAGTCAGTTGTGCAACTTTGCCAGAAATTGTTCATAGCAAATGTCTTTTTTCAGAACAAAATCAGATCCTAGCTGGTTAAAAAACTCCAAAACTATAAACATAGTAATGAATTGTATGAAAGTCACCATCATGTATGAACACCCATAATATTCAGAGTTTTTTCTATTTGTCTGGTACTTCATGAATTCTAAGCTTAAAATTCAAATTTTAATTTCATGGGAATATATTCTAAATCAGATTTTACCAGCACAGGGTCTACTGAAATGTAGGCATGGATTTTGCAATTGTTCACAGGATCCCTCAGGTGACAAAACAGGCCTTATTCTGATTTGTTCTCTGGACTCAAATGAAAAACAAAACAAAACAAATCAAAACAAAAACACAAAAAAAACCCCAACAAAACAAAACAAAAAACAAACCAATCAATTTTTAGTTAGATAAAGTGAAAGACTGGCTCTTTCTGTGGTGCAATGCAACAGTCTGGAGCAGAGCAGTGTTGAACAATGAAATCCTGAGTGAAGGGTCAGAATTCTGGATAGACCCATTTCCACAAGAAAGCAGTGATTGGATGTAGCTGAGTAGGAGGATCAGTAGGTAAAGAAACAGAACCAAGAATGCATATGAAGAAAATCAGAATATATGATTGTTATCTGGCAATTGGTAGATGTGTGAGAGCAAGTGTACACACAGGATTTTATCTCTTTGTGGTTATGATTCTCACTTTTCAAATAAGCAGTGTCAATAAATAAAGGGATACCTTCTCAATTAAGAGTTTGTAGAAATACAGTAAGGTAGCTAGGAATGACAGCAAGAAAGTTTCTCTGCTGCATATACAAGGATATCATTGCACTTAAAAAGAAGTTCCCAGAAGAAAATTTTGATATAAATTTTCTGTAGCTCCAAGAAGAGAGAAAGATAAGTAATAAAGGCATTAAGTTGCATGATTTTACCAAGGTCACTTTCCGGTAATCATGAGTTTGTTGGAGACTAATTTATGAGTAGGCAGATTTGACAAAAATGTCAAATCACAAGATTCTTTAAATAAATATTTTAAGAATACTTTGGTTTAATTTCAAATAAATTACAAAGTTGTATATTTTTTCACATTTATTTCATAGGCTAAGGGTACAGGAGAATTTTGTTGTACAAATAACAACTGTAGAACAAAAAGGAATAGAGGACATCTCTTAGTTTTTAAATTATTTCTTAATTTACATGAAGCCCAAGCTATATTTGATGTTGGAATATGAAGCCTATGGAAAATTGCAGATTTTTTTCTCTATTGGAATTTCAGGATCCAACTGCTACTACTGTTTTACTACTAAAAATGCATAATTTTTCTTTGACTTTCTGTCTTTGTTAGGCATTCAAACTTCTTGAAGCATTTAAATTTTAAGCATTAAATTTTTACATTAAAAATTTTAACTTTTTAAGCATTTTTAACCTTCTTAAACTTTTAAAATGCTTTTTATTAGCATGTCTTAGGCATTGTATTTCCAAAGCAAATATCTTTTTTTTCCCCTAAAGTTTACTTTTACTACAATTTCATCACTAATTTGACAACAGAATCAAATGAGACCAGTGATGTAAACCTCACAGCAAAAATTAAATAACCTCAGTTATTTAGCAAAAGCAATTTTTCCTTGTGGTTGATTATTTCAATATTTATAACTTCCAAAATAAATATACTAATAAACATTCACCAATATCACACACACCTTGCTTTAATTTTGATGCCAAAACCTGGAATTCCCCTGGGCTCCTGCTAAGAAGAAAGTGGGTATTTCTTAATTGTTTGCTGAGGATTTGAATGGAGAAGAGGAGACAAAACAACACAGACGAGGAAGGCAGCCAGGGCACCACGAGTAACATCATTAGTAAAAAAGAGAGGGCAGAAGAAGGTCAAATATCTAGGTCAAATAAGGTAGGACAATGCTATCAGGAAGTCTTCATACAAAGGCAAACTGGCTGGGAATTCAACCACAAGGTGATGAGTTTGAGAGACATGCAAATCTTCACAGGGTGTGCCCCTGAAGCATCTTGCAGAATTGTATTTGGAGACTAATTTTTCATCATTAGTAGTGACTGCATAATTAGGTCCTGTGGATGTGACAGCCTGGTCAGAGAGTGAGAAAACCAGATAAGTTTTCTCACAGTGGACTTGTGAGACTTTTAGGGAGTTATAGAGGAATGGTGATAGCTTGTTATTCTAAACAACCTGCAGGTGATGTTTTCCTACTCTCTGTTTTCCTGTTCTTCTCAAGGATTGCTTATAAGAAAGGTGTTTTTATTAGTTAGCCAATCAGGTGAAATGTATCAGAAGAGTCTATAAAAAGATAGAGTTTTCATATTAAAATTACTGCTGTGCCAACCAGCCTTCTTGTCAGTCTGTGCTGCTTTCTTACACGATATTGACAAGGTCCCAAGTGTTTGAGAATGTGTCTGGAAAAATGATACTGTATGTTTGTCAGATTATTTTCATTAAATAGAAGTATCTGAATGAAATGAAGAAAAATCTAGTGTAAGAACAAAGTGAATTCTATTATACTGTTAAAAACTTTCCCAGGGCAGTAGTGGGCTCCTGTTCTTTCCAAGATACCCTTTAAGGAACAATCCATCAGTGGCATGGAAAAGCATAAGGTGACCTATTAGGTCTTCACCGTGCTTTATTGCTGTGGAAGGGAACAGAGACAAAACAATAGAGCAGCATTAAGAAATCGCAAGCTCCAGTTTAGGGAAAAAACCTTCTTCCATCAATGTTTGTGTGACCTGTGAAAATGCAAGCAGATAAGTCTTTGCTACCATGACAGAAATGGAAGTACCAAAAATGCTAATGTTGGTGCTTTTGCAAATAAGTGTTAGTGCAGATGTCCTGGTCCAGAACAAACTACACATCTGCTTTGAAGACTTCTACTTTCCTGAAATAGGAAGCTTGAAATTTCATGAAATAATATAGGTAACACAAAAGAAAACAAGGCAATACCACATGCTATACAACACAAGAATTGAATTAGAATATAAAGCATTTGCATGAAAGTACAGTCAAATGCCTGAGAATTATCCACTGCACTAACTTTATCTGAGCATAGTACTATCTTACAGAAAATTGCTGTGAAGAAGCACTAATAAAACCTTACCTATTCATAGATAAAGAAACTATTTTTTTTTTCATTTTGAGTACTTTCTGTACTAATTTTGACAATTAATATCTCACAGAATACTATGAAAAAATATTTTTAAAATATCATTAGGCTAAAAAACCCAATTAGAATAATCATTCCTGTGATACAACATGAAGCAACAAAGAAGTCTTGGTGTGAATTCCAGCCAACTAAATTAATATCATCCCTGGATCTGTAGGTTTACAACCAGAATCCTCAAACAGGAAAGTAAAAAGTGCAAAAAGGACCACTGCTGTGCTGCATTTCATTACAGTCACTGTTCGAATCTATGAAAAGGAAGTTGCACTCTTCTTTCCATCTTCCAAAAATAAAACCCTACAGTATTGTAGGAGCAAAGAAGTGGTTACACAGAACTATTATCACCCTTTTCTTCAGTGTTAGGTTTTTATTTTGATAACTCTATACCTGAGAATATTGTAAGAAAAGACAAGTAAAACTCTTTTGCCCCATGTGTGCTCTTAAGGTTACAAGGGTACAAGTAGAGAAGGGTTTTTAACAATATTGAGGGCTAAAAATTGGAAACAGTGCAAGAGTCTGATTGTGGTTATGGCCAGAAACCCTCACAATGGCACATCACATGTGCTATTCATCCTGCTCTGCACTTTTGTAATGTTGCTTACTCATGTATTTCAAAAAATACCACAAAGAATTTTTCAGGGGTCTTCCTTGAAAGTGGGTACAGCCTTCCCAATGTAACACTGCTCTTTGTATGTATCTGAAAACAGTATCTGAAAATCTCTATTTAATGGGACAAATTTAGGTCTTTTCCATAATCACTGCATTTTCAACTCCTTCCCTTAATTAGACATTTGAAGATAACATTTCAATACCCAGCTGATTTGCTGTATTTGATTTTGCATACATTATTTTTTTCCCCTCATTCATTGTATATTTATATACTACATAGATAGATAGTCACTTAAGACAGAGGTCCAGACTACATGTTTGTTTCTAACATAGAAATTTTCTTATTTCTGTTATCTTAATAGAGGGTATAATTCATGATCCCAGTACAGCTCTATAATAATAGCATCTGTATTGCAAAATTATTACAGAAGCATGCTGCCAGGCTGTTTCTGCATTCCTTTATTGTTGGAATCCGATATTTTTATTTCCAAATGTGTAACTAAGTCTGTGAAAAACATTTCTTAAGAAGAAATGCCTAATCCCTATGCATATAGGAAAATTAAAGGCCAAAACCTGAGCCATAGCAGTGGAAAGATGGTAAATTATATATTCTAGTGCAACATTTTTTGTCTCTCTCCATCTCTTACCATGTGAGTGATAATGCTTCAGAGGAACATCTCACCTTAGAGAAAAATTATGTAGCAACCTAAAAGGTTTTTGATTGATACTGAGGCTGACTTGGCCTTTGTGGATAAACACATTTCAGAAAAGCTTCCTGAGCCTTTTGACACTGACCAAACACTGTTTCTCAATGTTCTAAACAAAATGGAATTAGGCATTTTGGTCAAGAAAGGGTAGTATGAATGTAGGTAATACAAGGTTAACAGATTTTTTTTTCCTTTTAAATTTTAAGGACTTTTAATTTCACTTTTTTTTCCTCTCTATTCTGTGAAAAGGGAAAAAGGTTGAAAATAAAATATTTTAACATCTCAGCAAACCATTGGTGTGACATCAAGCCTGAGCAGGACCTTGGGACTGCTAGAAAAGGATTTAGTTCATCTGATGACTGTGATTTCTGGTTATGGACTCTTTGTATTTGACTGTGTGTTGTGTCAGAGGTCTGAGATCCACAACAGATACTTTCATTAATTTTAATTTTATTTTTATTTAGCACATAATGCAGATAACCCAAATTAAAAAAAAAAAAAAATATTCCTTCTTAATCAATGGGAAACATATTGCAACAAGAATAATGCTTCCTGGGTCTTAAAAATGAAACCAGTTTATTCTGAGGCATGACTTCATAATTTAAATCTAATTAAGAAAGAGCAATAAATGACACCCTAAAACCAGTTCTGTCAATCTCTTATTTATGTGTATACTTGTACATAAGCAGACTTGTTTAAGAAAACTTAAGTATCTTTTTATGGAAACTGGACTGAATATAGCTAAAATTATTTACTCCATCTTTAAAATCTCTGTATTCTGTAGTTTCAGTATGCATATGCACACATCAAGGTGATCTTGAGATATTTTATACTATGCAGGGTTGTAAATTCGCCTTGCCTTTTACTGCTTCTATGATGGTTAAGCATACACAAGATGCATTGTAATTTTGGTCCTGTGATCCTTGTCACAATGGGTAAAAGTCTTTAAATAATGATTCCAGCAATATCCATTTCCCATTAACATAAAAAAAGAAAAAGAGCAGGATTTTCTCTTATTTATGCCAATTTGTTTTTTAAGGTACTAAACCAATTTGGAAGAGTTGGCTGGTGTGACAGATAACCATATAACCACACAGCACAAGCAATCTAGACACAGAATTACTTTACTGACTTAAGAGAAAGATCATACTTGAATGATAGGGGTAGGAAAGTGAAAGTGTGTATGGAAGAATGAGGAAGAAAAGGTCTCAGAGACTTGGGAAGAGGAAAAAAAATACGTACTGGAAACCGTAAAGAAAAAAGCTATAAAAAATCAGACAGAAAAGAAACCAAAACAGTAAAAGAAAATTGTTCTGGTTTGAAAGCAAAACCAGTGAGATACTCCAAGTCAGAAATACAATTTATTAGGAAAAGGAAAAAGAACAAAATACATGCAATAATACAAAAGAAAAACCAGAGTCAGAATAGAGCCTGACACCCTGTTGGTCAGGGTTTTGGTGTCAGTCCAGTTGGAATTGGCTGCAGTCCTCCTGGAGTGGCAGATGTGGTTCTGTTGGAGCAGTGATCCTGTAGAAGAGTGTAGTCTTTCTCTGAAGATCCAGTGGGAAAGGCAGCTGTTCCTCTAGGAATCCAGTGGAAAGGCTGTGTTGGTGTCCCAGAAGTCTCAGATTATATCCAGTTAGGAATGCTTGGCTCCTCCCTCTGGGCAGAGCATCTCACAATGGGATGCTGTGATTTTTATCAGTCATGCAGTGACAGTCAATGACCCATGAACAGCAGATGTCTCCCCGGAGGCAGAATTGGTTTGTGGAAGAGATAAAGAAAACTGCCCAATTAACAGAAGATAACTGCCACACCTTTAACAGATGGCAAATAGAATACACACTGCCTTGCAGTCTAGGACAAAAATACATGCAAAAGACTTGCAGGTCTCTTCCTCTGTCTCAAAAGAGGGTGGATAAAAATGCAGAGCTTACATCGATTTTACAGAAGAAGAGGCTTTATGCTTTTATAGTACTCTTACAAATAAAAAGAAAGCTTCATTTTTAAATTCCAATGGCATATTTGATCTAATAAATAGCCATATCAAAGAAAGAATACCTTGAAAGTACCTTAAGGAAGCCTTGTCTTAATCATATTTTCTGAGATTTAACACACCATAGCACTAATCTTATAAAATTATTGATGTATAAAATTATGAAATTTAAGATATCTTCAGTTTCTGAATCTGAAAGATCACCTTGGTTTATGTTCTATATAAGAACACAGTTTCTCTAAGGATTTTTTTTTTGTTGGGCTTTTTTTCATACAAAACCTTTAATCACAATCCTAATGAATTTGTAATCACTGTTGAGCCACATGCAATTTCCCTCAATTCTACGGGAATTAGGTATCCAGAGAATCCAGAGAAAAAATAATTTGAATTGATATCCTGGATCAGGTTGACTTGACCCTCCAGCTGGCCAGCATTATCTAAATTGAAGAAAAATAATTTACAAATAGAAATGGCCCATCATGAAGTTACCAGTCCAGAGGAAAAGTTTTTTTATTTGGCTTGTTGACTGTTTGTCTGTATGCAGTTTGCTTCTCATATGACAAAGCTGTGGCTACTTGAGTTGTCATAAAATACCTAATACTCTGCTGGAGTGCCATCCTGGTTATTGCTTTTAGAAGTGACTTCTACACATCAATTATAGAGCTTACCTTAAGAAACACCACTTCCTCTCATCTGGTTTAAAATATTCCTTTCAGGTTTTGAAAATTATCCCATTTATTAAATGCAGTCTGCCTTGCTTTCTATGGCAGGAGTTATTATATAACCCCTATGACTATTTAACTTTTGCAACTATACACAGGTATTTGATCAAGATTACTTAAAGGAGCAGTTAAAACCCCAATACTAGAGAAATTAATATAACACTGCTTTAGAGTTTATGTGCTAACAGGTTACTTTAAGACATTAATGGATAGGCAGAATTGACAGATTTTACATGTAAGAAAATATACTAATGAAACAGAAATACTGTGTTGAAATACTGAATTATAAGGAGTATAATTTACAGTTTGTTCCAAAGCAATTATTATCTATGTGTGAAATTTTAATATCAGAAAAAATACAAAAGCATCTCAAGCTTTAACTGAGAGTGATTATATGAAAAAAAATTTCTGGTATTTTTATAAGTAGATAGTAAAAAATCAATGCAAAATGTTTTTTCATAGCAGATAATACTTAAACTTAGCTTAGTTATTGTTTAAGAAACTTCTTAAAGTGGCCATGTGCATTTCAGTCAACACCAGTAATTTTAGTCCTTGATGTATTGATATTCAATAAGTATACTGTGTTTTCCTCATTTTCTTTTGTTCAAGATTATTCATTCCAAAACCTGAAATCGTAATAACTGTGCTTGAAAAACAGTTCTGAATCTCAGCTACATTTACATTGTCATTCTGTAACCCTGGTTCAGTGCTAATTGGGTTAGTTTCCACTTTTACCTACCAGAGTATTTTCTGGGTGCTTCCCTTATGTTTGCTATGTAAACTCACTGTAAGCCTCATGCCCCTGCCAGTAACACTCTCCCCTATGCAAGATTTTTGGTTATCTCAAAATTTATAATGCAGTTATACTTGGGTATTTTAAATCTCCTTCTCATTTTTCCCTGGATTTCGTCATCTATCAAAATATTTTCCCTTCTGCTTTTAAAGTGGTCACTTCTACTCTTTCAAGGAGTGTTGGTGGGTTTTTTTGTTTAGTGTATTTTTTCTTCCTGTAAAATGTTACACTCAGTTTAAAAATTTGGCTCCTTTTAGCATAGCAACAAAATTATTTCCAGTCAACCTAACTAAAGCAAATTAGGCCTAGGAGAAAACAGAAAAGCCACTGTGGCCCTCCTTACCTTGCCTTCCATACTACACTCTGTACATTTTTTGTCATGGAAGCACTCATATTGTGTTTTGTTCTCTGATCCAGTTTTGTTCAATGGCATATACTGTATATAAACATTATTTGTTTTTACTTAAAGACATAGCTAAACTAAGTGAAAAAAACATCATGTCAAATCACCAATCTTATTGATGCATTAGTTAAAGTTTGTTCAATATTGTGAATAGATCACATGGTATGTGTGCCAAGTAATTTTTTTGGCCATTACTATAACTCAAAAAAAAAAAAGTCTTTTTGTTCCTTCTGGAAGAGGTGTATACCCTTACAAAGTCAGTGTGATTCCCTCACTTTATTTTGAGGGAATCAGAAAGATGAATGCTCTCTTTTTTTGGCTGTCATACATTATGCCATGAGTGTCACAGCCTCCGCATGCTTAGGGCCATATCAGTCAAAGGCAGAACCATTTTTAGCAAAGGATGCTATCAAATATACTGCAGAACTGAGTCTATATAAGACTCCATGAGAAGAAATGGACTGTCATTCCTAACCTGGGGAAAAAAGCTAATCTGCACACAATATCTCCTCAAATTCAAAGACAGATTATTTTAAAGTATTTGCATTTACATATGAATTATAAACCACTAATTTACATGAATATGTAAATTAGATAGGCATCTAATATGGAACATAAACCCCAAAATTTTTATCTTTAAGACAAAACTTAGGTGCTCAAGAATGTAACCTTTACTCATATAAAAACTGTTATGTGAATATACCCTATAAGCTTTTACTTACACTGTTGTAAATCTAAAGTAGCTCCTCTGACCTTAATAGCTTCACTCAAGATGTACCCCTTGTACAGATGAGATTAGAATTTGGCCTTTTAACCTCAATTAAACTCCATGCACACATCATATCATACCATCAAAGTCAGGATGGCTGAAACAGGTCCACTGCATGAAACACCATCAGAAGGGAAATGTTGAGACAGTGATCTTTAGAGGAATGTTTAGGCTTACAATTGGCTTAGTTAAGTTGGTGGTGGTCTTAGTTATTCACCAGCAGTGTCCCTTGGCAGAATACTGAATTTAGAGGAACTTCGGGTGTGTAGTTCTCAGAGTCAGTTTACTTAAGAAAAAGTACTTTTTAAAACATATGCTAAAGTAAAGAAGGAGATTAGGGGCAATATTCTGTCTGTGAGGCCTTTCTCCAGCTGAAGAATTAAAAAAATACTAGTTTTTCACTTATGGCCTAAAGAGGACACAACAGTCAAAATACCACCTTTAACTTCTATTTCTGAGTATCATTTGATATCAATTCTTCTTTCATTTTCCAGCTTTCATGTGGCTACCTCTCTATCAGTATCCTATTTTTGAGACATCAGGTTCTTTCTTCCGTAGGAATCTCACAGTGATCCCCACCAGGCAACTGATTTTTTAGTGGAAACTCCTATTTGAGTCAGTGAGAAATTCTAATTAAAAATCCATGTCACAATCTGACCCAAAATGAGTGAAAAATTCTCTGTAAAATTCAAGGAATAAATTACATTTTAATTCAAAATCGGAGGTTTGAATGAGCTCATAGAAGTGTACACTGAATCATATGCTTTGTCTTTGGCTTTTGACTACTTTCCAGGTATATGGGGAAAACCAATCAGATTACAGGTGGATTGAGAAGCAGACAGGGAAAAAAAAATCCTCATATCAATTATCTGTGTGGAGATTTTTGCCACGTTCTGTTCCACACATTTCATGCTTATTAAAAAAAAAAAAAGAAATGCAATTATCAAGTATTCCTTTTTGATTGTTATTACTTTAGAGGTATAGTTTACATTCTTAAAATATTCTTACATACTTTTCATTTCAAACAACTGTTACACCACTGACACATTGACAGTATCATATTCACTAGCATTTATTTTCATATTGTGTGTTCCAGTATTTTTCTGTACTATTCAAAAATACCACCTTCTTTAAAATATTATTTTGATTTTTGTTTAAAATTAGTAAATTAGATATATATATATGCTGATATTTGTACCTTGTAGATTCATTTTTGAGATTAATTTATCTTTTGATACTTGTGAAAGTTAGAAAAAGCACTGTTATGTAACAATGAACCATTTATTTTCCACATATTGAATTAAATGTGGAAGTAATATTAGAATACCCAAACCACTGCTTTGAAAGATTAATTTGAAATTAATCTTTGACACAAAATACATTCAGCAGCAATAAATTTTTAAACCTTTTTATTTACTCCTGAACTAAAACATCTATAATTTTAATTTGCCTTTATGGCAGACATGGAAAAAAAATTTTGCAAAATGTTTCACTTAACTGGAAAAATAATTCCCCTCCTTACTTTAGACACTGTAGTCTTAGGTGAACATGTTTCTGACAATATTTTTCACTTTATTAAGTCACCTGATCAAGCAAGTAAGCAGGATTTATTTTGTGGTGTTGGTGTTTGGCGTTTGGGTTTGGTGAGGAGTCATTTTTTGTTTATTAATTTGCTTGCTTTTGCTTTCTTGGAGATGGTTGTTTTTTATAGTTTAGGTTCAAGTTCAGAACAAGCTTTTTTAATGCATTAAAATGGCCACATTTAATAGCCACAGCAATTTGAGACTTGCAATCAAAAAATATAGGGACTCTGCTCTTTGTACCAAAGTGCTGTGCAGGGAGAATCAAACGTCATCAATAGAGGGATGTAAACTTAAAAAAACTAAAACTAATGTGGAAATTGGTGTCTGCACTACTATCTGTGTAGAATAATAGGTGGGAATCTAGAAATCCTGGCTTTAGTTCAATTTTTACTCACGTAAATTACCAGAAAATATTGCCAAACTTGATGGTGACTGCCGTGACTAAAATCACTTTTTAAAATAAAGAGAGATGCAATCTTTCTTAGCTCTTCATTTGTATAGGCTGAGAACCTGCCAAATTTCTGAGCAGGGGAATCAATAGGTTTGCTTAAATTGCTCATTGTCATAATAGAATCTTGCTCTTTATTACTCAGCTACATTTTATCTACACTAGTCACCAGTCTTGACTTAATTCTATTGTCCAAACTGATAAAAGTGATGTTTGAAGTGGATACATAAGTGAGGAACTGTAAAAAAAGGGAAGATGATGCTTAACTTTCCGATTAACTTATGCAAGAATACATCTACACAAAGAAAATCAATTTAAAGTCACATGCCATGTATTACCTCAACAAAGAGAATTTTTACTTGGATTTAGTATTTATTATATTATACCTAGTTTAAACTAGTTATGTTAACTAGCATGCTCAATTATAATTTCAATTTTTGTAATTTTCAATTCTTTTTTTATGTATTTATTTCATTTAAATCCATTTCTGATTCTTTTCTTTGTGAGAAATAGGGGTTTGTGTTTCCAGAACAGAATTGCAACTGTAAAATTATCTACGTTATAGAATTTAGTAAAAAAAATAATTTCCCCTTTGTTTCTTATTTTGTCATTTTAAAATCTATTGTAATAACAAGTATTCCCATATGCAAATATTGCACCATATTTCCTTAAAGGTTTTGCAGTGCTCTTATTTTCCTTCATATAAAAGATTGTTAAGTGCACAGGCACTTTCAGCTGTGCAACTACAACAACACATCTAGAGCTTGATTAGACAGGAGAGAAGGAATCTCACCTTTGATGCCATGAAACAGTATTAGGATGCAGAGAGATATGTTTTAATAACAGTAAGACCAAACATTTTGGTTTTTTTCCTTTTTTTTTTTTCCTGAGGAAAATCAAAACACTTCAGTAGAACCAAAAATTTTCAATAGTAGATCTTTTTCCCCTCTCCAGGTATATTCTCAAGCACTTCCATTCTTACGTTCTTCTCTTCTGACCTCATTCAACAAAAACACAGTACTTGTCCCCAGTGAAAGGAAGAATCCTTCTGTAAAAGTCAGGATAGAACCACGTACAGCAAATATCCAGGGTATCTGGTCTGATATCCTGCAGCTCAGCATTTAGGTTCTGTGCTTGACTGTTTTATCATCAATATTGCAAGAGTTTAGATATTCACACAGCACATTTCACAGTTCGGAGAAAGAAAAGCCACTTCATTGCTCACTAGTAAACTACAACAATATTTACAAAGAGCAAATCAAATACAAACCTTGTCATTTAATATATGTCCAGGACCATTTTTTTGGAATGCTGGATTTGTGTATAATAATCACAAATGCAAAGTAGAATTCTTTGTTTATTTTCATATTACGTCTAGTAAACTAAAACTTTAGAGTATGTCCTTCTTTCTAGGGAAAGGGTATAGCCCAGTATATAAAAATAGTTTTTTATCTCTGTGCAGTGTTTAGGATAAAGGCTTCAGCACCAAGAAAAGATAAGGAATTTTAAACTTGACTCAGTTGTAAAACAACCCCCACTTTCTGTCCACATAAGGAATGCACCATCTAAGCTCTCCCAGACTGATGGGAGATTTGACCATCCTGTAACAGAGCTGATTGATTGCCCAGTATTTGCTTATACTCATATGAATTTCTTCTAGGTGCTCCATCAGAAGACTGAGATTCTTGGATCATACATCTAGGGTGTGCATCTTGGAAGCATACCCTAGCTCCACTGATGGCAGTCAACTAAAAAGCTCCCACTTATCTATTTTCCTGATCTACTCTGGTTTTGTGGAGACTGGTACTAAAGCTCAGAAAGGAACAGTCAAGTTTTATCTGCAGGCTGTTCTGTCAGAAATTCCTGATATCCTACACAATAGTTCACTGATTGCTAGATATGGATCAGAAAAGAAATTTCCTTGACGGCTCATCGACTCTGTCTTGAGATTTGACTTTATTGTTTAATAATTTTCCTCTTTCCTCTGCATTTGAGAAGGAAAATGATGGTCATTCAGCTACTGAGTGTCTACTACAAAATGCTGAACTTTCTCTGCTTCTATTAAAATCAGCATATCACAGAAAGCACTTCACTTTTTGCAGGATCGTATCTTTGCTTGGTCCAGAGGAGAGAAGGGCAGGGCAGGAATTAACCTGGCCAAAGCATGAAAGTTTTGAGAACTTCAGTGGCTCTACCTAACCTATCTTCACTGAAAAGAGAGCTGTCACCTAAATGTGCAGCTAATGTGGAAAAAAAAAATGCAGTTACCAGTACTCAGAATGATAAAATATAGAATCAGACCAAGTTCCAAACTGGTCCCTAAGCAGTGCTGAAAATACTCTTGATCATACATGTTCTTTGAGGCCATGTCTGAACAGAAGACTCCTTTTGGCAAAATAATATAGCAGATGTTCACTAGTTAAAACATACTAAAAACTTTATTCATAAACAATGCTGAATATTCCTTAATTATACATGTATAAATAAACTCCAAGTTAGATACCTACAATAGCTGTACTCAACTGTACCCATTATTGACTCAAGATGATGGCAAATTATGAATTTCCCAGTGAAAACATGTACATTTAGGTCTTTCATGAAGAATTTCAAATTAAAAATAAAAATATCTTGAAAGAATAATTCCCTCAAGCTTTCTTAATATATAGAAAATTACTTTTAAAAGTACTTATAATTTTTGGAAGAAGGTCATCTCTCAAGGTCTTCTGAACAACAGAGTTGAGAGATTACCCTGCTTAAAAAAAAATAATAAAAGCCTCCAAGTAGTGAGCTTCATGACCAAGTGTACCTTATTTTATTATTAATAAACATTTATGAAGAATTTGATATATATGAAGTGCCTTCTCTCCATCTATATACATCTTATACATTAATGTAAATATTTGAGATGACACATATAATTCCTCACATACACATATATAAGTGGTAAGTGTTTTGTAACAATGCTGTATTACTTTCAATATCTTTGCAAATAAAGATAGGAAAAAGGTTTTTTAAAATCCTGATTTATAAGCTAAGATTGACAGATCACATTTTGATATTTTAGAATCTCCATAATTTTATATTTTATTTCATTACTACTTGAAATGTACATTTTATGGAATATTTTAAATGGCAATTAATATACAAAGACAAGTTTAAAAATATGTTAGAATTCTTCCAATATTCTTAACTGATTAAGGGAAATTTGATGTTATTTCCTTCAATAAGTTTTTTGCCTTGTGAGGAAGACTTAATTGTTTGTTTTGTGAAATATTGACTAAAATGTAGTTTATCCATCTATAATCTGCCCCAAACTTTCTGTACAGAAAGGCTTATAACTAAAATATAGTTTTATCATCAATATTGCAAAACCACTAATCTATGTGGTTTTGCTGTATGATTTCTCTTTAAGCCAGGTATATTTTATGCCTAGCTTAAAGAGAAATCATATAGCAAACCACAAATTATATTGTTTTGTTAAATTTACTCAAAGAAAAACAACCTTTTTCTTTACTTACTAAGTTTCAGGCCATAGCATTTTGGAACAGCAGTTCCTTCCAAAACTCTACAAATTTTGTTGTAATAATCCATTTCTATCCAAATCCATTATATATTAAGTAGAAATTTATCTGGTACATGAACCTAGATTATGAAAAATAAATTTCACAAATACATTGCAAAATGAGTCTTCATGGCAAAATTATAATAAAACTTCTTATTGTAAATTACTGTGCAGATACACTCAATTGCTGTATGAAGTTTATTCTTAGCTTTGCAATGCTTTACATTCTGACTCACTGAAGAGCCTCTGATTTACCCATCACTGCACATTTTTTCCTCTTTAAGTACATACCCTTTATATCCTTTCCTGCTGTTTGGTAGAGTGAACCAACCAAAGAAACTGGATGTACATAACATGTATGGGGCTATTTTTTGATGATCTTACTTCCACAATACCCTACCATATTTGATAGGTTGGCCTTAGAATACAAACTTTCCAATCTTAATCCTCATTTAAATACTGAAAAAATGCGTGATGGATTATTATTAATGATAATGATAATTATAATAATAGCAAAACAGGGCTGGCAAACCTGAGGGGAGAAAAGAAATAGTTTGATTCTCTTCTCATTTTAAATATCATGGCAAATGCAAATTAATTCTATTAACCATCACTGGGAGCAACTAAAGTCAATAGGTCAGACAGTGTCCTGGTTTGTAAAGGCTGACTTCTAACACTGATGCTCCCACTGCAGATACATCTTCTTCTCACTTAGTTACCCTGAAGGACAGAAAAGCTCTCATCCCAAGAGCAGCAGCTATGTGTTTGCTCTCTGTGTTTAATTCTGACAGCAAAATCATCCTCTGCACTGGTATGGAGGAAAAGATAGCAAGCACAGAATATCTGAGGGGGAAAACAAGAAATGGAATGTGGAGAAGCTACGAGAGACAGAGCCTGTGAAAACTATACCCACACTTGCACCAACCCTTTGTTCATCTAATGCACACCAAGACATAGCTGTCATCATGAAATGGCAAGGCAGTATTTGAGCAAAAAAGACTGTATGAGAAAACATGTAAAATAACCCACTGACTTTGTCATGCCTAGTTACTATTGGAAATTCTAAGGAAAAAGAAATGTTGAAATGGGTTCCCTTACCCATTGAAAATGTTGAAATGGGAATTCAGAATATTCTCTGATACTGTGATTCTGTGATTTAGGGTTGATAGCTCTTTTTTTTCCATTTTTATTTCCTTTTCTAAAGACATATAATTTCTATTATTTTGGAAGGGTCTTTTTTTTCTCTCTAATTTGGCGAACAATGACCAAAGAAGTTTTACACTGGAGTAAATGCTCTTTAGGTAGTTCATTCTATATTGTACATAAAATATAATCTGTATTGCATACAGTTTATGTACATGTGTGTATAAATATAGACAGATAGATATATGTATATATGTATAACTATAAGTTATGCACAGCAGTGATGGTGCCAGTAAGACGTAGAGAACAATTCAGAGACACCAAATCAGCTCTCATATCATACTGTCAAAGTGCTGGAATTTGGTGGGCTGGATTATATTCTTCTTATTGAACAAGGTGGCTGAACATTCCTGCTAAGCTAAAACTGAAAGTTAAGGATGAAACCAGGACAGATCTCTCTGAAAGTAACCTGGCCTGGTATTCTGTCAGTGTCTACTCAAATACAATGAATATTTGACACTCAGCAATTTTAACCTTCTACAGACATTCATAAAGAGATCTTGATTTTGCAATACTACCAGCATCATTCATTGACTTCAGTAGAAAGATGCAAGCATCTTTAAAAGACAGTGCAAACTGCCAAACCACAAAAATTTAAAGATACCCTTTTTTGGCCATTGTGTTTGTAAACATGTTGCTATAGACCACAATATAATGATATACAATATGCTGTATTTGTACTTCACGTACTCACAGAAAGGAGTAATTCATACACTATGTTACCAGAAACTATGAAAAAAGGCAAAGGCATTAGATATATGGAGTGTCAAATAAATGGGAGGAATGTACCAATATCTAATATAATTAGACCTTCAGGATCTTCAACACCTTTTAATTTCTGATTTTTAAAATGTATATTTCAAGATAATATTTGTATTCCTATTACTCCAGTGATAGTGTCTGGGCAGCAAACACTATCACAATAAGTCTCTGTTATATGTGCTTCTCAAAATGAGCATGCAGATAAACTATCCACATTTATCTTTAGAAAATATTTTATTTGAAGATTAGCCTGAGGTGAAAACATCACCTGGAATCAAATATAAATCAAAACTATCTAATAATAGAAATTTAGAGATGAAAATAAGATCTAAGAGCTGATCTAGTCTATCCTCTCAAGAACACAGGATTGTAACCTGCAATAAGTTCTCTGGACTATTCTTCACTCTGGATTTAAATGGATCAGACTATGGAGTCAACATTATTTCCTTTCAACCTAACACACCATCCTCCTCCTCACTAGGAGCTTTTTCAGATACTCAGACAACAATCTCCTGTGCTCATGTTCTTAATTACCTTTCCTAGGTACATAGTTGATCACATCAGCATGGCCCTAATGTTACATTGTGTTTTGTGTTTTATTGGCCAGGTTTTGTTTAACATTAAAGAAAACTCTGGGTGCATACAAAAAACGACCAACATAATGCAAGCCTTTGGTTGCTGAAATTATTCCTTATCCAAACACCCACACATATTTCCCTTGATCATCAGTTAGCTTAGTCACTTCTGTCCTAGGGTGACGTTATGATGCCTGTATCCCCAGTCATCTGTTCTGTGTGTGCTGGATGTTGTGCTCTGTGCCTCCAAAACTGGCCCTGAACAGTGAAGTCTCATTTTGTGATCAGCTTGCTCACTCCCCCACAGTCGGCGGGACAGACAGTGCAGTGTATTAGTGCTGCTTTGGCTTTCTGCTTTCTTTCTGCTTTGCTTTGNGAGAGACTCTCGGAGTTTGTGATCTTTTCAGAGCAGTGAACGCATTTTGTCCTCTGGTATTGTTCATTCTGTGTGCTGGGGAGTGCTTTGCCTGATAATAAACAGGTTCTTTCCATCTCTCTCTGAGGAAAATCCTTCCCAAACCGGTTGGGGGAAGGGGCCGTGTGGGTTTGTTTTCTGGAGGGGCCCCTTTGGGGGTCTTCCCACAAATTTGCCCTAAACCAGGACACTTCTCATAAGCTTTTCTTCTGAAGTAATGCCTCCATTCTGTTATTTAATGGTTTTTTCCATTTTTTTCTCTGTATTTTCTCGATTTGACTTATGATACATCTTTTTTAACGGCAAGTTGTATTCGAAGTAGCCTAATATTCCTATGCCAAAATTATGGGGTCCCAACAGGATGCTTTAAAATACACTGCATATGATGGATTGCTGCTATTTCTTTTTTGTGTTTGTATTTTTTTAAATCTCATTTTATCCTTGAAACTTGTTCTTTTCACTCTTGGTCTCTTTCTATTACTCAGTATTTGTATCTATCGAATATTTATTTGTGTTTCAGATTTTTTTTTCCATTCAAATATTCATTGCCTTTTTTTCACATGTTAAATCTTACGTCTAAGTTTCCAGAAAATATTGCTAACCTGTCTTGATTATGCTTTTTTTTTTTTACTTTTCCTACAAGTTTTTATGGCATCTCCAGATATAGTAAGATGAGTTTTTTCTTTTGCACTCTCCAAATTATTGATTAATAAATACGTTCCGATTTAAATTCAGTATTCATAGACCTAGATAATAAACTTTCTTAAAATTACTAAAGTGTCTGCAATTATTTAAGCTTTTTTTTGGAGGGGGGGAACATTATTAATATTTTTTTAATTATGAGAACAATAAAATTGCATGTTCTTTACTTATTTTTGGGTTAACTCATCATTTTGTACTTGAGAATTCAAATATCCTGTGGTCTTTAACACTATGTAACTGGTCACAAGTTAGACATAGGATTGGGCTTCACCTGAGGGAGCTAAGCTATGGGGATGCAACATTAAAAACAGAACAAAATCCAGTTTGAAACTGAAAATACAGAAGATTGTATCCATTCATGAGAAATACCAATTTTATGTATGATAGCTTGGACCTAAGACTCTGTTTTAGCCGATCCTAATTATAGGAGATGCTGAATTTAAAAGACACCACGAGACAATGAAGACTGCCTGAAAAGCAGGGACCTTACAGGATTGGGCTCAATTGCTGGGAGTCAGTACAGCATATTTTCTATTTGATAGGCCTTCTTTTGATAGCCTATGTTCCTACAGATGCTTGAATTCACTACTCGTGAAACACTCATAAAAATATAGACAAGCTTACTTTTTTATAAATGCAAGTTTATTAGCATTTTAAATTTTACTGAGAAATTAAACCTTTAGGTTATATATAATATCTTATGTTTATTGTGTGTACAGCCAGGGAATGTTTCTGTATTTTATGTGTTTCTAGGAAAACGTGATGAAATGGCTGACTTTCATTTCTATGAACTGGCATATCTCTTCAATAATACTCTATTCATTTTGTAGATGTTGAGCGACGTGAGCAAAACAAGTGAATATTTCTGAGCAAAATGCTTCAAAATTGCATACTTTCGAAGTGACAGAAATATTTCCAAAATGTACCTCCTTTATACTCAAAATGGAGACTTTCCCTGGGAGAATTTACATGTTTCAGCATCTAGAGCAGGAGTGCTACCTTTCAAATGCAGCATTTAGAAGTCACCACTTGTCATTACATGTAGCTGTATGTTCAAGAGGCTTGTAATAATAGCCTTTAATTAAACTGCAGACTGTTAGAAGTTTTCTGTAACCCTTTGAAGTTCTTAATGTTTAGTTGTATCCAGTCTTTTATGCCACACTTCAGGTTAAATTAAATAATTAAAGTATACCTACAAGAGAAAGAAAGACTTTATATATTTTAATTTGATTTCTGAATTTCAAGCATTTTTAAAATAATAACAGATGTTTTGGTTTTCTTTTGTTGGCACTCTAGAATGTGACATTTTTAAAAAATCAGTAGATTTATATGGGAATAATCAGGAAGCATGACGCATGTAAATGATCTGTTTTCTATGTGTGGCTGGCAAAAGTGCTAATTAAATAGTTGGTATTCAAGGCTGTGCTCGTTCATTGTTTAGTGACATACAAATCCAGTGATGTGTGCCAGCAGACATTTTAAGTTGAATGTTTTCTCCTCTGTGTTTTTTGCCATGAAATGGAGGCACCATGATGAGAACGCTGTAGTGTAAGCAAAACACTGAAATATGATTTAGTAATGTTTTAAATATATAGTGACACTAGTCTACTTTTCTAATGAATTTTTAATTTCTTTCCTTCCGTGAGGACATGATGAGTTATTACTGATGCTTATTATATCATATACAGGAGTAATTTTCTCACTAAATTTACAAAAAATGCTAATGCACCAAATGGGGCTTACTATATCTGGTACAGTAAGTATGCCTTTGCAGGTTTTCTGCAATCAATCTCCTGTATTTCATTAGCAGCCAGATAAAGGTCTCTTCTGAAAAGGGAGAATAAAATCTCTTGCATGTAGGCTGAGATCTGATGATGCCTGTGATGATTTCTACAGGGTGATTTGGACCCAGTCTAGAATTAAAATTTGCATGAGAAAGCTAATAAAGTTCTTTTGCAGCTAAATGTCCATAGCTAAATGGACAGCCTACTGCTTCTAATAACCACCAGGCTGCTTGTTGAGGCTTTCCACATTTAGCACTGAATACTTATGTGTGTGAAAACACACATAACCCATTGTTTTAATTTTGCAGTTACTGATCTCTAACACTCCCTGTTAAATCTATAGCCACTAAAATCCTGCCATCTCCTCACTGTTCCTCAGTGTAAGTTAAAACTGCTGTTCTTCTCTTACTGTTACATACACTCACCTTTCACCCATATTAACTCTTCCCTTCTTGTCCTCCTCCTAACAGAAATTCTATACATTAGACAAAATACAATTGATAGCAAGTTCACTCTAAGAATGGCACCATTGTTGTAATATTATTAACCTAAAACAAACTCCTTACAGTTAATGAAGAAAACTTGATTCTCTGTCTCTTTTTCATTTTTGATATCTGGAACATTTTTGACCTGGTGCAAAAAAAAGTGCTATTTAAAAATAAATGTATGCTTTTCCCTACACTTATTTTGAGTTAGTCTTGATAAATAATTAAGTAATTCATAATGCATTATTTAGATGCAATGGTTTTACAAATTTCAGAGGTATTTCAACTACAATTAGAGTAATTTATTAATCAGTAAAAAATTTACATAATCACACTTCCAAATCCAGTGGACTGGAGAGATATCAGAAGAGCATCCAGGAATGTGCATAATGACTCTGGGCATTAGATTAACTCAATAATATAGTGCTGAGCAAAATATTATAATCTATTACATAGCTGTATGTGACAAATAAAATATGAAAGCAAATAATCACTTTCTCATCTCAGTTTTATTTTAAGCAAAAGACAGTATTTTCACACAGACTAGGAATTAAATTATTCTATAGGAAATAAAGTATTATTCCCACAAAACTGGAAGAAATTAAATTAAAATATAATTTACAATATCATCCTAGAGTCTCTCTCCAACTATTGTGGGAAATGTTGATTTGATTACAGTATCATTAAATGGTTACTTGAGTTTTTTGTATCCCATTAATCATTGGGATAAAGAACAATGCAGGGAAGAAATGGAAGTTTTTGATACTGTCAATACTCACAGTCTGAGGACAGAGGTGACTCAATTCTGGTAACTGTGTTATGGATTTGTATTATGGAATTGTGTTAACTATGAATATTCCCTCAGCACTTGAAGTCACAGAATCAGAGAAGCACAAAACTAACTAAGCTGGAAAAGACCTTTTGGAGACAAATGAGGTAGGGCGTATGGATACGATGGAACACAGCAAACTCACTTCATGACAGTGCAAACGCTGATACAGGTCGTAGGTTTCCAGATTCAAAGTTATGAGTTTGCATATGCCAAATGCCCCTTTGTATAAAAGAGGATCTGCATAGCTGTTATATGAGCCCAGCCATATGAGAATTATGGGAATTTAGAGGAAGACACAAATTTAATACTCATAAATTTCCCAGCAATATATTTATATCCACTGGTAAGACATTGGTAACTCAAAAAATCCTGAGTACTCAGCTGAAGCGGAATCTCCACAATGTATGCTTTCACCAATTACAGCCATAGAGAAGTGGTCTATTTTGAAACAATTTTCTAATGTGAAAAATAAGAGAAAAACTCTCTGGCTCTGTTTCAGCCTGCAACACCACCAGCCTGTACCTTCTGACACACCTAGAGTGAATTCTGTGTATATTGATATGAATTTTATATATCTATTTATATGCATAGCTAATTTTAAAAAGAAAGCTAATTTTTACCTTTTCTGGTCTACCACAACTGCTGCTGAATTAAATGAAATGAAACTGCATATGTGCAATACCATCCTTCCTGTGCAGGTTTTCTGTTACTCACTTCAGCTTCCTCATACAAGGTTAGTGTATTTCTCATACAAGGTTAGATTGATTCCAATTACATTAAACCAGTACTGTTATTCTGATGATAACTATATTATTTTATGACACCCTAAAATCTTGTTTCTTAAAGATATTATTGTACATGACAATGATACTGGAGTATTTTTTTAATGTTAAAGTCGCTTTCAGTAAACTGATATTATTATCAGAGACATATTTTTGCAAAATCATAGTTAAATAACTATTATATGTCCCTTTTCATTGACACAGGGTTTATTCTGAAGGAAAAATTATCCCATTCAGACTACACAGGTTGTTTTTCAAAAGGTGAAATGCTACTCCTATTTGAGTCACATATGGACTTACCAAGTTTTGACCCAACTCACAGACTATTATTTTTTCCCAACAAACTATTCTAAGACTCTAAAGAAGACAAACTGCTGACTGTCTCACATATTCATTTACTTATAAAGTTCATTTTGACCTGGCTTCAACTTTCCCCATGCTGAGGTACAAACTGGAGGTAAAAAGGCTAAGCAGAAGGTGATTCCTTATCAGAATTCCCTGTGCATTGGTAGTTTCCTTACTTTATTTATTACACTGGTGTGCTAATCTTGCTCCCTTCTGCAACCTCGCGCACCCACCTCACAGTACTATCAAAACCATAACAGTAATTAAGCAAAGAAGATCTGTGTTGTTATCACACACTACACTTTGGCACAGGTATTTAAATAATCAGTGTTGAGGAGGAGTGAATACCCATTCACTATTATTCGTGGTATGAATCTTGGGCCTGTCCTGGGCAGTTCCAGGAGCTGGACTTCAATGATCCTTGGGAGTCCCTTCCAACTGAGGACATTCCATGATTCTGTGCTTCAGATTTCAGTAAGAGCTGAAGGAACTGAGAAATATGGCAGCAAAGCATCTACACCTGAAGGAGAAAGATCAGTTTTGCCCTTAACTCGGTGCATCCCATGATTTTCCCTACATTAAATAGAAATGTTTACCATTCTAGCACAAACCACTTTTAAAATGTGTTTTTATGGTATGGCACAGAAATTTCAGAGGCGGTTGTGGATTCTTAAATGAACAGCAGAGCACCTTGGGTATGAGGTGACAGCAGAGCCTTGCAGTGGCGTATGCAGAGTGGGCGGGTTCAGCCGCACCTGACAGTGCTGTGGAGCCAAGATGGTATCACTAGCCCTGTGTAGCATGATTTCTTCTTAATCCTTTCTGCGACTTACAACAACTTAAAATATCCATGCACGATGTCATTAACTGGCTTTAGTAACTACTTAAGACCCGGACCTTTTTTTTTTTTTTTTGGAATCTCCCTTGTCGGAGGAGCACGCTGGCGCGGCGGTCAGTCGCAATAATACCTCAGTTACTCGGCAAAAGGGGAATGCGGGCGCTGGTTGCCTCCAGAGGCGAGCCCTCGGCGAGCAGCGCTAATTAGAGTTTACCCTGACAGCAATCAATGGGATAATGCAGCCCCCGGCCGGAGAGGGGCAGGAGCGATGAGGCCGGGCGAGGCGGCACCGGCTGGCTACTAGCGGGAAGAGGAGGGGCAGGGAGCCACGCACCGCCGCATCCCGCCCCATCCCTTGCACGCCGCCACCGGTCTCCTGGGAAACTCCAACCAGAGCGGTGGCCGAGCAGCGGGAGCGCAGCCCGGCCCTGGAGCGCGGCATCCCCTCGGAGGGGCTGCGGCTGCGGACGCTGGGGATGCTCTTCGGCGGCGCCGCCGCGGATCGGGGTCGGTGGCTTGGGCTTCGAACCAGCAGGATCAGCTTGGGGAGCCGTGGAGGGAAGTGCGGCCTGGCAGGGAATGCACGGGCCGAGCGCAACCCCTTCGTTTGCCAGGGGAATTTCCGTCCCGTCTCCTATCCCTTCCCCACCCCCGCAAGCATGGATGAGCATTAGTTGTATGGAATTATGGGGAGTTATTTTTGAGCATTAGATTTAAAGACACAGACGGAACATTCCCTTTCCACTGCACTACTGCGTACCTCCCTAAAATCAGGCTGTACAGCTTGGTGTCACACTCGATCCCGATCTCCCCAAAGCAGATGACACAAGTTCATCCATGTCAGACTCTGACCCTGGCAGGGTCACACCAGCTTCACACCATAAACTGTGGGTGTATATGTATACATACACAAATGTATGTCTATAATTATATGTTTATACACCAGTGAGAGCTTCAGAAAGAACAAAACAGGTTACTATTGACGAGCAACTGCACAGTCAAAGAGCTCCTTTCTCCTCCTCTCCCACTCCCGGAAAGGGCGATAAGAAATGCTCTAGTATTTACCTCATGCACTTGCTCTTTAATAAGAAATCTAATCGTCAAAGTCTGATATTTTCTTTCTTCTAAATTAAAAAAAAATGAAGGATGTAAGGGGTAATAAATGTGCTCACTCCAGGGTGAGCAATCTCTGGAAGTGGTGTATGCTTTAAAAATTTTAATGGCTTTTTTAAATAGTGTCCTTGTGGGACAGCTATGCACACATACCCCTCCTTCTAGCCAAAAGAAGTCAGAAAACTGTTTTTAATTCACGTGGGCAGGGAGGGATATGGCTAACAGGCAGTGTGTCCTTGGCTTCTCTACTTAACTTTTCACAGCACCAATTTTAATTGAAACAAAAATAATGAATCTACCCTCTGCTATTGCATATTAATGGCAACTTCAGGAAAGTGGAGGTGTGCACATGAATGTATCCATTCATACAAACAACACTTCTTTGGCAGGTGAAAGGAACTCCCTCCTCCAACAGCTGCCAGCTTTTGTACAGCAGGCAGAGGACTGGTGAAGAACTAGCTTCTCTTTAAACCTCCCCATCACCTGCCTGTGTTGCCCTGCTTCTGCTCCAGATCCAGATGGCCCCAGCTGCCCCTCATTCACGAGTGGTTGCATGAGGAAGTCAGAAAATAATTTATCTAGCACCAACACCTGCCCAGTTTTCCCACCAGTCCTCTGCCTGCCCCGTGCAGCAGCATTCCCGGGGTCCAGGGCTGCAGCGATTGAACTGCTGAGAAATGCAGCAAGTGGAGCTGCTGAAGGGATGCTGTCTTACTCAGCACAAGGGTAGTTGCTCACCATTTCAAGTTTTTATGCCAGAAACTGTACTGTGCTTTATGAAATGCAGACACAATCGTGGTCACTTAGGTTTAAAACACAGACATTCTAACCAAGCACACACAACTAACTCTTCACCGTGTCTTTGAACCATTTCATAGTCTTCACTGTGCATGAATCCCAAGCAGAGGATTAGACCTGAACAGCAATCATAATAGAAACCATTATAAAGTGAGGGCAAAAAAGCAGTGGTGAAAAATTGGGAGAACTGAAAACTGTCCTTCTGGTACCTGTGTCAACACTGAGATGCCCTGGTGGATTTCCTCCAGCACCTGAAGAAATACGTTTCTCATTGCTTTGCTTGTGTCATTTCTGCTAAACATTAAAGAAGAAACCATATGCTAGACTCATAAAAAGTGATCTGTGTACTGTAAAGTACATCTACTAATATTTTATCAGTCCTAAGCTGGAGGGTTAAAATAGTTGCTAAATATAAGTCAGTTTGCACAATTTATTTTTTAAATTTCATAAGAAGCAGCTTAGCTGCTTGAAATTTTCAGGAAATTATTATCCAGCTCTATGTGCTGAAGTCATTTTAAGAAAACTAAAGTGTTTGTCTGGCTGAAATAACTTGTAAATGAACTCATTTTTTCCTCTGCCTTCTTTTGTTGTATTTCATGCATTGTAGGCACTAGCAATGATATTAGTTCTAGTGTGGGAAAATATTATAATTGAGACCTGGTAAGTTATTTGCAGACTTCAAGTTTTTCTTTACACTGTGCTGACATTTAGTACAGCCCCGTTGAGGAAAACAATGCTGCCATTCATAGCTCTAGACGTAGATTTCAATCGACTTAAGCGGGCATAATGAAACTTGGTCATTCACCAGTTACCCATATTGTGTTCTCAAATTTTCTCTCAGCAAAAGTATAATGACTCAGTATTGTGTGGTTGCATAGACAAGGACTCAGAACAAGAGACACCAGTTTTGTCTGACGGTGTGAGAAAGTCGTCAAGGGATCTTTTCTTCCAGATGGTGTTAAATTCAGATGCCTATTTAACATTGGCCTTGCACAGCAATCTGCTGTTCTCTTTTCACAAAGAATGAGCCCCAGTCCCTGTTAGTTAACATGCATGCTCACACAACCTGCAACTACCCTCCAACTGTTTTACAATGCACTGATAAACTTGATCCGGTCTCCTCCAGTGCTGGAACTGGCTTGGAGAGAAATGCCCACTCATAGTTCCACTTTTTGGGTTTGGATTTGGTTTCACATCCAGTAACAAAAAGCTTTTTCTTTGTTTGATAGAATGACTTTTTTTTCTCCACCCAAGCTTCGAGGGAATAAAACGTAACAGGTAGATAATCCTGGGAAGGATTATCTTTCCTATTTACTTGCTGTGCGAGCCTGATAAAGCATAAAATTGAGGGCCTACTACCACATTTCCACATGCTCTCTTTCCCCAAGTCAGAAGTTTACTGTGCAGAAGAAAAGGTGCAGAGAAATGGGTCTGTGCTCCTGAAGAAGTGAAGGAGTAAGAGCAGTAGTAGTAATACTAGCAATAATAGCTAATAATATTTTGTTGATTGATAATCACATTATTAAGGTACGAAACACTTTAAGATGATAATGGCAAACGCGCGATTATAATGCTGCTGTTTTCCTCTGATGTTTTCTTTCACAAATTTTCACCGAGGACCAAGACGCGAGCAACAGCTTAAGTAAATGACCCCCATTCATGCCTAAGTAAACAAGGGGTTTCCCCAGAAAACAGCTTAATTGAAGCTCGTTGAGAAACCAGACCGCGCACTTTGTCATGCAAACGTTACTTGTGGTAGACAAGGGCTCTAGGTACAATCGCACCCCTGTTAACTGCGAGTGACAGGCACGGGCACTGAAGGAGAGGCGGGCACTCTGCGCTGAAAGACACGGTTCCGATGTAAATAAACACAGCTTCCCTCGCTGCAGCAGGGAAACTTTGAGCAGACGTGGCGCAGACAAAACGGAGGCTTAGCCTCAAAAGAACCTAGCCGGGGACCCGGCTAGGCCACCGGGAGGACCCTCCGGCCGAAACTAAGGTTATTTTAACCGCTGCAGAGAGGATGGGATAACTTTTGAGGCAAAATTCTTTGGTTTAGTACTCCTGCTGCCTCCAGAACTTGCTGGCTGGCTCCTTGTTCCATCCTTGTCACAGTGCAGCGTGTGGCGTGAAGGTAAATATTCCCACTCTAAGCCCCAAACCAGTGTTTTTTATAAGCAGTTCAACAACAAAGTGAAAACACAAAATAAAATTAAATAATTATAAAAAGCGGCGCGCAAAGGTTTTGCCCCAGACTGGATGGAGACCGCTGACCCACATTCCCTTATCGCTGATCTTATTTTAATCTGCCGTGGAGAACGTTCGGTCACTAACTCAGCATCACATTCCAGCGTGCCTCTGGACAAACCTTGAGGTCAAGTGCAAAGAAAACGTATTACCCTGAGCAATGAATCCCCCTCAATTTCACTGCGAGAGGTGCCTAAGCCGCCGTGATTATCAAGATAATATTTGTTAAAAACACAGGACTGTTTGCATCCCGACACACCTGCCCCGACCTTCCCTTCCTCCATCGGGACCAACACCCCCGTCCCCCCGCGAGCTCCGCTGGAGAAGGATGCCGGTTCCGCCCGGGCGCAAGTTCCGCCCTTCTCCCGCGGAGGGCACGGCCGGGCGCGGCGCAGGGGCAGGGGAAGGGGGCGTGCTCTGCAGCCCCGTCCCTTGGTCCAGCATTTCTGGGATGGCAGCGGGTGGGACACGCTCTCGCGGGTGCGGCGGTGAGCCCCCCCGGGCCCGGCCCCGGCCCCGGCCCCCGNCCTCTCCGTGTTTTTGTCAGGTCTATATACGTCCTAATTATTTCGGTATGGGATGCCAGAGCCGTTTCCAGGATAGACCTGATCATCCTTAAACAAAAAGAGAGGAGGCGCACACGTGGGTTTTGGAGTAAATGTCACTTTCATTTCCAATGCTAGGTGCAGAGCAAGGCATGGAACAGTTTTTCACACTTTGACGGGGGGAGACGATCTCGTCTCCATCATGCCTTTCTGCTTCAGTAGCTTCCTCAAGGAAACTCTCTCGAAACAGAGAATCATCTATGCTCGCGTTTTGAATAGAGGAATAAAAATCGGCCATTACTTTTTTTTCTCCATCTTTGTGCAGCTCCGCCGAGTTTTAAGTATATATAAATTATTAAGCTCGCCTGCACTTCGGTGTAAACTTTTTCTGAAAGCTTGCTTTCACATGATTTGAAATTAACCTCGATGCTTTGTCTCAGATGCACAAAGACAGGTTTTGGGCTGGTTGTTGCCTGTTGGTTTTTTTTGTTTGTTTGTTTGTTTTGTTTTGTTTTGTTTTGTTTTTTGGTTTTTTTGTTTTGTTTTTTGTTTTTTTTTTTAATTCGGGTTTTTTTTCCCTCAGTTTAGAAGTCATCTCTGTATCATCAGCACCACCATCTTCATCATCACCAACTACCACCTTTATTTTTAAGGCCATTTCATTGCAATGAATCACTTTGCAAAATGAAACTCAGCATTAGGTTTCTAATAGGAAAAAAAATTATGTCCTTTTAGTCCGGTTTAACGTTGACTGTTCTGGGTTTATCTTTATTTATTTATTCAATAGCAATAGTTGCACATATATTGTTTACCATCAGTACCATGTTCTCTCTGCAGAGGGTGAATATCCATCCTGGGCCATGAGACAATTTCATATTTTGGAATATGTATGCCATTTAACTTCCTCCAGTCTCACCTTCAGCTGTAAAAATGTTAGATTCAATGAGCGTTTCTGACACTTTTCGATTTTTACTGTCTGTCGAAGCAGTCTTTCATTTTCACGCGCTGTACGATGATCTTGAAGGAGTTTTTACTTTCGGTTATCTAGCTTTATGAAGACCAAAACACTCATACAGCTAGATAACCAAAGATAACAACTCGCTTCCCTCAGAGTTTGGTTTTTTTTTTCGTCCTTGCTACAATCCAGATTTTTCTCTGGCAAAAGTATTGTTTCCGCACTAGTGCTGCTTTAAAATGTCATCCTTTTAGGGAAGTATTTCTGTATGTATGTGCAGCTACAAAACGATCCCTTGCCTTCAAAGTTTATTCCGAACTTTTTGTTTCAGCCAGTAATTTCCGGCAGGGGTAGCCAACAATTCGTCTGTTAATACCAGATAATAAAACCAGATATTAAGTTGCGTAAGCTGCGTTTAGAGAGAGGAGCATCCATTCCATTACAGGCCCCTATTTGCATTGTAAATCGCTTCGTTTTCACGAAAGACTCCTTATCCTCTATGAAGATGAAAAGCCTTCGGCAATTTCCAGCGCAGTGTAAGGAGGAACAGGAAGGTGGGGAAAATCCATTTGAGTAGGAAGTAACAATATGATTCGAGGATGCGGCTCCTGATCCCCTTAGATTGTGTACGGCATAGAGCTCTTTGCCAAATGGTGGCAGCTTGATTGCCAATATCTTGCCTGCGAGTGTATTTTAGAGGGGGGAGATTCGCTCTCTCTCGGAGCTCCTAAAGCTGGGGAGAAGACGACGGCCGTCTTGCCGGCTGCTGCCGCCCCCGGTCTGAAAGAAGGAGAGAAGGGCCATCATTGGAGGGCTTTCAGTGCCAAAATGCGGGCCAGCCCGGCAGGGTCAGAGGTCCTGGACCGCGGGAGACCAAGATAATGATGATGTCATGAGAAACCTCGAGTACACACGGCTATTGATATGCATGAGCCACCAGCGGCCGGCGCCAGGAGCGAGTCCGGTCTCGCCTCCAGCATCGCCGCCTCCGCCGCCCTGGTGCGGGAGATCCGCCTCACCTTCCTCCTCCTCTGCAGCACAGACCGCGCTAACATTCGGGGGCCGGGAGAGAGGACTCTTCCCGGGGACGGGAAGCAGCCTGCCGACCCCAGGGAGCGCTGCTGCGCTCTCTTAGGGCAGCCCCCGCTGATGAGGAGGGCTGCCGCGGTGGGAAGCGGGGCGTTGCGCCTGGAAGCCAGCGGGGAGGGGGGCTGAGCTACGCAGTGAGTCGATGTGTAATTGCATTGACAATTTGCCCTGTCGTTGTGTGTCTATGAGGGATTTTTTTAAAATTTTATTTTGTTGCTGTCGTTGGTGGTGGTGGTGGTGGTTAGTTGCTTCGGGGAGAGAAGGGGTGTGCATTTTTATTTATTTTTACTCCACATCTCTGTCGTGCTTCGCGCCCGTAGTGGTTCAGGTATTTACAGCGGGACGGTGGTGCCAGGCGTTCTCCTCTGCCTGTCCGTGCGGGAAGCTGCGAGCAGCAGGCTCAGCGTATTCTGTAGCCTCTATAACCTCTCTCCGCCCTTCTTCCCACCCCCCACTCCCTCCCAGCCTGTGTGTGTTTCTGTGTCTGTGTTAGAGTGCAACACAGGTGAGCATTGCAGCGATATCTACTAAGACCATGCATCATCTGACGAAACGCCTTAATAAAAACGCTGATTTATCATTCATTTTTATTGACCTCGTACTAAGAGAAAGGAACTGCATGCTGGTGTTACTCATGGAACCGACAGAGGAAAGTCTGTGTTCTGACGTGTTTTGTAGAGTTTTAGGATTTAGGTCTCTCAGCTCCTCCTCCTCCCTCCCCCCAGCCCCTTGCTAAAAGAACATTGTACTTTGAATTTAACAACATAATTTGTATAGAATTTTCTCAAGTGTAAACATTCAAGGTCTCTCAGGTGATAAAATGAACCTTCTCACTGTGATCTACCATGTTTACTGTAGAAATTAATAAATGCACTTCAACACCTCTTGCGTCCTGTGTTCAGTATAAGACCCATCGAAAAATTCATCACGGACAGACTATAGACTGCTCAGAACTCCTAAAGGAATACCAGGTTAAAATTCATGCTGCTACTCTTCTAAGCTGCAAAATAAAACGTGTCCAAGCACAATCACAGTCTATAGGCCACACAGCATTTAAGTGCATTTGTTTGTAAATTAACCTGCACTTACATACACTGCTATTTTTAGGTCGATTTTTTTTTTTGATTCAAAGGGTTAAACTGAAGTTGTTGATTCTCTGTGTTGGCTACAGAGCTTGTTTGTCTCATAAAGCTTATGTCCCCTTGTGTGTACACAGGGGAGCCATACATACATGTGTCAGTCCAGGTGCATGTGTCTATGTGTTTGTGTTAAAATATATGTCCAGGTGTATGTGGTTACACTGTAGAACAACAACTGTATCAACAAGCCCATTTTTATTGCAATTAGGGAAACATGAAAATGGGGAAACAATCCCATCTGTAAGACATGGCCCAAAATTAATACTGCCACCAAGAAGTAGCACACAGACATTGCTAATCTACTTACTGCTAAATCTGAATCCTGCAGGGACATTAACAATGTACTTGTGTTTTCGGATTCAGAGTCTTTGAAGCTAAGGACTTCTGTATTAAACAGGTATTATATATCCTGGTATGGACTGGTTTTTTGCAACCAGGAAAAAAACACAGTGATTTTTTTACCTGGGATACATAAGACCTACTTGTGGCAGTGTTCTTTGAGGAAAATTTGGAACTTGGCACAAAATGGTTAGAATTTTTGTGATGCTGCATTATGTCTTACTGAGCTGCTTCATTACCTCTTGAACTGTTCAGGCACAACAGGGGCAACCAAACTAGATATCTGATGCAACCAGAGGCACATGATCACTTCGATTATTATACAAAGTTCTTGTGAGTTTATATGAGCTTTTCTGAGTTGGCAGATAGGCAAAAGATATTTTTCGTGGCAATAGCTAGGGGCAGTATTGTTGGTGATCAAGCATGTGTTGCACAGGCTTGTGAGCTTATGCATTAAATTCTTTCAGTCAGAGGCATGAAATTACAGTGATCCTCATGTATGTGTGTGTGTGTGCATTTATGTTTATATACAAGTGCATATGTACTTGTATGTGTATTTATAACCCATATTATAAATATGGATGATAAATATGTGTATTTACAATATGTGCATTTATAATCCATATTAACACAGGTGCATATGTACATGTTAAATGCATGCATGTCACCAGCTGTCACACCACGGATTTAAATGCAAGGTATGTTATTGTAAATCGGCATTTTTTCAAAGAGACAAAGCATGTCTCTAAAACACCAAGCTTTCTTTTCACAGCCTCACTTACGCACTAACTTGGGAAGTAACTGCAATACACCTGGCACATTTTGTTGATTAATCATTGGAGCCTTAGCACATCAAAAGAGGCAATGTGATGGTGATGACCCAGCTGTTCATTAGCCTTATTACCAATTACATTTTCTAGCTCTCAGACCTCAAAAGCCTCAACATCATCATGAGTTGTTTAACTATTTGCTTATTCTGAATACAAAAATATATTCGGCAGTTGTAAAGCACTTTTCTAAAACTGGCCTGTTGCCTAGCATGTCGAAAGTTTAAGCAAAGCACAGTTGTGAAAATTCTTCCCAAAACATCACCTGGATTGTCAAAAGCAGCTGTTAACACTGCCCACTCTCTTCCAGTTTACATAATTGTATAAAACTTACTTATCCCAAAGTCACTGTAGAAATACCTGCCTATTGGAAGTTATGGAATACAAAACACTGAGGTTTTCCTTCTAGCTCCCTAACAAATTCCTGACAATGGCCTGTAGATTGCCATGCTTGTTTTCTAATCTTTTTATAGGTCTCCAGATGGCTGTGAGGTAAAGAAGAAATATCCTGTATCGATTTCTTAAGAGCAAACAGTCTCTATTGATTTGAAAGAGGAGTGCTTATGATTCTCTAATTATTGCAATCAGAACCCCATCCTATCTCCAGCAACCCCACCTTCTTTGGGAGGACACTCAGGAACCCCACTTAAGCTGCTGTAACGTACGTAAGAAGGGTGCACTGTTGCATAAATTCCCTTTTTGCACTAAATTATGACAAAATTCATGTAGAGGTAAACATTGTGTTGGCATGCCAGTACAGTCCAAGCCAATTTTCCCTGCAAAGCAGCATCCCTTTTCTTGCTTCCAGGTAAGTCACTCAACTGCCTTGCCTTCAAATGAAGGTGGCTTATCATTTCTTTTATGACCACAACCTCATTTGACAGACAACTGAAGGTTATACTTCTCTTACATTAAACATAAAGTATGCAAAAGCATATCTCCTATAAATCCAAATTCAGAAATAAGAAAATAATTCAGAAATAAGAAAAGACAGAGTATCAAGAATTCAAAGTCACAGAAAAAAAAAATCAAACCCCCAAACAGTCGGTGATTACACGTGGAAGCCCTGTGCCATTAAAGGACATGTATTCTGTCGGTAATGTACATAATGTCGTCTGACTTTTATTAAACAAACAAATAAATAAACAAACAAACAAACAAAAATTACCAATTCTTGTTGCAACTGTCACTACCTGTGGTCTGTCTGCGTTGTTTAAACCTGAAAAATAGCCCCTTAAAAAGCAAAGGATCATAATTTAAACATCTTGTTCCAGAAATATATACGAATGGATAAATCTGTGTGATTAGAAGGCGCTGAGTATATTAACTTTTGGGATTATTAGATAAATCACTAAAACGCTTGACCCTAGATTAAAGGTGGAAAAAGCTAGCCACATTTCCTGCAGATTATTTAAGATGACACAAAACAGATATGAGTGATATACTCCTGTATCTGCAGGGTTAAAGACAGTAATCAATATTTACCAGAAATATTACGAATATTATAATATGTGTATTTTTAACTGCATTGTCATTTCTGGAGAATTACACTTAAAAATAAAAGGCTTAAAATATTATTTGGGGCTGCTGAACAGAAGGGGTGAAAACTACAGCGGCAGATCTGGGATGGAAACTGTAGAGGCAGATCTGGAATTTTTGTACTACAAACTGCCAGTTACTTAATAAAGGTTGGAGGCTCCACCTAGCCTTCAGCTCAAATACATTATACCAGCCTTTTCCCGCCAGATTTCCCACATGCTCCTGACTGATGATATCCTGAAACCAGAATTACTAGGAAGGCACAGTCTCTATTTGCAGCTCTGCAAGCTTATCAAGGACCGCGGGGGTACATAAATACAATGTAAGTTGCTGGTTTTCCTTGCATTGTATCGATCACAAAAGCCTCAGCTAAAATTATTATTGTTATTGTTATTGTTGATGTTGTTGATGTTATTGTTAATCTTGTGGTGGTGATTGTTGTTGTTGTTGTTGTTGTTATTTCCCAGGCAGCAACGCTGTTCTTAGATGTTGTGATGAGGCAACACGGACACGAGTGGGCCGCGGTTGTTGAAGGATGACACTGTTTCGGTGGAAAGGACAGGGTGATGCAGAAGGGCACCCCGGGGCCAGGATGAGCGGCCGGGCCGCTCTTCACTGGCCCTCCCGCAACTCCATTGGAACTGTCCTGTCCCCGACACTCCCCTGCCAGGTGCGTTCCTGTGCTGAGCGGAGCCATTTTGGCAGGGATGGATTTTGGAAAACCCGAGAAGTGATAGTCGCTTGCTCCGAGTGACCCACTGCGTGGGAGGCAGAGGGTGGACTATCTGCTGCGAGCCACCTTTGCACCCTGACCAGCTGCAAGATATGCCTCCGACTTAGGTTCTTTCCTCTCCCCTTCTTTTTTTAATTTCCCTCTGCATTTCTCCTTCCCCACCCCCCCCACCCACCCCCACCCCACCCCTTGTGGGGTTTTTGTTTGTTTGTTGGTATGGTTTGTTAACTGCTGTTCTTCAACTCTGTAAGTGTTCTTGTGCCTGCACGCCTTCCCAGGGCAACCAGGCACTGCAGAAAAACTCCCTGAGAAGTCGCAGCTCAGCATCCGCTGGCAGCCTGCTAGATAATTAACGCTTCCCGCTACTAAATGCAGCCCCACGACCAACAGGTTTAGCGTCAGACACACAAAATAGGCTCACCGGCCTAAGCCGCTGTGTCCAGCCATAAACCCTGCCTTGTTAAGCCAGTGTCCCTCGCCGAGAGCGAAAGAATGCAGCCAGATCTATGCCGAGCGACCCTTCTCCGGCTACCCGGGGAGAGCCGGCCTCGCCGCCGGCTCACAGGCACCTGGGAAATCTCCATCTGTCGGGGTTTCAGCATCCAAATTTTGCAGGGGATTCAGGACACACAGACACATACACAAACACTGCAGTACTTACATATCTTCGCCTTTATCATTTTACCCCACATGTAGAGGGTGAGTTGAGCATCTGGTGGCAAACAAAGATTCCCACGGCCAAGCCCCCTAGGAGCAGAAAAAGCTCTTTCAGGTCTCCAGAAATTCAAGTGTTTCCCCTCTCCATCCCTGTTTAAAAGTGTCCCTTAGATCCACGGTGTTGTTCTTGCTCCAACGACTCTAAAATAGTTTAAAATCTTCCATCCATGAAAACGGGAGAGAAATGGAGAAAGTTGGCTTGGGTTTGCCATTATTTTTTTTTTCTTTTTCCACACTGTTTCCTACGACCCGGAATAGAAAGTGAACTCTTGTATGTGAGGTTCTGCAAGTTTTTTGGGGGGTTGGCCAAGGTCTAGTCCAGCCTCTCTGCTGAGGAGGACGTGCTCCGAAATTCAACCAATTTCCCCAGCGCTTTTGTTGCTGATGAACTGAAGCCCTATTGTTCTTCATCCATTGCCACGGTCTTTTTCAGTTCCTACTATACGTTATGCGTTGCCAGAGATAATGAATTTGCACCAAAACCTCTCATAGTCCCGTTCAGAACAGATTAGAAATGTCTAGTGCAAAGAGTAAGGAGTACTTTTTTTCCCTAGAGAAGAAGGGAAGCTCGCATTTCTTTGGAAACTTTAAAAAAAAAAAAAGAAAAAAAAAAAAAAAAAAAAAAAAAAAAAAACA
>VZRH01000337.1:543301-691392 GCA_013397555.1 Urocynchramus pylzowi | reverse complement strand
TTTTTTTTTTTTTTTTTTCTTTTTCTATGTGTGTGTGTGTGGTAGGGATTAATGAAAATTGCTTTTGACTTCAGAAATTACCTAAGTTCTTTCTAGGCAGGTCAGCCCCAGGCATGAGCTGCTATTGAACTCTTAAGAATGGAGGAAGGATGAAAAGCAGATTGTTAGGTAGGAAATCATCAAATTGGTTCTAAAGCCGTTGAAATCGGTGCACCGGATTTTTAAAGAGTGAGACTTTGGCCCAGTTGTTTAAGTTACAAGGGTGTGTGGCTGCTTGTTTTAAAACGTAGCTCTCAAATTTATCTCTTGTTAACTTATGCATAAATATATGGCAGGTAAAGGCAAAGTATTCAGCTTTTCCAAAGGATTTTAAAGGGGCAGGAAATCTGCTGAAGTTCAACTAGTTTATTTCCAAATTTATTAGTGTTCCAGCCTTGCAGCTGTACGGAACATAATAATCAGATAAAAAAGTCTTGTTAAGAGCCTGAAACCATCCAATATGAGATGAAGCACTTAAAATCCTTCTTAATGATTCTGGTGGAGGAATTGCTTAGTTCTATTTCCATCTTTCCTCTAATGGTTTTCTCTCCGGAGAATTCTCATCGCGAATAGCACACCTGGATTTCTAAGCATAAGAGTAGGACATTCTGAAAAGTGTCCAGGCAACGAGAGCTGGAATCGGGATGCTCGGTCTGTGGCACTTCCTGAAGAGAGTTCGACTTCAAACAGGACACGCTCGTGCCCCAGACACAATCGCTTCAAATGCATCGTAAGTATAAAATGTAATATTTTTGCTTTAGTTATTTGAACAGCTCAAAGTAGACTCCAGTCCTGCAACTGCTACTCAGCCAAAATTTCCATTATAGGGAGGGGACACTTTTTCTGGTGGAGAACTGAACATTTCTCAAAAACGAGGATAGAAAGTTTTCTGTGTTCTTTGGAAATGGCGTCCTATTTTTTTCCCTTTTCAAACTCTGAGCAGAATGTTATTATAAAATGTGCTTAAGTAATTAAACGAGAAGTTCTGAACATGCTTTGGCTTGGCACTTTGGTTTTACTTGAAGTGTTTAAAATAGGATAAGATCCCGCTCCCCCTGCAGTCCAACCCAAACCATCCCATGATCCTGTGATTCCGTGATTCTAAGATTCTGTGATTCTACGAGTGGGAAGCCCGGCTTGCGCACTGGGACGCGGGACGCCCCCGCCGGGAGGGACACGGCGACAGCTTCCCGGTTTCTGTGTGGGTGGGGAAAGAGAAGTGAGCCTGCCCGACCTCGAAAACGCGGTGGGAGTCTTCCTGCTGGGAAGGTACGAATAGGCTCATCCCAAACAGCTGTGTGAGGAACATAAGGAAAAACATCAGTTTTTCCCTGAAGCTGCACTGACTCATTTCAGCTGGGGTCATTAGTCCCATTAGAGGAAAACGAAAAGCGATATAAATTGCCTCAGTTATTTTTAAATTTTTTTTAAAATTTTTTTTACGTGTGTATGCATGTTTTCCAGACATGATTAAAGGGGATGATTTTCCCAAAGAACTGTAGAAACAATAGGATGAATTTTCTCCCCGCCCCCCGCCTTTATTTTAATTTTTTTTTTTTTTTTTAGCGCCTATATGAACATCTACACTCGCTAAAGACCAAGGGGTTGGAAATTCTCTTGAGGAGTAGTTCAACCCACAGTGATCGTGGACCTGTGACCCGGGATCCACCAGGAGCTGGGATTCAACTGTGTGTAGGAGCAAACGGGAAACACTCACGTAGGTGTCAGAGCCCACCGCATGGATCAGGTGTCCCTGTGTGTCGGCAGGCACCCCCGTAAATAACCTGAGGCACACAAGCCTCTGTGTGTTAAGGGTAGTGCTAGAGAGAAGGGAGGGCTTTGGTCACCAGACGTAAAGCGGCTTTCAGGAAGAGTTTTCAGGCACAGTTCCTGACAGGTGAGGAAACACTCTCGTCCTGCGAGGACAGCTTCCCCCCAGACACAAGCTGCACGTTGCTTCTTTGCTCCTACTTCCAGGAAACAAACAACCTTTACCTCATGGGCAGATTGTCCGAAGCAGGGACGGGAAGGAGAGCAGAACGCAGGGACACACCTCCCAGAGGAGGGAAAACTCTCATTGCTGTAGTTTGCCAGGATACAGCACCATCCAGAGCAGATTTTCGTGCAGGATGATGGAGACCTCACCTGCTTCCTAGATGCCACCGGGACCCCAAGTCCACGCCGCCACAGCCAGCCAACTTGATCAAGTAAAAACTGCAGCGTTAGGGAAAAACACTACAAAAAACCATATTTCTCTGTCCCCGCCCCATCCGGCTGGGTTAATATCTAGTTTTCATCAGGATGTAATTTTTTCTGCCCGGTTTTCCAGCCGTCCCGAGCAGATCAATGCCCGCGCCTTGCCCGGGCAGCGGCGGATGGGCTGCGGCGCTGCCGCCCCCTGGCGGCGCCGCGCGGGAGCGCCGCTCCCGGCACGGGCGCATCCCGCATCCCGCCGCGTGCGCGGGGATCCCACACCGCTGTGCCCTCGGGGATCCCACACCGCCGTGCCCTCGGGGATCCCACATCACCGTCCCCTCGGGGATCTCACACCGCCGTGCCCTCGGGGATCCCACACCACCGTGCCCTCGGGGATCCCACACCCCCGTGCCCTCGGGGATCCCACACCGCCGTCCCGTGCCCTCGGGGATCCCACACCGCCGTCCCCGCTGCCTCGCGGCGGAGCAAGAAACGCGGCGACATCCGAAGAGGCAGGAAAAACAGGAGCAATATTGTTAGGAACAGTAAGGCACGCGGCAGTGACGCGGGAGAGAGAGCAAGTTCAGCCTCGCCACCGTCCGTGTCTGTGCTTTGCAAGGAAAAAATAAAATCGGAGTAAGTCTGACAATAAAGGAGACATTCTTCTTTTTAAGAGATACTCGAAACTTCGGAAAATCATTGGAAAATGCGGCGGTGTGTCTGTGGAGTGCTCCTCTGGATCAGCCAGGGCCCAAAGCAAAAAATAGAGCAAGAAGGTGAACATTTGGAAAGGGTAAGAGGAAAATGCAAAACACACTGGAATGAGACCAAGGAAGGGGATCGTACTGCGAATATATGTGGAGACAGGAGGACTGCTGGAACAGGCGTGGCACAAAAAGATGAGACCTGAAAACACCTGCAGCATGGAAAGGAGGACTTGTGTTTTTTAGTTTGTTTATATGTTTTCCTTTTAATTTTTTGTAATATACATGTTCAGTGGGGTTTTCATTGTGTTTGTTGATTTTGGTTTTTTAATTGTTTTATTTATATATTTATGTATTAAAATTTTATTTCAATAATTTTATTTTGTCCTCTGTTAGGGGTATGCAGTGCTTCTGTCAGCCGGGTCCTCCCTACTGCAACCTGCACAACCCCACGGAGGTTCTGCTGCTGTCCAGAGAAAGAGATGAAGGTTTGAATCTCTGTATAAGGGAAAGCTACCCTCAGGAAGTACAACCCGAGGGGAAAGTTCCCACCAGTCATCTCTTTAGTCACTGGTCACCAGCTCTCACTTGCATCAGAAAGCATGAGCAGAACGAACCCTCGAAGGGAAATGCATGTTTATTAATGAACATTAACTTTCTTGTGCCTAACAGACCCCTCCCAGTGACAGAGTTTTGCTGCTACTGAGACTAAAACAAAAACTTTGGGATATTGGCAGAAAACTGCTATTTAAGGTATCAGCTGACCCATTTCAAAACTGTTTTCACTGGGGCTATGATGAAGAATTAGGGTCTTAGTTTTGCTGGCAGACCCTGCTTCTTACACAGCCCTTTTGTTTTGCTTGTGATTTCTCTTCCCAAATATGGGAAATAAAGGGGTTTTCTTCCTTAAATATTATGGGGCTTTGCTTTATTTTTAATGAATTTTTAGATGAACCTATAAAAATGAAAAACATTTTATCTGGTGTTCAGCAACCAACGTTCAAAAGGCAAGTGCAATGACAACAAAGCTCTAATTAGCTGCAAATAAAATAATCTTTCTCTTGCCTAAGGATTGTTGTAATCAAGATTGTTTTCTGGACCAAGCTTTTATTTGTTCACAGAGATGCATACAACAGCCCTTACCTGTGACTTTATGTTTGACAGTTGTTAAATACAATGGCTAGAGGCTCAGTTCCTTCTTCTCAACTCTACCTGAATGCCCATATAATATAATTTTGACAAACAGGAAAGAGACAATAAATAAAATGGAATTCAAAATCTGCTTTCTATTGGACACCTTAAAAAGAACAAGATTGAAATGGATAGAAGTAACATGCACTTTTTTTTTCCCTGTTGTGTCCAGAGCAATGGAAGTAAATGCTGAGATTTAAAAAAATTATTAAGCACACACTTAAAAATTCAGGTTATGTATTTTGTGATTTTGTGAAGTGGATGAAAGCAGCAGTTTATCTCTGTGTTGGTCTCAATGAAAGAGTGAGAATCTGTCAGGCAGACATTATTTCAGAACCTTATTTTAGAAGGGAAGAGATTAATACTTTTGTTGATAGAATTAGCTTAGGTGACAGAAGTAATTATTTAAACATAAGTAAAATTACGTTAGTTTTTCTACTCCCTGATCCTTGATACAGTTCATATTGACAAATATGGGGTAGGCCAGAAAGCAGCAAGTATTCCCTCTTTGTAGTATAACTGAGTATTTAAATTTTTTTTTTTTGGCTGCATTGGATAAAATAATATCTATCAATTTCCAGAAGAAATTAACACAAACAAGGATCTACTTTTTAGAAAATGTAAGTTTTTATTATTTTAAAATCCATTTCTGACAACAGAAAATCCTTCTAATTTCCTAAAAGTGGCTACTTGTCTCCCTTCCTTGCCCCTAAAAACAAACCACCTTTTAAAACTGGAAGAAAAGAATGTGATTAAGAAAACAACAGTGACAAAACCAGAAGTCTGCTTGCATTCTGTGCTCTCAAATGGGAAAGATCAGACAGTCAAATAGTTATGATATTATTAGCAATTTCCCTTGAAGAAGTAATTAAAGCATTGCAGTATAGACAGCACTACTGGAAGACAGTGCTGAGTTAAACAAGTAGTTTTGTTACCTATTTAGTAAATGGAAAAATGAAGAAAACTTACCCTTTGTACAAATAGGCATCTTTTCACAATCATACACATTTCCTGCTACACATATTATCTTTATGGCCCGACCTCACTGTTTTAACATGAGACCAGCGTGAAGGACTGAGCTGTTCAGGAATTCTTGAACAGTCCTTATTTTCTACTTTGAATAGTTTCATTCTTGGCCACAGGAGTTTTTCATTCTTGGCAACAGGGCAGTGATCTCTCTCCACTCTTGAAATTCAGCATTGTTACACGATGCGCCTGTGTGTGTGTGATTTGCAGGGTCAGAATGGCAGAGCCTGGTTTGTCCCTGACATTTTTGGGGATTCTGGCAATGATGGTAATTACAAGGAGGGGTGGTTCAGCGACTCTGCAGACTGAACTGTGGACATTGATTCCCTTCAGTAACAGAAATAAATGATTCAGTCAAGTATGTATCACAGATTTTCCCTAATACCATTACTGCTGTGTTAGTGACAAGCAACCTCATGCGAGATCTTGGTTTGTTTGCAAACCCCCTCCACTGTGCTCCTAGAATAGGGATGCAGTGTATGACAACCCTTGTTTCCCTCCAATATGCATTTGCATTTTCCATTCTTTTCAGATGGCACTGCTGATTGGGTTTTTGGATCAAGACTAACTATTGAGATTTCCCTATAAAACTATTCTTCCCTCTGTTTATTGTGCTGGTGACAAGAGCAGCCTCTCAATAATTCCCACCATATTGTTGCCATACAATAGCAACAGCAGCAACCCTCCCTGCTGAAGTGTCCAAACACTGATTCTCACATTTTCAACTGCTTGGTAAATATATCACATGTTTAGCATTCAGCATGCGATTTCTTTCCTGTTGCCCACAGCTTGTCTGGAAGGCAGTGGTTATGCAGTTTTTGTGTCTCAAACAGATGACAAGCACCTGTCCTTTGATCATCCTTCTGTCCTCTCACATGAAGTACTGGGTTTCTTTGGTGAACTGTGTCCCTTCTCACTTTCACCCATCTGAACTAATTAAGTCTACATTAATCTTGTCTGCTCTGCTTTTGGGACTGAATTTATTGTCTACTGTGTCAACAAAGACACACCAAGAAATCTCACTCATGCTACATTTTGAAATCAGTAATTTTCTAGGACAGTGTCATATTCTATGTGACCAAAAATCGATACTGTTTTTGGAAAACTATTTGAATTAGCACATGGACTTTTGGAAATTGTCAGTCTCAGAACAAAGATGACACTGGCTGCAAATAGAAGGAGAGTGGAAAAACTCAGTGCTTTTCCTGTGATAATTTAAAAAAATTATATTAGATGCATTATTGACACTAGTCAGGACCATTTGTCAGCAAGGGCTTGAGTGTTTCAAAACCCAAAACCCCTTGTTCTCAAAAGGTGATGTGCAGAAAGATTATTTTGCATTTTTGTACAACTCAGGAACAGTACGCCACATGAAGACATTCCCTCATGAAGATGTTCCCTCATGTTCACACATTCTCAGATACATTTTTAAAAACAAAAGCAGAAAAATTGGAGACCACATCTAAAAGCTATTTGAATGCTGGGGAAAACAAAAGCCTAAGACAGGTACAGGTTTTAATATAAGTGTATATTAAAAAGCAACAACAACAACAACAACAACAACAACAACAACAAGTCTTGTCTATGTAACAAAAGTAGCTTTACCAGCTGAAGGGGTCTTCCTTGAGGGAAGTATTTGTCAATAGTAGGCACAAATCTTTAATGGATAGAGGATGTCACAAGTACAAGAGAAGTGAAGAGCTTAAACCTTGTCATCCTGCCTCAAAGGTGTATTTTGGCACATGAGTGAGGTCAGTGCAGGGTTATGTGAAAATCTACTCCCCACAAGACACAAAAAGTCAGCTGAGACGATCTCAGACTAGGTCTGTTTTTCTAATCTGAAGGGGATCACTTAAAACATCTTTCTTTAAAAAATTTAGGATGCTATTCCCTGTAGGTACTCAATAATCATTGGAGGGAGATAAAGTCCTCTCTGAGAGCATTTAAGGACTGTTTTCAGAAGGAGTATTTTCTGTTATAGCTGTACAGCATGTACAGAAAGAGAACTGCTTCCTGGTAGTGATAGTAAGGCAGAGGTGATTCCGTGCTGATGTGTGTACATTGCTGCTTGGCAGCTGGAAGCACCTCAAAAGTGCTTATGCAGGCAGGGACTGGGACGGAATATCTGAAAAGTGCTATCCCAAGCACTCCAGGAAGCAGCCTCCAGAAAGAGGATGGACCAGGAGCAGGTGGTATTTCCGGTGCAGTGTCTGCACAGAAACAAAGCAAGACAGTGTAATTGAAAGACTAAACTTTGCTCTGGAACAGATGTCATTATGAGTGGCATACCTAGTTGTTTGATGCCAGCTCCACAACATCAATTTCTGAGACAGGGGTGTCAGACAGCTAGGCTGTGAAGGCTCAGTTTCATGTGTATCTTGTTGTTGTTGTTGTTGTTTCATGTATTGTTTGGGAGAAGTGGTTTTCTGCTGCAGGCAATGGGAGACAAAGGAGGACAAAATCTGGTAGCACAGTAAGAATCCAACTTCTCTTTGTGAAAAACCAAGAAGTAAAACTCTGTTCCTGAAAAAGCAAAAATTCCAGCTTCCAAACCACGTGCACCTCTATACAGCAAAGAAAATCAACACGTGGATACATTCACTGACAAAAATCCCTGTGTTTCCATGTTACAGGCAGTCCACAGTTTGGGACTGAGCCCTTAGTACCTTGGGTGGCCTGATGACCCCTCCAGTGCCAGCAACAGGACCTTGTGGAAGTGCTATCCATGGCTACACCTGATAAGCCACATGGTAAATAAGTGAGCTGGCAACACCAGCTTCCATCCTACTCTACCTGAAGATGTTAAAAGATGGTGATAGTAGAAAAGAGTTAGCTCTTTGGATTTCCACTAGATGTCCTCCCTCAAGATTTCTTGTCAATATAAACTACTGCTCTCTGAAATTGGACATATTTGAAAAGGAGAGTCTTGTTATCTTCTTTTAGACCTTCACTCTCTCTTCTTTGTCTTTATTGACATCTCTCTGGTGACATGGCCTTCCCAACTTGGAGTTACTTTTTAGTGTCACCTCTGTCTATTTTTCTTTGTATAGAAACTTGTCAGGTCATGTCACCTCTCCCTGCATATCAGAGGACAGAGGAAAAAGCCACTGCAGTGCCTTCAAAATAGTTCTGCGCTGTGTCTTAGCTTTGCCCTGAGGAAATACAGGCAGCAATATGCTCTCAGGTTTGGTTTACAGAGACAGTAATTCAGGTTGTTAGCTAATTGTTTTATTTCAAAGACCCAAATACAATCAGGTGAACATCCTGAACATCCCTGAAAACATTTTTTCCCTGTAGCCAGCTTTTTTTGGTATGGTTTGTCTGGTGACTTATCTCAAACACATGCCCTCACAAACACTGAGGAAATAAAAGAACTATAACACAATTATGTACTTAAGCAAAACTACACACCTAATTTGTCTTACTTAATCTTAGTAAATTATGGAAAATATTGACCATGTAGTGTTGAACTGCAAACCCACATATAAATATGAGTGATCATCTGAGTTTCTTCAAATATACCAAGACTTCTTTGACGAGAGAAGATAATGTCAACTCATAAAAAAATATCAAAACAAAACAGCAATTTCCATGTCTACATTCAGAGATTTGAGGTCAGAAAGTGGTGTCGTGTGCTTTTATGCGGCGGGGAAGCGGTTCTCTTCTCCGTCGGAGGGAGGGAAAACCCTGGGCCGGTGCTGGCGGGACGCCAGAGGGGCGAAGAGTGTGCCCTTGCCCAACAGCGCTACCCCTCAGCCCACCTTCCGCCCAGTCCCGGATAGATGGTCTTCGCTCACCAGGGTAGAAGGAGGTGACTCAATCCCGGATAGTTCCAGCCAGTTTATTGAAGGAGATGAAACTAAAGGAAAATGGTGGGTCGGAGGGGTAGGAAGACAACTGAGCAGAAGGGCACCAGGGAAAGAAGTCCAACGGCTGAGGGAGGGTCCAAAATATATATGTGAACAGAGGTAGGAGGGCTTACAATATAAAAGGTCCAATGGGAAAGGTGCAGGGGGAGTGGTAAAGATGGAGTGATGGGAAACTGTCCCATGNATCACCCACACTTTTATATTTTGTAATACTTTGTAATATTTTGTAATAGTTTTTTGTATTCCTTTAGTTTTCCTAAGTAGTTTACCCCAAACTGTACCCCTTCCCTATACCTGTGTTATCATTCTCCTTGGTTGAGATCATCTCCAAATCCCCGCCCTGGCCCTCTGTCAATCACTTAGGATGTCAATTACCCATCCTCTCTATCCAGAACCTTCGGCCCAATCCATCGTGTGATTAGCTGGAGGCCAAGAATCAGCCCCCCAAGTATCATGCTATACCTTGCCCAAAATGTCAATTCCTTTAGATTCCATCCCTTTAGCATCCTTATTGGTCAACAAATGTTATCTACATTTGTTTCCACCTCCCTTTAAATGTGACCTTGGCATCACTCCCGGTGCTCTGAGCAGGAGGCCCCCTGAGGTTGCAGGGGTCCCTCGGGAGCTCTGAATAAACCTTGGAATTACCCCTGCTGAGAGTCGGCCTTTTCCTCTACCACTGTGTCCAGTGTCTCTCCTGCTGCAAAGGCACTGGCCCAGCTGCCATCAGTACCCTCGGGGCACAGAGAGTGTCCCCACTCTGAGTGTCCTCAGAGTGTCCCCCCGCTGTCGGACGCATCGGGGGAGCCCCCCCGTTGTCTGCTGACCCAGGGCTGGCCGGGGGCCCTGAGAGGCTCGCAGGGAGACGGAAGTCAAGAAAGAACCATTTGTATGACACAGTCAGATGTCTTTGTTTCCCAGATGTAGAAGGAAGATAATGCGAGCTGCATTTTTACCAAAATCTTGTGAGCAGAGACCAGCAAAGCAACACTAGCAGTTTCTATAGCTACTCTATCTGGTGGGAGCTGCTGCCACATGTCTATCAAAACACAGTTACTAACACAACCACACACAGAGAGAAGAGTGCTTGATTGATCATACAAACAATGGATTTGTGTCATAAGATCTGTCCCTGTCTTCCCAACTTTGTTAAGTACCTGCCCCTGTAGAAGGAAAGGAGCTCCCACTGCTCACCCAGGAGCTAGGAATGGGAGCACTAAGGAGGGATGCAAGTTTAAGTTCCCACCAGGAGGAGGAGGATTCAAAAATCACTCTTTAACTGCTTTGTCATTTTTTATTTTGTGAAACCTGTGCACCAGGAGCAGGGATTAACAGACAAAAGGACAGATCCTGCATTCAGGGCACAGTTTGGACTAACAGGATCTGTGCAGCAAAACTGGGAGATGCATAAGGGAGATGCTTGGGGTGCTGCTAGGCAAAGCACATTTTGTCTGCCCACAGCAGTGGTCAGGCAGCTCCTGATGTCATTGATATACCTTAGGGAAGTGCCTTTGAACATAAATGTCCTACTCCAAAGCCCATTGAAGACAACTGGAGCCCTTCCAACACCTTCCATGAGGTTCATCTTGAAACATGCACTGCCCAGTCAGTTCAATCAAACTGGTTATAAAGCTGTGCACACAGTTGTGCTGTGTCTTGATGAAATGCTTTGATTAGGCTTTAATTTCGCCTTTCTTTGTCTACACAGCCGGATTGTTAGTTACACAAGTGGTATCAGGTCATCAGTCTTTGTGCTCCTTCACAGAGATGGAAAAAATTCCACCAACAGACAAGTTTTTCTATCTCAGCATGCAAGCCATGCAAGCCTTTCATCCTTCCCCACCAAGAAGATAGTCTGTATGTCCCCATTTGTCCTTATTTACTTAGACATTTGCAGTTGAAAAAGTATTGAATTGATTAGGAGTATCTTTGAGAAGAAAACTGAGATGCAGAAAGAACTGCTTGCCTGTTAAGATTTGCAGAATTTGTATTCCTTTAAACTTAAATGTAATTAAGGTGGAAAGATTGCCTAGAAAAGTTTCTAGATATCTAACATATAGTTAATAATATCAAGTCCTCTGATCTGAAAATATCTTACTCACAGTTACAAAAGATTTGTTGCTGTCCTACATCACTTCAGAAAGAATTTTCCCATTGCTCTCCAAAGAAATGTTAATGAACAGATATATTTTTCAACATGCCCAGAAGAGGGACAGGCCCAAATCAGACACGTTACACAACAGAGAAGAGATCAGGTGTATCAGTGCAACCTTAACTTCGGTGTGACACCTATGAGCTGTGGCCTGGCATGACTTTGAAGACTCACAGTCTTTTGACAAAGACTTTTAAAACCATTTCTGTCTTGTTGTTTGTCTAGTCACTAACTCTGTAATTGAAACTATAATTTTAGTCTCCTAGTATTCATAAAAAGTTACTTTGGAATTATCAGAATGCTACCTATGCCTCCATCACCTGAGTAGTACCTGACAGAGCAAAGCAAGTTGCTTTTTCTTCTCTGGGCAACATTAGGACAGCATGAGATTTTTCCACATATTGTAGCCACAGAAAAGAGTTTTGTACTGTAAATTAAACTCAGTCCTGCTGAAACTGTACTCTGGTATAAAACAGCATTAACTTCAGGAAAATTAAGTCACCCAAGAGTGAGGCTGAGCCAAGGTGCTCCCGTGCAAGGGCTGTGTGTCCATCTCTGGCTGACTATTTGCATTTATTGGCTAAACCCAGTATAGTGGGCAAAGGAGTGGGACCACTTACTGATGGAGAGCATGGTTGGACCTGTTCTTCAAAAATCAGGAACTCCAGGGAGGCAGTGGTGAAGTATAAGCTTTCTTTAAAGTAACTGGATGTAGTCCAAAAAGCAGAAGAGGCTTATACATTTTCTTTAATTAAAAAAAAGGAATAGAGGAACTGTCTGGGATCACTGACTGTCAAAGAGCAAGATTAGAGGAAATCCAAATGCCTGAGAGTTGGAAAGGAAGGGTCTTCCTGAAGCCTAACATCCTGTGACTCCAAAAAACAGGATAGAGAAACTGCACAGGAGAGACAGATACTTCTTGCTAGCAAAACTATAATCTAGTATAACACTTTACAATCCAATAGGCTGGAGAAATCTGTAGCTATTCAGAAAGTAGGAAGAGAAAAAGACAGGCTGATGCCTGTCTCTTCCACAGCTATTGACAGGAATATTTAAAGGAAGACTGATGTTAACATTAGCTTAAGAACTATCCAAGATCAGCTACAAAGCCTCACTCTAGCTGCCAGCATGGCGGTAGAGGTTTCTCAGAAACAGCAGATGGTCTGTTTGGCTTTGTCAGAAGAAACAAGTGCAAGTGAGCAGCTAAGACTCTCACAGCTATAAAAACTTTCAGAATAGGAGACCATAATGAATGAAAATGATCTGATGGGTTATAGTGCCTATGGAAAAATTACCCTAGATTAAGGTATTTTAACTAATTACCCCTAGATTAAGGTTAAGTCTTAAAAGACTTAACTGTCTTTTATCTAGCCTTATCTTTCCATGTTTGGCAAACAGAACAAATATGATGTAAACTGCCTCTTCATAGGGTAAATACATTTTATTGTGTTCTTTCTTCCAGCTTCTGACTAGGGGAAAGTAATTTCTCAGTTAATTATAGTAAATTACAGCCACAGTAAGCCAGAAGCTAAGTCTTGATATCCTCAAACAGGTGTATGGTGAGAGCCTTGGCTTAGCTGAGCTTTCAGGTGGCACTGTTTGAATTTGTCTTACTGTAAGCATTCTTATTAGTGCTATCACTCAAGCAAGATTTTCTTAAAAAGTTAATTTCTAAGTACAAGACAATTTTAAAACACAGGATATCAGGAAGAGATACTAAATGAGAATAGGTGAACTCCCTCTTCCCTCTGTACTTTCTAATATTGTAATCTTCATTACTGGTCTTGTGCTCCATTCCAGTAGCAAGTGATCATACTGTACACTGTACAATCTTCACACAATTCCTCTCAGCCTCTTAGGAAACACTCTTTCCCTCTTTCTTTACAGTATTTTCCAAGTGGGTGATTTCTTGTGGATACATGATCAGTACCCCACCCCTGCTAAGACACCAGAAACTCTGCTCTTTTTCTCCCAGGACCTCTTCTGTGTTTCCCTGTTTTTCCAGAGGACTTTGACTGTAGTGGTTTTGGTTTGCTAATTTGAGATTTCTCGGCTAATGCACTAATGAGTGTGGTGGTTTCAGTGCTGGCTAATTACTAGTGCACTCACTAGAATTTCTGCTGTGATATAGGATTAGGAGAAAGGTAAAAACTTTAAAAACTTTAGGCTCAAAACTTTAAAAGGGTATAAAGAAAAAATGATTAACAATAACTAAAGAAAGGGTAATAGGAATCAGAACAAAATCTTCAGGACACTTCTCCTCCCCCTACAATCTTTACTTTTTCACCGACAATGTAAAGAAACAAAACTTAAAATTTTAGTCAGTTTACCACCTCCAAAATTGTCTTTCTTCAGTTCACTTAGGGAAAGAAGTCCTTCTTGTTAATGCTATAGAGACTTTTCTACAAGAAAGCAGTTCTCTCTTGGCTCTCTCCTCAAGTAGCAGCTGCCTGGGGAAATCTGCAATNTTTCAGCCTAAAACTAAAGGCATATCCTCATCCCTCCCATCTGGGATCAGTGACCTTGATGTCTTGACCTTGTTGCTCCTCTACATTGCCTGCATTTTGCTCTTTTCTCTCACTCATGGGAGGCTTGAAGNTAAGCTGTTCAAAGGCAAAAGTTCTCATTATTTATCTCTGGAATCATCTTCTTCCTGGGGGCACAGAATATTCATCACTCTTTTCTCTTTCTCTGTTCAAACTTCTCACAGGACTACAGCTACTCTAACATCTGCTTTGCTTGGTAGCTACAATTTGAACACTTTCCTCTCCCCATACCTTCATGCGTTATAGGGAAAAAAAGTCCTTCTCTATATCTTCATACGAGGATTTCAGCCTAAAACTAAAGGCATATCCTCATCNGGCCCGGCCCCGCGGCCTCCCCGCTCCCCGCCCCGCGGCCCATGGAGGCGGGCGTGGCGCCCCAGGAAAGGGGCCTGGGCCCACGGCATGGGCCGCCTGCCCGGGCCCCTGTTATCTCTTTGCCCTGTTTTCCTTTGACCGGAAAAGAAAGAGGAAGTTCCCTGTTTTCTTTCNGCATTTTGCTCTTTTCTCTCACTCATGGGAGGCTTGAAGCACTGAAGGAGTTCCTATCTCCCCCAGGGCCTGCAGATGGTAACCTGACCCCGGCCAGGCTCAGTAGCTGGTGGCCGGAGCTGGGCAAGGGGGGGGGTGCGATGGCCTCTCCTCCCCCTGCCCGGGGGTTTTGGGCAAATCTCAACAGCGGGGGAATCTCGGCCCAGCAGGCCCGGCCCGGCCCGGCCCCGCGGCCTCCCCGCTCCCCGCCCCGCGGCCCATGGAGGCGGGCGTGGCGCCCCAGGAAAGGGGCCTGGGCCCACGGCATGGGCCGCCTGCCCGGGCCCCTGTTATCTCTTTGCCCTGTTTTCCTTTGACCGGAAAAGAAAGAGGAAGTTCCCTGTTTTCTTTCCTCTTTAACATGTGTTTTTCACAGAGGTGTGTACAGCTTTCCAGTGGCTGGAAGCTTTGCATGACTTCCGTGAATGGCTCCCATGCGAAACCACCACACTAAAATAGTAAAAGCCATGGTAAAGCAAACTATTGTTTTTTCACAGTCCTTCAAACAAATACAGTAAGCTGCAGATAACATCTCAGTGCTGCACAAGGTGTATAACCTCTGGGGTATGTGATGCAGCAGCAGAAGGAAGAACCCAGTCAAAGTAATAATCGTATTAAGGAAAATTACTTCATAATTTAGAAAAAAAACCCCAAACCCTTGAGAAGATTGGAATTATAAACAGTTGATTATAATTTCCATGTTTCTTCCTTCAATGCCTTCATTCAGATGTTACTCAACCTGTGGGTAAACAACAACATATCCAAACAGCATATCAAAACAACATACCAAACAGCAACATGCAGACTGACCATGAATTTTCAGCTGAAATTTTCCATTTAAAATTATGTCTCTCTATAGAAACATGTGACTAATTCTCTTTATAATAGCATTCTTCCATAAGTTCTGATAAGTTATATAGAAATATTACCAGGAAAAATTAGATAGGAGCAAACTGGCATCTTGTATATCGGACATATTGAAAAAAAAAAAAAAAAAAGTCAAGAAATTTGGATCACTTTGCATGAGGAAATATTCTGAAAAATTAAATCCATACAAAAATGCTATTACGTGAAATCTTTTTTCTGTCCTCCATCTTAAAGCATGTTAGAAGGCAGTAAGCAACTCCTGAAATCCAGTATAAAAACCATGTGTTTCAGAGTCAAGGCTCAGTGCCAGGTTCTGACCTTGGGTTGCAACAACCCCCTGCAGTGCTATAGGCTGGGGAAAGAGTGACTGGAAAGCTTTCACTTTGGTGAAACTGGTGAGATTTCTCTTTTCCTGGTGGGAAAGGACCTGGAGGTGCTGATTGACAGCGGCTGAACATGAGCCAGCATGGGCCCAGGTGGCTGAGAAAGCTAATGGGATCCTGGCTTGGGTCAGCAAAAGTGTGGCCATCAAAACCAGGACAGAGATTTTACCCCTATACTGGGCACTGGTAAGGCCACATCTTGGGTGCTGCATTCACTTTTGGGCGTCTCATGACCCAAAAGACATTGAGGTGCTGTAGTGATACCAGAGGACATCCATGAAATTGAGGAAGGGTCTGGAGCACAAGTCTGATGAGAAGTAGCTGAGGGAGCCGAAGAGGGCTTAGCCTGGAGAAAAGGAGGCTCAGATGGCACCTTGTCACTCTCTACAGATGCCTTAAAGGAGGTTGTAGCCAGGTGGATTTTGGTCTCTTCTCCCAGAAAACCAGTGACAGGACAAGAGGAAATGGCCTCAAGTTGTGCCAGAGGAGGTTTTGATTGGATATTAGGAAATTTTTTCTCACCAAAAAGGCTGTCAAGCCTTGGTAGAGGCTACTGTCAAGATCTGGGTATTAAGGTTCTTAGAAATGCCCCTGCCTGAATTAAGGTGCAAATAAGACCATATGCCAATGTCAATAGTATGGATTTTATTTGATAATAAATATGAGAGATAGAGAGAGACAGACAGAGAGAGAGAGAGAAAGAAATAAAAAATAGAACAGAAAGGGGTTGACAGAGACAGAATAAGGAAAATAATCCCAAATGTGTTCCATTGATCCTGTCCTTGGTGGTGAAGGTCCTGCCGAAAAGCACAGGATTGGATGGGTAAATGTACGCTCTGGCCAGGTAGGAAAATCCCTGGGGGGTGGGGGGAGGGGGGAGTTTGCCATTGTGTCTTACAACAGACTCCACATTTGTTGCATCACATGCAGTCCTGTGGTTCAGGGCCTCAGGAATTACTCTGGAGGGCACTTTGGGGGGCCTTTGATGGACTAAGGCATCTCCTCAGCTGCCCCTCATGTGAATATCCCACATGTTTCATGTGATTGAAAAATGGGTTTTCCCTTTATCTAATCTCAGCAGTTTGGCTTTCAATCCAAAATTGTTGCCACATATCACAGTACAAACTGGCTTGTCTTGTGTGAATTAACCAGCCTCTGGGTTGACTGTCAGGGACTTCACACATTTCTCCTAAGGCTGCAAGCATTTCACTGGACAGAACCTGAAAGGGCGTAGAGATCAGACGAATGAAAATGTCCAGACCCGGTTTGAATTATATTATAGTTCAAATTATAATTATATTATATTAATTATATTTTCAAATGTCCTTTATAAGGAAGGGCTTGAGAATAAACCCTCTTTGTTGCTACATGGACATTGGGGTGAGTGGTCTCTTTATCTCCAACCCACTCCCCCACCAAGTTGACATTACACAAAGTCCCAGTGAGGCACCTTCAAGGAGGCTTTTTTGGTTGTACCTTCTTTATACAGTTTTTTGTTATAATGAGCAAAACTTTATATCATTGTTTGAGACATGAACTACTTCAGTTTCTGACTGCTGCCCAGGGCAGCGGTGTAGTCACCACCCCTGGAGGGATTTAAAATATGTGTGGATGTGGCACCTAGGGACATGGACTTGGCAATATTGGGGTAAGAGTTGGACTTTATGATCTTAGAGGGCTTTTCCAGCCTAAATGATTTTATGATTCCTGCCAGGGCATGTCTACAGTACAGCAAAATGGGTATGGGACAAGGAAGAGATTTTTCTCCTTTTCTCCCATCAGGAAAGCAGAGAGGGATGGCTGAATGTTTGTTAAGGGATTGCCTTCACTGACTATACCACTTACTGGATCACCTATTTTTCTATGGCTTTCCTGTGACTACTTTTCCCTAAAACAACAGCTCAGTTGTTTCAAAAGCTGCTGTCTGTCTCACACATTTCGAAAGCAGAAAGAATTTTGTTTTCTCTGAGCCATACTGACACAAGATGGGCTTTGTCTGTATTTTTCAGTGTCCTGAAAAATTCTTAAAATAAAAATAATTGAAGAGAGGAAATATTAGATGTTTAATACATTGACTCATGAATTTAATTGCATTATGCACCTGGTATTTAATAGATGTGAGGCTCAGAAAGGCCAGTGGTAGAAAGAAATTTCTATGAAATTATCAGGAGGTGGTTGATAGGCATGTTGAAAGAAGAAAAGACCTGCAAATTGTACCAAACCATATTTCACTTAAAATATATCCACATTTCTTCCTGAAGATATAGAGTGAATCAGCCCCAAACACTTGATTTGAGAAATGACCTGTGTTTTCAGGATGTAGGGTGCACAATTCCTGTCCTACATTCAGAATTTTGCTGATCAGTAATTTTTGTTCTGAAAACCTTAAGCCACTGTTCTTCCTTTGTTCAAGGTACTTTAACCTTTTAAAAGGGGTTAGAAGTCGTTGCTCTAGTAACTGTCATTGGTTTATCTGCAGGTTGATCTGCAGTTCTGCAAACTCCCAGCCAATTGCTATTTACACTTGTGAGGGACACCTACAACGATGTAAAATTCAATCAGGATTAATTTTACCACTATTTCAAAGTAACTTCTCTTTTTGACCATTCAAATTTAGGACAGTCGAAATTTCAAACAGATTTCAGAAAGAGGGCACTGGAATGCAAGCTGTTTTCTTGTGTGCTTTTCATTTGTCCAGCTGTCTCCTTCTATCTGTCTTCTGCCTTGGGACAAAGTCTGTTTTTCTGCAACAACTGAACAATTTGATAGACTGAATTGTTCAATTCATATTCAAGGGCTATAAATAGCAAAGAAGTCATTGCAGGAGGCTGTGTTTGGCTCAGCCTCTGCCTCTGCATGTTAAGGTAATACAGGAGAGATTTTAAAAAATTATTGTTATATTTCATCTGCATATATCTCATATCATGAGATAATATCTCATGAGTTGCTGTATTGCCCTCACTAAATGATTTCATAGTTAGGCTGTTACTAAACTTGACTAGTTCACTGTCTCAGAGATATAAAAAACATTTTAGGAAACTCTGAAAATATCCTTATATGCAGAGATATTAGAGGCAGGAGAAAACATCATCAACAGCCTTTGATTTTGATCCATGTAATATATCTGTGGAATTTTGCTCAGGAGTTTCTGCACTGAATGCTTTAATTATGATTAGCATATCCTTGTTAAGACTGGTCAGTCTAGATTCTATAAAGAAAGTCTGCACAGGATGGCTAATCCAGAATATCCATTTGCAAGCTGGTCTGATTGGCTATTTTCAAAAGTAATCTTAAGGTTTACATGAGCACCAGAGTATATTTCCTGATAATGTAATTTTGTGAAATTTTCTGTGTAACTAGGTACTCTGACAGTGAACAAAGATTTCATTATTTATCAACTATATGTGTTTTACTAATTAAAGTTTGATGAATAATACTGGCATATTTACACATGCAAGCAGTTTTTTTTCATGGTGGGAGCAGTCTTGTTGCATTAGCTGGCATTTTGCAGACAACTACAAATCTTTCAAGCAAAGTTCTGGTGTGTGGTCGGACATTAGGTATGTGAAATTACAGACCAATGTTTGCATTCTTGCCATCACTTTGTTTTCACTTCCCATGTCTGTACTTACACAGAGATATTTTCTCATTCCTGCATGTGCATGTTAATTCTATCAATCATGCACCCTTAAGTGTACCCTTGTGTCTATAATTTATGCAGTTATTATTTTCCCTGGCTGTTGTGGAATAAATAAACAGCTGTATCTTTACACTTAACTCAGCTGGGTGTAGCGCACAAAATTGGAAAAGCAGAATCACAGATTCATGTAAGTTTGAAAAGACCTCCAAGATTATTGAATCCAACCTTTGATTACCACCTTGCCAGCTAAACCATAGCAGTAAGCTCAGTCGTTTCTTGAACACCTTTAGGTATTGTGACTCCACCACATCCCTCGGCAGCCTGTTCTAATGTTTAATAACCCTTTTAATGAGGAAATTCCTCCTGATGTCCAACCCAAATCTCCCCTGACACATCTAGAGGCCATTTCACCTTGTCCTGTCGCTGTTTGCCTGGGAGAAGAGACCAAGCCCCACCTAGCTTCAAGCTCCTTTCAGGGAGTTGTAGAGAGTGATAAGGTCGCTCCTGAGTCGCTTTTTCTGCAGGCTGAACAACCTCAGTATCCTCAGCTTCTCCTCATATGACTTATACTTTAGACCTTCTCCAGCTTCATTATTCTTCTCTGGATTCACTCCAGCACCTGACTTTATTGAAGTGAAGGATCCAGAACTGGACACAGCACTCAAGGTGTGGCCTCAGCATGCTGTGCTGAGTACAGGGGGACAGTCACTGTACTGCTGGCCACATTGTTGCTGATACCAGCCAGGATGCCTTTGGCCTTCTTGGCCTCCTGGGTACAACACATTCTGTTCTCCTCACTGTTGCCCAGAACCTCCAGGTCCTTTTCCAAGGCAGCTTCCCAGTGACACTTTCTCCAGCGTGTTACACTGCATGGGATCATTGTAACCAAAGTGCAAAGTTTGTCACTTAGCCTTGTTGAATCTCATACCATTGGCCTCAGTCCATCAGTCCAGGCTGTCCAGATCCATCTGTAGAGCTTTCCTACCCTCCAGAAGATCAACACTGCCAGCCAATTTAGTGTTGTATTTTCTGAGGGTGGACTCAGTCCCCTTGTCCAGATAATATTGAACAGGACTGGTCCCAATGCTAAGACCTGGGGAGCACCACTAGTGACCAACAGCCAGCTGGATGCAGCACTGTTCACTGCCATTCTCTGGGCCCAACCATCCAGCCAGTTCTTAACCCAGCAAAGAATGCACCTGTCCAAGCCGTGGGCTGCCAGCTTTTCAAGGAGAATGCCATCACAGACAAGTTTGAAGACTTTGCTGTGTCCATGTAGACAACATCCAGAGCTTTCCCTTTATCCACCAGGTAAATGACCCAGTAAAAAAAAAGAAATCAGGTCAGTCAAGCAGGACCTGCCTTTCCTAAACCCCTGCTGCTGATCCCCTGGTTGTCCTGCAGGTGCTGAATGATTGCACTCAGGTGGGCTGCTCTGTAACCCTGTTGGACACAGAGGTTAGGTAACAGGCTGGTAGTTTCTCAGATCTTTCCAGCCCTTCTTGGAGATGTACATCACACTGGCCAACCTGCTGTCATCTGGGACCTCCCTAGTTATCATCCTCCTAGTTATCATCCTCCTAGATGATAAATGATGGAGAATTTCTTGGCAAAGCTTTTCTACCAGCTCCCTCTGTACCCTTGGATGAAACCTGTCTGGTCCCATAGATTTATGAATGTCTAAATTGCTCAGCAATTAGACTAACTACTTTCTCTTGGATTAGAGGGGGACTATTCTGCTTCCTGTCTATTCTCCCCCTGTCAGGGGCCTGTTTTCCTAAGAATAACTGTCTTGCTGGTAAAGTTGGAGGCAAACAAGGCATTAAGAACCTCAGCCTTTATCTTTTTCTTGCTGACATGGTCCCCCTCTGTGTTCAATAAAGCATGGAGATTTTCTTTGTCTCCCCTTTAGTTGTTGATGTATTATAAAAATATATTTTTAAACATCTTTCACACCAGTGATTGACCAGATTGAATTCTAATTGAACTTTTTCCTTTCTAATTTTCTCTCTACATGACCCAATGACAGCTTGTATTCTTGAGCTGCCTGCGATTTCTTTCAAAGGTCATAAATTCTCCTTTATTCCCTAGAGTTCCTCCAAAAGCAAAGCCACACTAAGTGACAGATTTAGCTCTTGATTGACTGTGTGTACTGAATGCTTAATTTGTACTGTATTGAAGTACAGATATGTCCAGACCAGGTTTGAATGCTTAATTTGTACTGTAAAATCAATATGCTTAATCTGAAGGGATTAAGCAGGGAAAATTAGGATGGTTATATATTAGGGTGTCTAGACACAAGAACTGCCGTATCAGAACAAAAGTCCACTCGTTATCTTTTCCCTGTCAGTAGTCTGTAGGAGATTTTCAGCAGGAAGTGCATACAATATTAAAAGCATACATGAATTGTTCCCTAGAATGCTTCTTATTTTCCAAAAATAAGCCATAGAAAATCTTCCTTGACTCTAGCTGGATACTGTAAGTGTATTATCATACTTAACAAGAGAAATGCAACTATGCCCTTTTAACTTATTTAAACCATTATGAACTTAGTGAGGATGTTTGCTTCCACAATCCTCTATGACCAAAAATCCCACTAAATTACATATAACATGCTATCATCTGTCCTTGTGAACATGCTGTCTGATGGTTTCTTTGTATATATCCTGTGCTTCCAGTGTTTCTGAGAGAGAGCACATAGTATTTTCCTGCAGATCTGCTATGTCCATATTATTCACAAATAAGGATATACTCTCTCATTCAGGTGTTTTCCAAGTAGAAAATTAATATTTTATGTAGTTTCTTCTTTCAAGCAAATTTGTCTCCTGCCCATCTTGTTCTGTATTCAGAACAGGCAGAGTAATATGTATTAGATGAAGGTCTCCCACTGTAAAAATGCAACTGTAAAGGATGTCATAATGATATTTTCTAACTTTCACTTCCCTAAAAAAATGCTACCATAGTGTAAAGTGTTGCAAAAAAAGTGACTTGGGCCTCACAGGATGCTGCATTTTCACTGTGAGACTGAAAACCTGATCCTAGCAACTCTGCAGAAAATAATTAGCTATGCAATGTGCTGTAAAAACAAAATCATAATTTTCACCAATTATGTTTATCATGCAAACACACTACCTTTAAGTTTTATAATTTTATAAGTTTTCCTGCACAGTTAAGTCTTCTATTACATTATTTTATGTCTTTGGTCAGAGAAGTAAAACCTGCACAACTAATGGTGATCAACCCCTGCTCTCAGAAGGAGGCCACATTTTGTAACCTAAAAGAACTTATGGATTATCATCATCCAGATAAATACAGACAGATACTTGAAGCTGAAAACTTTGGGCAGACTATGAACAAACCACAGACAGAAACACAAAGAAGAGGATAGAAAGGACAATTAGAACAGCACACTTTGCACCTTTCAGAAGTAATGAACTCAGTTAAAATTCAGCATTCACACAAGTATTCTCATGTTAGCCTTCAAGTATCTTTAGCAATCAAGGGGATCCAGAATGGAACCAAAGCATTCTACAATATCTGCTGGAAGAGGAGGAAGAAATACCAGCATTAGAAAGATTACTGTTAACCAAAATATCTGCTCGCAACAGAGTTACCTGGGATGTGTCTAGATGGACTGCAGAGAATGCTGTATGGATTTACCTATTGCAGGAGATCTGAATACTTAGTGTAAAGTATTAAGTACAGTACATGAGTACAAAAAATGTAGCCCTATAACTATGCAGTCTAAATGTCCCAAAATCAGGGACTCCAGAAAACTGGAGTTCCATGTATCAGTTTAGATGGAGCAGCATTGCTCATTGCTGCATTGGTGAATTTCCAGTGAATTAAGGAGGAATGGGCTATATCTGTCAATAGAGAGGAACAATATATTTTTGCTGCTTGTAGACTAATGATCTGATTGTTTTAAAATCATTCGTACTTGCTGTTCCTTGGACTCTCTCACTCCCAGTATTTTACCTCTGGAAATACAGGCATTGTGTTTGAGAAAGGGTAAGGTATGAACAAGCCACATTGCTGGCTTGCTCTCCTTAATCTGACATATGCATCAACTGTCTCAGCATAGTTTCCCAGTTCTACAAAGATGTTATGTTGATTTTTGCTAAAAAAAAAAGAAGAAAGCAATTTTCAGGAAAAGCAAACACTCTGGATGGAAAAGGTATGTGACTTAGTTATTATTTCAGACTGTACACTTCACAATTGCTTTTTAGGATGACATATGTGAACCTAAAGTGAAAAAGGTTATTCAAAGGTTATTATTGTTATTAACAATTATTCAAAGAATTGTTAACCCCCCCCCTCCCCTTTCAACATAATTTAAAAAATTGTTTATAAATAGAGTTCATAGAATTTAAAGCAAAGTAGTAATCAGGATGTTTGTGCTTATTTTTTTCCAGAGAAGCAAATAACAGAACAAAGTATATAACAGACTCTATTTTCTAAGTAATTTCTTTTCCAATGCAGGTATAGAATTATCAGTATTAATCACATAGATGACTGCAAGATGGAAGACTCCCAGATAAATCTTCTAAGACAACTACATTTCCAGAAATATTTTGTTTATCCTGGCCAAGGATGAAAAAAACCTATTTACTTGTACAAAATATATTCTGTAGTAAAATCAATGACATCTCATTGCAAGGCCGTATCCAGCACTGCAATACTAACAATATTTCTTTTAAAAGAAATTGTTGTGAAAAAGAACAGCAGAGCACAGCTCTTTTCTTTCATAAATCTATTTAGAAACTAGGTTTTACTTCTGAAATTGTAACATTCACCAAGCACCTTAACTTCTTAATAGCTTGTCTACTTCTGGTGTAAAAACACATCTTTTTGAAATAAAGTGATTCTTTTACTCTCAAACTCTGAAACTATAAATATTAGTTGGAAAACCCCCTGTAACTCCCAATAAACAAACAAACAAACAAAAACAAGCAAACAAACATTATGAGAAAAAGGTATAGAAAGGTGAATAGATTCATTCTGACACAGTCTTTATGCAGTTTTGTTAGAGAGTATAGACAGAGCGTAGATCAAATGATATATGATTTTGACACAGAACATGCATTTTTTGGAGGGTTTTTGCATGGTTGTCCCCATGGGTAGAATTCACAGGATGTGTATATATGGCAGTTTAGATTCCCTGTCAGTTAACTAAGCACCTGAAAGCCAGGCATTATTTCACCTAGCTCCTCTGCTAGGGACAGATTCAGATGGCCTCATTCCAAATGACACTGACTCCAGAGCAGTGATGGGGTTTCCCTGACTTGGTGGGGTGATGTGTGCCAGATAATATTGCTTAGCTTTCAAAGCAAGCACAAATAATTGGTAAGGGACCTTGAGACAGCTGCTGGTAGTTAAAGCGCTGATTCTTTCGCGTGTTATATTGTGAAACAGTGAAAACTGAACACTATTTAAATTAATAAAAAAATGCACAACGGACACCATATCACTAAGAAAGCCAGTAACTTTACTGATTTGTCTGCAAAATACAAATTATACCTTATTTCCAGCAGGAGAATCCTTTGAAATTTTCCCATTTTTGTTCACTACAGACAGCTGAATTAAGTCCCTTGAGATACACAGATGTGGTTTAACTTAGTTATAACATCTTGTCATCTAGTGGCGACAAAGTCCAGCTTATGCCGCTGTGAGCCTCTACTTTAATATTTGTTGCAAATGCTTGTATGCTCCCATTTACAAGCTATTTTGTTATCACCATTATTTTATGGAAGCAAATCCCCATGAAAGAGAAGAAAAAAAGAAAAAAAAAATGATACAACAAACCATCTGAAGCAATCCAAGTGTAATGCCTGCGGTAACCCAGGTCTGATATTAAATACACAAAAGACTTTAGTACTGCATTTTTAATTTTTAATTTTTTTAAAATGACTTTCTTAAATGACCTTTTTTTAAAATCAAACAGAGGTATGGATCAGTCTGAGGTATGAGAAGGGAAGGTAGAAATGCAACATGTGACTATGAAAATAATCAAATGGATACTTTTGATGCAGAAAGTCTGTGGCTCAAAGCTTGGATTGCTCCACATCTTTGGTTAAAATATATTAACAAAAGCCTTTTATTACATCTACAGTCTGAAGCATTCTAACAGATACCAATGTTCCATCAGTACTTCAAGAGACCTGTAGTGGCAGGAAATTAATGCCATATAACTGATGACATCACAGCAGATGGCACAAACAGGAACAGATGAAGTATGCCATGTTTAGGCAACAGCCTTTATTGAGGTTTCAAGTGGCTTTTAAAAAATTACAAAGCATTTACCTTCAAGGTGAAGGAAGAAGGAAAACAAAACAGCTGTTAGTCTACAGATACAAGTGGGTATATAGGATTGCAAATACAATACAAAAGGGTTGACGTCCTTGAAAACAGCCTATGAGTTTTATTGTTGTGCTAGCATTACCTGAAAAAGATCTGAGGACAACAGCTAATTTTTACACTAGTCATTAAAAATTGCTAAATTCCTCTTCTGGGAAAAATATAAGCCATTTTGTTATAAAACACAATTTTTGAGAGACACTGAAATGAACAAAGCTTTACTGTGAATGGCTCAATGCATACAATATATATGTTGTGCAGATAGAGTATATCATATAATTGTCACCAGCAATTAAACACTAACTGACAACACCTTTCAACAGAGATTAGCTTAGCCATAACAATAGTTGCAGGTGTCTAGAATGCCACTTCAGGTGTTTGAACTTACAATTAAGAATGTTGCCTAAAACATCATATAGCATGGGTTAAGGTAAAGTAAATGTTAATACTCTTTCAGGGCTCTGCCCCAAACTCCTTAAATACAAAGGAATCACACAAGAAACCCAAATTAGCTTTTGCAAATACAATAAATGGTAAGATACAGATAAAGGAACAAGAAAGGTAGACAGTTATAGTTTACAGAAAGTGACTTCACAATCAAAGTTGTGCTTCTTATCATTAGATCAGTTTGCAAATATGCATTATCCCCCACAATTTTGCCAGTATAAGTTAGTTGCCTTCTGCAGCAGGAACAAGAGGGCTGACTGGCATTTATTTTCATGTGATTCTGTTCTACTTGTGTTTATACAAAAAAATCACTGTCAGAGTTAATATAAATTGCCCAGGCAATACTTTTCATGCTACTTTCTGCTTAGTTACTTGCAGTAATATTATATACTGCATCTTCATTAAATGATATCTTTCATTTTTTTCATGTGTTGCTGAGGCAAATCGCAAGGTAAACTATTAATATGGCTATTCTTAATATATCAATAGACCAAATCCCCTTCCCCACTGAGAAGTTTCTACTACTATACCAATAAAATTGTATTTTTTCTTGAAATGACAAGGTGTATTTGTGGTACATTTGCATATTTTTGACACACTAAAGTTTAAAATTCTCAAAAGAGAATATGAATACAGGTTAATCTGAGAGTGAAGAAAGTGGTTTAAAACACAAGGTTTTTGAGCTTTAAAATTAATTATGGGCCCCATTTTACCTTTTTTTTTTTTTTTTTTTTTTGGTTTGAGTTTTAAAATTTATTTATTTATTTGTTTTTAAAAACATGCGTATCTTTGTTTACCCTGCAGTTTGCTACACGAGGTAAGATGGATGCATTAGTAGCACAGTATTCTGCTTAAAGAGTTTCCAGATTATGTACTAGCCCCTGCACGGCTGAAAGTGCCTGTAAGGCAGGCTTCTGTAAGGTCATGCTAAGTGAAGAGCCTATGTCCTAATGCACACTGTAGTCTGATCATCATTCTCTACTACAGAGAGGTACACTCCATCATGAGCAGTGCACAGCAACTGCATGTATGGGTGGAAAAAGAGTGTGGATTTCACTTCAAAGTACTTTGTGTTGATGTTTCACTGTTGCAGCTGTATTTTTCATCATAATGTCAATGTATATAGTTGAGACCTAGAAGGACTCTTGAACTAAGGACTCTTGAAAAAAGGAGAAGTATCACACTTTTACTATGGCATTAACATTTTGCTTAAACACTTTTTCCCTCCAACAGAAAGATTAAACTGAAACACTTGAATATACCATTTTTTTCTAACAGACAAGATGGACAAAGAGGGACTTGAAGAAAATGGCACATTCCCTCTGGTCAAGCTATCTTAGTCAAAGGAACAATATGAGGCTGGAGAAAATGTGGATGCCGTGTGCTGAAGCAAGTCCTACTCTGGTGCAAACACACAGGGAGCGTTGCTCAACAACCTGCCCACTGTGAGATGATGTGACTGCAGAGGTCCATGAGAACCAAGGACCAGATGGCCAATATTGCCTGTGTAAAATCAACTGATTTTGAACCACCCTTTATCTGATAATCTCTTTAAAGAGTTTTATGTCTGGGAGAGAGCAGAGGAATCTGTACAGCAGGCACTTTTGTGCTGATCCCTTCCTTTGCCTCTCCCTGCTGCTTCGGCACATATTTACCTGCACTCACGTAGCTTACAGCCGTTAGAGCTGCACATTCAATTCAGACAGGCAGAATACCAGCTTAATTAATGAGAAAGGGCCAAGTTACGCTCTTTGTCATTTAACCCATGGAAAACTACAAGATACGCAGGACGTTACATAATAGAAGGGCCCTTAACTTGTTACAATGCACAAAACAGCATGAAAGAACTAATCAGTATATACAATGGATGGCAGTTCACCCAACTGATTGTAAAATGCTGTATTAAAATGATTTAAGTTGTTACACTATGGATAAAGTCTAATTGTTTACAGATCAGTCTTTCAGCAGTTGACTTTGATCTGCAAGATGTATACCCACTAAAAGAAAACCGAAAGAAAATAGTTAAATGTGCAACTGCACAAATATAATTCCCCACTATCAAGAGAACAAAAACTATTACCATAATTATTATATATATTAGAAAGCTATACACAAGCATGTTAATTTCACAGATTTTTTTTAAAGATTCTTAATATTTTATATAGTTAGAAATACACATTTCAAAACCAAAACTTCTGCAAAGAGAAAACAGTTATCTTGATTAGCAAAGCATGGAGTTCCTCAAGGCTTAGGGTAGTGCTTTCTATACAAAAAAGTCCTTTTTGTTTGTTTCTTCAGGACTGCTTAAAAGATTAGCAAAGCTATCAAGGAAAAAAGAACAAATTTTGGCTTAAGGAAACTACAAAAGCCACAAATGCTTTGCAAACTCTGTCTTATTTTTTAATATGAAAATAAGCAAAATGTAATGTACATATTTTTATACTTTTTATTTAATAAGTGATGCAGACCCAGAATTTTTGAAATTAAATATGTCAGCCCTCGAACTCAACATTTCTGTAAGTATGGTCCTCTTGAAATGGTTTGATCCTTTTTAACTGAGTGCCATACTCTAACAAAATGCCTGCATGTTTGTGAGCATTTTCAGTATGTTAGGTGACTCAGTCTCTTTCTAGCATCAATTCATGGCCACCCAACTGCTGGATCTGTCAAAACATCTGTACATTTTCTATATGTTGCATAACAGCTGCTTTCTCTCTCAGTAAAGATCTGCCATTTCTGGCAAATGTTTTCATTTTGTCTATTTACATGTAAATAACGTTGAACCTGCAACATGACACTATCTATTGTAACATACATTTTGCAAGGGAGCACAACAGTGAAAAGAAGTTAGCCTTAAAATCTATTTTGTACAAGTGTTCTGTTGTACAACTCAAGTGCTAAGCTTATCTCAGCATTTCTGTTTATCCTTATACTGCATCACTGAGGCAAGTTAAAAGTACTTTTACAAAACAGAGTACCTGACTTTTTTTTTCACACACGGCACATATAATGCATATCAACCCTTCCCCCCCTCCCCCCCTCCCATTAAGGTAGCACACACACACTGCAAGAAAAAAAAAAATCCCAACTAATAAGTAACAATGTTATCATGTTGCCCATCCTTCAGAGAGCCGCATGCGCTTGACAGAGGGGCTTTCCCTTTCGTCCGGCGAAGGTCTGGTGAGTCCAATGGGGGAGTGGAATTCGTTCCGGTGATCTTCTCGGTCACTTCCATCGTAGGAACTGCTACAGCTGCTCAGACTGTCAACAGGAGATCTCCCCGCCTCATGGCGCGTGTGCTGTTGGTATCTCGATGGTGTGGTGGTACGGTCTCTAGGAGGAGAAACAGGTTCTGACTTGATGTTGAGGCTTTGAGTAGAAGGCAGGGAGAGATTTGTACTCTGAGATAAATGAGTGCTAGTGCAAGCTCTGTAGGAGGAAAGGAAACTCAGTTACAGATGGAGGAGGCATGGAGCCCCCAGATATGCACAAACACTCACACTAAACACCAGTATAAAGGCTCGCACAGGACCAGCACATGCAGAGATCATGGGGACTATTGTCTGAGCAGAATTCATGAATTCCAAGAGATGATAGCACCACAACAGATGTGGTCATCTTTAGGGGGACAAGCCTTCAGGTTGGGGAGAGAGGTCTCGCTTTCAGTCTCTCTCTCTCCTTTTTTTAAGATCAAGTGTCATCACAAATTTAGGAAGGTGAGCCTTTGCATTGTTGGAGCCACCTTCAGGTTTCTGTATAACAAATACTTGTGTGTGTGTATTCATCGGCTGAGATGGGAAGAATGGGCTCTCTGCTGGGTTTAATCCAATTAATTTGAATGCACACAACTGTTTTTATTGTGGTATGTTTTGACATGGGACTTCAGATGCAAGACAGAAACAAAAAAAAACTGGTCTGGTAATTTTTATGCTTTTCAGAATAGAGTTGAAATTACTGGTCTTAACAGTGACATCAATAAAATAACACAGGCAGGCAAGGATTTGGATATGATTTTAGGGTTTAAATCCATAAATCCATGATTCAATCCAGAATGCATTTGGATAAACTATAAAAGGGAACCTGAGGAATAGTAAAAGATAAAGATGACAGAGAACTAACACTGTTTGCCCATAGGAAAGCCAAGCTTGAAGGATGCTACTAGCAGACAGACTGCTATTCTGAAACTTATTCAAAGGTAAGTATTCTAAGCTTTTTCTTTNAATGCTTTCTGTGAATCATCCCTAGTCTGAGACTGCCCTCTCTTGGAGGCCATCAGTTGCTTTCTTTTTTTTTTTTTTTTCCTTCCTATTTTGTGCAATTTTGGGGCAGGTAGTGGCAGAGGAAAGATGAAACAGGTAGGGAGAAGAGTGAATACTGAAAACACACTTTATGGAAGAAATGAGATTACTTTCATCTGCACAACATTTTGTACAAAAGCACCACCTCCTGGCAAAACCTGGCTTTTCATTATTAAACCAGAATTTTCAACATGCAGTTCCCATTATTTTCCACTTCAGGGGCCACTTGCTAAGCTGAAGCTAGTATCTTACCCAAGAAACAGAATTTCAAGGTTTCTATTCATGAGCATTTATTTATACACAGGTAGGAAGGCAGTAGAGGCAACACTTGACTTCACAAGATTTTAAACCTAAAGGGATATGCAGGCATTTTTAATCCAAGAAGGTGTTATATTGGGATTTGGAATGAATTTCTAAGACTGTAGAAGACACAGGTAAGTTTAGTGTAGACTTTTAATTTACTGAAATACTCTACTTTCCCTAGGGTGTCATCAACTGACAGCTGAGGATTATTTAAACAACATTTACTTTGATGAATTTTTTTTCTTCTGACAAATTTAAAATAAAACTGTATGGCTTAAATACTGAATAATATCCTCTGATTTTATCAGGAATTGCTGCAGTGTTTAAAAATGAATGGATCTTGTTAGAAAACAAAACAGCATGTTCTACCTCCATTTTTTTCATCAATTCTTCATTTCTATACAGACAAATTTGTCAAATCTACAATGAGCCCTTTCCTAAGTTACAGAGTTCCTAAGTAATAGCCTTCACAGTAAAAAAATTAACCTTTTTCTTTTTTCAAAGAGGATATTTTCTTTGTATCGGTTCTGTAATTATTAAATTAGCACATGCAAGAAACTGAAAATATAAGAGTTTGCCATTCCAACTTAGTGAAATATTCCACTCTTCCTGAAAATGTGTTAAAAACAGTCCAAAGAGAATCAAATACACATTTTTGTTTTGTTGTTCTTTTTTTTTTTTTTTTTTAATTGCTTTTCATTTCCAGTGACTTTATTTTTGTGTTGCTTAGGAGATTCTAGAGATTCTGAATCTCTAAACAGTTTGTCAGTTCAGTATGATAAGATTACATATGATTTTACATGCCAAGCTTATAACTAAACCTGAAAGTTCTATAATAAAGGATGGTGGAGCCTAGAGAATTGATTTAAAAGTGTTTGATTTGAGCAAGTGACATGCCACTTTGCAAAGCTTGGGATAATTAAAAAAGATAAACATAGACAAAAATAACCATATTCAGTCAAATTTGTTCGCATGGAACATACTGGCATTCTACTGTGTGACAGCATCAAAAGCAGCAAATCTAGGGGGATAAACTGAATTTCAATGATACAGAGCTGGTATTGCTGTACTGGAATATTGCCTTTTTTAATAGTGCCTCAGAAGTGAGTATGAGAATGCATCTCTACAGACTTTTCTACAGATTCCTTGTGATTCAGCAGGGATATTTCATAATAACCTGGCATAAAAATTAGCGACAGTTTTATAAATGCTTCAGGTTGATTTGAGTTTTGAATCATCGTTTTTTTGGTTTTGGTGCATTTATAAAAGGATAAGAAATCATTTTGGCAGGTCAAGACTGAATTTCTGAGGTTTAAAACAATAGAAATAAATTGTAACACTTATTCTGATTCACCTTTTTTTTCTTTCTAAATATAGCCTTTTGCTGCTGAAAGTATTTCTGAAATTTAATTTATTTTTATTTGATTATAATTTGCAATATTTCATTAACATTTTCTGAAACATTTTTATGAGAAGCTCATCTAAGCTAAATCTGCACGGAAATGTACTGTTACACATACATGTGAATGGTGAAATAATAGGTACTGAGGTGCAGACTTTAAATCTATAAAGAATTGACCTCTACTGAGAATGGAAGGTGCACAATAAGAAATGTGGATTCTGTCTGCTGCAGAATGATTTAACTTCCTGTATAGGTATGTGTGGGTGTAGAAACAGCTGTTTGCACTTAAATGTATCAATGCATGTTTTACACTGTTGCTTCATATAATTACATGAATTGGGCCCAAGCATGCCCTATTGTAATCATGTGAAACCTTCACTGAATTCCCTGGTAAAAACCCAGGTTTTGGATATGGAAATCCTCCTGAGAAACCAAAGAAAATGATTCAAAGATTTGTGTGCAATTACATGCACTGAATAGGTGCCGGGCAGTCCACTTATCACCTTTTTCCACATATTGTATGAAAACACTTCATTTTGTGGGGACAATGAAGAAAATTAATATCTTAACTTGGCACACCAGTCTCTTTTGAGGCCAGTGTAGTTAAAATACGATTTTTATTCAGATTATGATGGCCACATGGAGAAATGCTGCTTCCTATCTGGTTTCCACATGGAACACCTACACTGCTCTGCTGTATGAGAAGTGGGGGAGCAAGACAGTGCCATGAGCTTGGGATGATGGCAACTCTGTGTGCATCTCCTTCTGTCTGATTCTCCAAATGGTATTGAAGCTCAGCACACACAGCTAGAAGTGCAGGTCTGAGTATGTGATGAGTGAGGACATGAATATTGACCATGTAGATTCTTCTGGAGTGCGAAGGTGGTCTGTTGAAGGAAGGGAGCCTCATGCACCTTTTCTTTTACACCCACTCTCACTTCCCTAAATCAGTTCAATTCCTGAAGTCATATAATTTCCCCCAATAAATACACGTAAAGGACCATTGAAAATTCATGGTTATGTGCTAATTTGCATCTAGGAGAAGATATTTTTGACTTACTAACAATTCAACTTCTTCCCTCCTCTCTATTTTTTTTTTTTTTTTAGGTAAAAGCTAAGTGGTTTTTAGGTTTTTGGTTTTTTTTCCTATACTTTTCTGATCAATGTAAAAGCAGAATAAGAATTTCTGTGTCAAGACATGTTGTTTAGCTCTCACATGTTAAGGTTACATTTTTAAACAGGAATTAAAAAAATAGCATGAAACTGAGTTACTAGAACATCTTATAATAGTGGCATAAGAAAAAAAGGCTGAATCTGAAATACATAAGGTTTTTATTCAAAACAAGGAAATTGGCAGAACTGATACAAATTCATTAAACGTGTACCTGTTTATGTACCTTATTATGTACCTGTTCCCAAATTTTTCAATAGTTTCAATAAAAATAGTTTAATGGAGAATATTTTCCGAGGTCTAGCTATAGTTATCATCTAATAAAAAATAATTTAGCTAACTAATAATCTTTCTAAATAAGGGTCACAGAACAAGTCAACATATGCATGAATTTGGAGAACTTTTTATTCATGTGGGTAGAAGTTTGGAGAAACTTCTCTTACATAAATAATTATCTGTACTGAAGCACCTTCAGATTAAATATTGTTTCTCTCCCTGCATTCATATTTTAGGAAAGTGAAAACTTCACCTGTGGATGTTACTTTTAGATGAAAAGATTGTCTCTTAGGCTAGGAAATGTAGATGCAAGAGAACATATTCCATACTATGGATTTGTGCATAAAATATTTTAATAATTTATTATGATGTTTGGAAAGAACTTCCCTTCTTGTTAGCAGCAGTTAACTTCTAGTAGTCTTTTTGGTACATGTTCAATAAGCAGTAAGAGACTTTGGTGTACTATTCAGGCCAAATCCCAAAGCTTTGGGAGGGACTGATTTTCAGCAGAATTTGTGTATGTATTTTTTCCAGATGTAGATGCAGTTAAAAGACCATGAAAATACTATTCTGTTTTTAAACCCAAAAAGTTGAAAAGTCTGGCTTGTTTTAATGTCCCAGTCATGTCTAAACAGCCTGCACATGTCTAAACAGGCTCTAGATTTTTGTGCTGTTTACCAGCCTTGGTAGAAGGCCAAAGGGTAGAAGGGAAAATGAACTACTCCCATGTCCTCATATATCTGCCCTCTAGTCCACCAGCACTAGTGTGGCTCCTAATTGCACAGTCAACTAAGAGCTTGTTTGCAGAGATCTCTGATTACCTCCAAGATGGTTCTGACAGTGCTACTGAAATTGTTGAGGACTTATCTGGAGCAAGACAATACGTCTAACCCTGTCTTACTCTACTACTAATCACATTCTTGTCATGCATTGAGGAAATGGAGCTGATTTTCACCATTAGACTTTGGTGAAAAACAAAACCTGAAGGAGATCTGGAATGTCTCTTTCATTAACTGTTTTCTCACAGGTTTTTATAGCCTGCTGTTAACAACAAGCATCTCACTGCCAAACCTTTTCAGTATATGACCCCACTAAGCGCTGAGATTTATGTTGTCAAAACCTTTCTGAATGTGTTTTCTCAAGTATGTGAAGATGACTGTAATTTTGTTTCATTTAAAAAATATTTTTGCAAATTCTAAATCAGGTTGACATACACTGGATATGTTCTACAGAATTTCAAGTTTTTCAAGTAATTCGAAAGTTAAAACAGATGCTCTTGCATGTAGAACTCAGTGACTATGATTTCCTGCAGTGATAGAAGACCTCCAGAACTGTCTGTGAAGCACTTTTCATAGCTGAATTCACTTACAAATCACTGAAAGAGTAATAATAATAAGAGCAGCAACTCAGAATGTATTCCACAGCCACAGACATTACACTTTGACATTATGTGATACGAATCAGAAACAGATCATGAAGTGTGACATATCTGAAAAGGCATGTAATTAATTTAGGAGTTAATTTATGTTTTCTTTTTTGCTAACCAAATAGCCTTATTACATTCCTTGGTATGGTACCAATTGTTTATACAGTGATATCTAACGTGAGCTTTCAATCTATTTGAGAATTTATGATTTTAGTTGTATAGTAAGTCTGAATGCTGACCCAGAAGTAGTGCAAACTCACAAAGAAAAGAATAAGAGAATGATATTGACTATTTTTTTTCCTAGAACAAGTATTTCAGTTGTATGTTTTTATGACATTTGTATCTATATATACTTATTTATACAGAAATGAGGTTTAAAAATTTGTTTCCTTTGAAACATTTGCATAGATCTCCTTAAAAACCCAAATTATCAACATGGTAAAGACATTAAAATAAGTTACAAAAAATGGTCAGATAAAGTAGAAGGAGAATTTTGAAGTTTAAGGCACATTTAGAGTATTAAATTGTTCCACACTGTGACAACAATCTCAAAAAAAAAAAAAAAAAGTGCATATGTGGAAGACCTCTTTCTGAAAAAAAGGTTTTCCTTTCAAATGTATAGGAATTAAATTTTTTCCTCATAAATACACTCCTGCTGTTTTCAGCTTCTATTTTTATAGCTAAGCCTTTTAAAATTCCAACATGTCTAACCACACATTAGGCTACTGTGCCACAATAGTGCATGCCTACAGTCTTACTCAATAGAAATTGTAGATATCAAAATATTTGAAAATCATGCATGTGTTCACTTAAATGAGCCAAGGGGTTGCTTGTTCAGGTGATTTCCCTGTGTGAATTTCCACAATTCTAAAGATCCTGAGATGATTGAACACTGTGTTTCTCTGAAACTTGAATAAATTTTGTAAAATTAGCTACTAGAGGGCAGGAATACCTGTACTCCTCAGCACAGGAAAATCACTATGAGTTTTGTAAGGTTACAGTTCTTTGACTTAATCATGCTATTTTGTCATAAAAATCATCTCCAAATAAATGAAACTTGAATTTCAGAGTTGAGCAGAGGGAAGTATGTGATTATTATATAAGGTTAAGGTTCAATCTCAAATCAATGAATTATGTAATCTTACTTTATTATAATATCTAAAAAAAATTCTAGTTTACTGTAAATGTTTGTGCAACAGTAACTGGAAATTAAAAGCATAAATAATAAATATGGCATCAGTACAATATAGGTGTTTGGGTTTAATAGTGAAATAAAATCCTATTTAAAGAAATAAAAATTAAAACAAACAATGCACTACTGAGAAAATGCCATGAACACAGAATATTTCAACATAGTTCCCTAGCAAACTTTCCATGAATTACATTGTTTCAGTTTTGCAAAATCTAGTTTTTATCTACACACAGTAGATATATTCTGGTATCTTATCTTGACATGTTTCACATTTGGAATTACTGGGGAGACTGAAGTCACTGTAGGACAGTAAAATAAAGAAAGCACTGCTTACCCCAATTGACTGAGGGCAGATGGTGGCATGTTATGTAGGTGTTGCTGTTGCCAGCCAGTCACAGAACCAAGATGAAGAGCACTGGCTGTATTAAAACTAGAGAGAGATGATATATCTGCACTACTCAGAGAATATTCTAGATTTGAAAACAGAAAGACAATAATTAAGAGAGAATTAAAGAGGAAGCAATTAAACAACAACTAGCATAGTAATTTTCATGTCATTTTGTAAGCCTTTTAGTTTTAATTACGCCAATCACATTAAGTTGCAGCAGAAAAAGTAAATCTTCCTCTTCCCTCAACTCATTAATTTGGGAGCAAATAACGCACTAATAATTATTCTCGAATCTAGTAGGGTTTTATTGGGTCTGGCAGATCTAAAGCATTCTTAGCCTGTAAATTCACCATAACTACAAAAGGACTGTCAGAAAGACTTGAAAAATATAACATTTTGGTTACAGTCTTCCTTGCAGAAGCCAGCAGGCAGCCTGCTTCTGAACAGTATGTGTGTTCTCAAAATGTGCTGGATCTATGTCACTGTGTGCACTCTGTACAGCAGCAATACACAGCAGGAACTGTAAAGATGCCTTGAGGCTTCATTTCTGCACCCTCCCAGATAGGAAGCTGTGATAGCCAACAGCTACTGAACTCTGGTTGGAGATAGTGAAGCTGCTTATTCCCACTACCCTCATGGGTTTAGCATGGTGCACTCAACTGCATGAAGTTATATCTAAGGAAGACTAAGAACTGTTAACTGTTTTAAGGTTGTTGGTGGTTTTTCTTTTGTTTGGTTTTTTTTTTTTTGTAATTAAAGCAAATGAAATAAAGCTACCAAATCAGCTTTACTTCAAGCAAATCAGCTAGCTTTGAAATAGATACATCTGAAGTTAGTGACAGGTACAGAATAAGCAAATGTAGTGCAAAGGCATAACAGCTATGAATTTTTCAGTTTCTCTCGAAGAACATTAGCTAATTCGTTAATGCTGAGATAGACACTTATCAGCACCTTGCTCCCTTCCCCATCCTTTGCATCCTGCACCCATACTTACCAGTACCATATGTTGTTGAGATGGCTGATGGGTATCCTCCCATCCCTTGCCCTGGCAGAGTAGGAGTTGCTACGGAAACCACTGGAGTAGCCAATGACTGAGCAGACTGGGAGTTATTTATCCTTTGATTCTTTTAAAGTAAGTAAAATAAACATATTATTGACCAGTTTTAAGTCAGTTGAGTGTATTTGCTTTCTGAGAATGTTTTACACATGAGAAACACAGGCTATTACAAATTTCTAGAAATTTATCATTTAACATGTGGCTTTGATGAACTCTGCCAACCCTATCATTTACAAGCTTTCAAGAGACCAGTTGTCACCATAGTAACCCATTACATCAGTATCTCCTAGGTAACTGAACTAGTAAGACTGCTTTTATTGTGGGTAGAAGAACAGATCATGTGAAAAACTAATGAAATATATGAGCTCTATTCCCATTGTTTTCCTTTTCACTCATATAGGAAAAAAAACCCCAAAAAAACCTACCACAAAAAACAATGAAACCTAAAAAGCAAAACAAAGCAAAACAAAAAGGCAAAAGAAAAACCCAGCTCTGCTGGGTTTTGAAAGTGAGGTGCACCCCCAGACTGCTGAACACTGAACTCTTACCAGGGGACGGAGCTCTGACTACTTCGTTTTTGTGCAATAAAAAAACCCTTCAAGGCTGTTAGATTGCACAGCAGTTACACACTTATCTTTAATTCCAGGCCACTAGGTGTTGCACTGTAAGAATTACACTAGAGAACTCTAATTATGTGAATGGCAGGAAAAAACAGTTAGAGAGCCACCAAAAAAAATGGTGGCTGTCATAAGGCTGCGCTATCTTCAACAGCGTAAGTTCACATGCCCTCCATGCACCACAAAAAGAAAGCTTAATTCTAGCATGCTTATTTTGAATATGTGCAACAAGTGCATCTGGCCTTCTGTCACTATATTTAAAAAATTGCAATGACCTTTTTTGTTCACAACATAGTTATTTTCCATTTTATTTCAACCAACACTTTACCTACATCATAAAAATAACTGGTTATTTTTCCTTTGTTATTAAGATGAACATCATTACCACTTACCAGAAGCAGATCAACATCCTCAGACTGATTGCATAGGAAAGGAGTATTAAAAATTAGCAAATATAAATATTTACCAGGATGCAGGTTTTAGTTTAGGGAATATTTTCATATCATAGGGGCAGCAAATTAAACACCTTCTGAGCAAATCTTGGAAAAAAATACACCTCTTAGATCTCTTATTTGTTCCTCCTTCTAATGGAATGTTTGACTCAATTGTTGGAACAGCCTATCCAGTTTTCATCATAAGACATCCTCCAAGAATTCATTTGTCTTCCTCAATCCCATTGTTTGCAGATTGTCTTGCTGTACCTGACCACTCACAGAGTCTCTTGGAATATATAATTTTTAAGGGGCTTGGAATAAATCATTTGATGCAGACAGCTTTTCACTGCCTTGATCAATTTTGAGTATTGCCCTGTAGGACTATTTGTCACTTTTTGACTTAGTAGGTAGCATCACATTTATGGGCAGTTTTATTTTGATGATTAATTTATTTTGCATCAACTGAAGAAGGCCACTTGGAAGCTGTTTTAATAATGTTTGTTATAAAATAGAAAACTGCATCACTTAAATTACTATCTTTTTAAATTAAATTCACTTTTAATGTCACTCAAAACAGCTTTACTTGGAAACACTGACGAACTTTAGAAAAGAAAGTGCAAGACATGGACACAATACTGTCCCAATTCAGCCTTATAGCATAATATATTGCCTAAATTTCACTAGTCCTGGCAGGAGATATAGAAAATTCTTACTCCTTTTTTCTCTTGCTCTGTCTATTTACTACCTCTTATCATTACAAAATTTGGAGCTTACAGTGATAGGGCTCAAATTAATTTATTACTGTTAATATGCCATCTGCTGGGAGTCTGTGTGGCTAAATATTTAAGAAAAACATAATAGGTTAGAAATGCTCAGGGTTAAATTTAGCCTTTATAACAACCTTTATAAAGAGTCTTACAGCTACTGGGAGAGAGACTGCAGAAGGTTATGCTGTGCACAGTTAGGACACAGTTCCCATTTTGCAACTCAACAAACAAAAGGTAGGAAGTAAGTAAGACTTCAAAAAAAAAAAAAAACCAAAAAAACCCACGCAAAGAGGCTCGGCCTACATCCTCAGCTTAATGTCAAGCCCTAGTTAGAAAAACCAAGCAATCAAGAATTTAGTTTCCTGAGCCAGCCTTAAAATTCCTAAATAACTCTTATCTGAAATAGATAAAGAGAGCTGTGAAAATGCATTACCACTGATGGCATGGTACTCTTGCTGCCAGGTGGAATAAGCACACGGAGGTCTGGTTTACGGTTGTTCATTCCCAAATTCATTGGAGGTGGAGATTTTGCTTGCATATTCTTGTTCAAGTTGCCAGGTGAGACCAGCAGACCTGGTGAGTTGCGGGGGTTTCCATATCCATTTCCTGTTAAGGTAAAAAAAAAGAGGGAAAAAAAAAAAAGAGAGAGAGAAGTTTGATGAAGCCCAGTGCATGTTTTAAGCCCTTCTAAGACTGTGAAATCAAAAACTCATGGTAGATATCTGTGTCATGTATCTTTATAGGAAAATACAACATGTGCTATATTTGGAACAACTTGTCTTCAAATGCTTTCTCTCATGGCTGCTGACATCTCTGTGATGTCCTGACATTAACTCGATGACACAATTTTGTTTACAGCACTGTGGTATACAGCACAATATACTATGCCCTTGTAGCAGCCAATATCTGACATTTGCCTTACAAGAATCAGGAAAGTCAGATAATTTAAGGGCATAGAAACTGTCAAAGCTATTTCATATTTTCTTGACATCTACAGAAGACTGTGCCTTTTCTGACTCAGCCCTTTGCAGGTCATGATTATTTTTTTTTTTGCTTTTAAACAAAGGATGAGTATATCAAGGCTATAATTTCCACAAAAGTCGGGGGAAGGACTAGAAGGATTCATAAATTGTTTTGGATCTTTTTCACTACATCTTGGACCTGGTTCTATAAACACTAAAATCAATGCGAGCAATATCATAACCTTATTGGAAAGCACCACCATATCTTTCATCTTCTTCTCTCTTCTGCAGGCCCAGGAACAATTCTGACAAGCAAATGTTTCTTTTATTTTTTTTTTAGAAAAGGGTATTCTCTCACCTCATTGCATTGACAACTATGTGTCCATAAGGTTAATGACCTACCATTCCACTATTTCATTCACCTGATTTCACCTCTTACCCACATAAAATCTAGGGAAAAGGATGACTTTTTAGTGTATTGAAATTCTGTCTACACAAGCTCAAGAGAGGTACAGAAACTGCCTAGTCATAGAGAGGGAATAGCATAAAAATTAATATGGAAAGAGAAAACCTTTACCTTGGGTAAATACCAAAGAAACAAATGCTATGGAAGACTTTCTTTTCTGAGCTCAGCTTTTGTTCACGAGCTGCAACACACAGCCTAGAATTTGTGTGAGAAGATAAACTAGTCAGTGTGGCAGAGCCCTCAGGGTCAGAAAACCTGGAACTCCAAATTTCCTTTGTTTTCCCAAAGCCAAGTGAAGACCACAGTATCTCCCCCCATCCCCCCCACCCCCGCACAGTGTGAAATGGTGTTTATAGCCCTAAAGAACATAAATGGATTATGGAACTAAATTTGATAATGTCTATGAGATGGGCATAAAAATGACAGTACATGACAGCAATTTGCTCCTCTGTTTAGGATAATGAAGTATGTCTGAGCCTGACTAAGATTTTCAAGTTTTTAATCCTCAAGTGCATCAGCCACTTGTATTTACCAAATCAGAAAATAAATAAAATTTGTCACAGGCTACTAAATATAAAAACACCACTTCAGGCTTTGGAAGACCCTGAACTGTGAACACTAGTATTATGGCACAGGAAAATTATCAAAAACTGCTTTAATTCTGTACTTTCAGGTACCTTCAGTAACTGGTCTGGCCTGGCTTGTTTTTTCTCACAATTTCTATTATCATGATCTCCAAGCCTTTTCAATGTGATGAAAATTTAAGAGCACTCAGATCGCTTCTAATATTCTGTATCAAAATGACTTTGGAGATTTTACACTAAAATATTTTTCACAGTTAATCTTTTTGTTTATTTCCTTAATAATAGCATACAGTTAGGAAAACAAAATGAGTTCTGAACTATATTTCAGACTTACCAAGCAAATTCAGCAGAGTGCTTTCAAAGGTTTTTCATTTTATACCAGTAGTATAGTTTTCCTCAAAACTAACAATTGTCCTCAACATAGAAGAGCTATCTATTATGCTCTAATTAATGCTATGTGTTAATACAGGTGGTGAAATTAGAAGGCATTTTGAATATACAACAGTATTTTCTCCTAGAAACCACACTGCATTTTAAAAAAGTTCATCTTTTACAAATTGAATACTGAAAATCAAGGCATGAAGAGTTCAACAGAAGAAGCTGAAGCAAAAGTAGGGTTTCTCTGATGTTAGTTTCATACAGGAGGTATTTTACCAGCAGGATGTAAAACTGTCTGTGAAATCTGTCATATGACAAGGACTTGCTCAGAGAGTGGCAATGGAACTGTTTGAGGCAGCACTGAGGTTTTTTTCAGTTCTACAATATAGGACCTAAGATATATAGCAAAACAGATTCCACTGTACTCTATATGTTTCTAGTTGTGAATTTTGGAGAATAAATCACCTTAAAAGAAAGAACTCCCATTTCCTACATAAGCTTTACTTAATATTATATACCACTAAGAAATAGTGCTCAGGGGAAAGAGTGCTTCTGTATAAAGCTTTATTCTACAGAAACAGTCATCTGACCTTTACTGATGTAAAATAGTTTGAACAGTGATTACATTGATATTTTAAAACCATCAAATTCTTTTTAAGAACTACTGCAATCATTTCTTTGCCAGCAGATTTCTGCTGCTTATGGCATATTATGCCTGCTAGCCTTTTGAAGCCATGTAATAACAGTTCCTCTTTCCAGTCACCAAACTTATTCTTTTGGTATAGTGAGGATTCAGGAATGTAAGACTGTGGACCTTGAACCAATAATACAGAAACCCATCATTTGGAAATAAGTGATGAGTGTATGCATGTGGTTTAAAGTTAAGAAGAGTCTGCATGTAAACCAGCTCTTTAAACTGTACCCTTTTAATTCAAGAGGGCTGTGGCCTGCTCTAAGGCAGCTGTCCCACCTTCAGATAAATCCACCAAAGAGAATGGCCTCATTTACATTCAGAGGCAAAACAAATGCATAAGATTTCTAATGTACAAATTAAATTTTCCTTCATGCTATACTTTAAAATTACACTCTGCCTGGACAATTATCAATTTAGATGTGACCGTATGCAGAACATCTAATTCCACCATCCACCTGAAAGCACAAAAATTATATGTCATATATTAATGGATTTCCTGATTATGGATCATAAGAAAATGAAAACCAGATGGATTTTAGAGCAAGTTTGCTTTACATTTTATATTTCATTAAAAGCCTTTTTTTAAATGGAATAGAACATTTTTAAACATTACAAATGGATTCTGTAAGGCATAATGAAAACAATGAAAATAGAAACAGTGGATGCACAAATTTTAAAGGGTGTATGTCAGAATTTGTAAATTTACATCATTTTTAATTCAACAAGTTTTCAGAAAAAAATATTTTTCCTTGTATTGTTTGTTACACTGACTTGTAAGAGTAAAAATATTTTATGCAGAAAAGAGCTTGTTTCTAGACAAGCTGGTGGAGCAGCACGTGTCATGAAATGCAGTGCCAGACTTTGTATTTGGACTAATGGCAGAATGTAAAGAAAAATGTTTTTTGAGCACAGAACACTCTTCTTGGACATGCTCTCACATTTTGCATTTAGTCACAAATGCCATTGACTGTAGAATGAATTCTGTCCAAGCACAAACTGCGTGATTAATCCCTGTAATTTCACTCTTCAAAAAACTCGGAAAAGTTATTTTTGTGCACTGATAGTTACTCAATCAAGAAGAATTATTTTAAAAAATCCATTTAATAATGAAAAACTACATTTTAAACTGTGTTTCAAATTCATGTAATACTGTTTTAGGCATCTTAATCTCAAATTTTAAGATTTTAAGAATACCAGAAGGGCACAAGATTAATCAGGACATAACAAAGAGCAAAGTTTACTTCTCTCCTTTCATCCTCTCTTAGTAACACCTGTGCCTTTAAAGGAGTTTTGGTCACTGGTGTTACTGGGGTTGCAAAGTGGCTACTTAATATTCTCAGAGTTAGGACAAAAAAAGCTATACTGAGCATTTAAGCCAGGAAACTTTCCACATGCTAAGGTAACACATATGATATGAGAGTAACATTTTTCCTTATCTCTCAATATTCTTGAACATGATTTTAATAATTCAAAATCTTTAAGTCTTGAAAATTGGTAATTTTTACTTGAACATTAGAAACTGCCATGTTGTAACTTTTTGTTTGTTTGTTTGTTTTGTTTTGTTTTGTTTTGTTTTCCCCCCTATTTTTTGTGATTTCAAAGATATAGAGATATACTGAATGAAAAATCCTCTATGGTAGTCTGGAGAATGAAAGTGGAAAGAACATGATACACAATTTGTATGTCCTTTATTTGATCTCTCATTTGTTTATTCTAGTGCTTTTCAATGACAGTATGGGTTGAGAATTTACAAGATCCTTAGGAACCTGAGATTAATTTTAACACAAAATTCTTAGAGAACTTTCAAATTCTTAGAGAAGTTTTAATATATACTAATGCTCATTTCAAATTTCCAACAAGTGTATGCTTTTACTTGTGAAAACTTTCATATTTCTTCCAAGATGCATATATACATTGGATTTCTTGGAGGATTTCCACTTCCTATTTGGTTATTCTAAAATGTGTATGTCATATATGTGACATTTTGACTGATCACCAAGCCTCTCAAAAAGAATTTCAAATACAGAATAACTATAAACGTGAGAGCAAACTATTCTGCAAATTATCTCTACTTCCGAATATATGCATACATATGAAAGAATCTATAAAATTTTGCCAAATTTGCATCCAGTTTTTCACTGTTTTCTCAGTTTATTTTCCTATTTTCTGAAGGAATGGTAATTGTTCTTAATAGTAATTAAAAGGTAATGAAAATTTTCCTTTTCTCTCTTTATTTGTTTTGTTTTGTTTTGTTGGGTTTCTTTTGGTTTTTTTTTTGCATACGCACTCAAACAGGCTATGGTTTATTACCCAAAATAAAAAGATAGTAACAACAAAGAATTAATGCTAGGAGCCTGTACTGTTGTTCAGCTAAAAATAACTTTAAAAAGAGGTAACCAAAAATTCCTACTCATATGTCACATGTTTGTCACATTTCACAGCAGACAACTGTTACTAACTGCAAATGGGAGAAGAAAATCAATCTAATGCTACCCTCATCCAGAAAAAAAGGAAATCTTTACTTTCAAATAGCTGCCCATTCCCACTACACTCATCTAATGGACCTCTTAACTGAATTATGGGAAGCCAACTCATACAGATGTGGTATTAAAAAACCTAATGACTTTGTGTGGAAGAATTCTCAGACATCCTGTGAAAGTATCAGCTACTTTTTTGGGAGGGCTGAAACAGGATGACATCTCTGGGAACACACAGGCTTTTGGAAGAATGGGAGGAGAATGAGATGAAAACTATCTCAACAACTCTTTATTAGCTTTAAAGCTAAACACTTAGAAATAATATAAATGTATGCTTGAGATTTCTACATCAACAGAAGTCTAAGCCATCTCTCTTTAACTCACCCATTCTTGCCATGCAGGTTCTATAACTGTCAATGGGAGCTTGCTCTTTAAGATTAAAGGGATGAAAAGGGCTCTGATGGCACTGCAGTTGTCCTGCATGTAGGATGAAAGACCATGAGAACAGAAAACTGACCTGTGCATCACACCTCATGCAAACGCTTCACTGCTGAGTCAAGTGCATGGCAAGCTAACCTGATCACCAACACTGTGATTATGGCTTATTGCTATAATAGGAGCTGTACTTGAATGTTTCTAAATTAGTACTTCCAGTAAGTATTCTCCCACTGTAGGAGTTCACACTTTAAAAAAAAAAGTAAAGCTGGCACCTGACTGTTTGAATTAGTCTGTGGCTACCCACACAAGCAACTCTGAGAAACCCTTCAAAATAATTCTCATTGCAATTAGTCTTCCCAAGAGGCAGGCAGGTATTTCAGCACATGAACTCCCTCCTTGCAACCCTTGGTAACAGGGGTTATATCATAGGCAATGAGGGTCTGTGGTAAATTATACACTTAGAGAAGGGGGAATGTGCTTTCTTCTTCAAGGATGATCATCCTTATTCTTTTTCTCCTTTTCTTTTCTTTTTTTAAAATTTTTTTAAGCTCAGCAAAGAAACAGAGCAATAGATTATCCAAGTTAAGGTCCAAGTTAAGTTATGTTTGTGTTTTTTCAGTCTTGCACTACAATTACTATTGCCAATATGCTTATAATATAATGTCCAATCATAGAATCTTATTATCTGCTTTCATAATTATTTACTGGCATCTCATATCAGGAATCTCAGATCACATAGCTTTCATGCAGAAATACTGTATTTCTGATATCTTTATTTCTGATTGTATTGATTAATTTATTTCATTTCCACTATTTTATTCTAACACCTTTATCAACAGTTATGCTCTTTTCAGTACCTGTATATTTCACATGACCTTGTTTTGATTGAAGCTTCAGCCAATCAAAACAGTGACTAAGTTGAAACTATTGAGAAAAATCACTTAATTATACAGTGGTCTTCAGTTTTGTGTTTTATAAATATTACATGTTTGCTGTTTAAACACGTGGGCACTGTACTATGAGCAACAGGAATACATTCATTGTGTCACAGTTTTCTAAGGTCCAAACCTCAGGGATCAGAGAATCATGGCTCTTACCGTGGTAAAAAAGGTGTCTTACCATGGTAAAACAGATCTCCTGCCCCTACCACTGGTGCTGTATCTACTGCCATGAGGAGACAGCAAAGCACAGTGTCCCTGACCTTGCATTGTGCTCCCTCCTCATTCTTACTTGACATTTGCAAATGTTAAGTCCATGTTCTGCACTAGGAATGCACTAGTCTTCCACACTAATGCAAAGTCTAACAGGAGAGGTCAGCGCCTCTCCTATTAGTGATGAGGTGGTTGTCTGAAACTTAGCTTGCATCACAGCTTTTCCAAAAAATCTTGGTTAAATCTCCAACTTACTGGCATAGCCCTGATCTCCTAGCATGTGAACAACCCATATGTGGCCTTCCCCTGAGATCTGAGGTAACCATCTACCCTAAATATGTTTTCAAGACTTGACCGTGCTCTTATAAGTATACTAGTTGAAAAGACGCTCCATTCTAGTTCTGTTTAAGCAAAAAATGGAAGGGTTTTTTTTTTTGCTTTTAACAAATTACTTGTTGATAACAAATTGTTTCCTTTCTGGGCTGTTTGAAATCAATTATCATTCTAAGGAAACAGCTTTTCAATGAAAAATATTTCAAGACAAGTATAATTGAAATTATAAACAGGATGCCTTATTTGAAAAGATGCCTAACCCATCCCTGTCTCCTTTGGCCTTCTATTACTGTGAGACTGCTCCAACTGTTAGCACAGGAAAAATGACCTTGTAAGAGATTTGGAAGACAAAGGGAATGGCTGGATTCAATATCTTAATTGGTGGTTCACATTGAAAGTTAAAGGGCAGGGATCATGTTAACTCAATACTGTTAGGAACTTCCATGTGGGGCTGCAGTCACAGCTTCAGGAGATTAAAAGCATTTCTTGTTTTCTTTCTCACAGCAAAGTCATTGCTCCAGTCCAGATCCAAGAGGCATCAGCTATCCCTTTCAGGACTCAGGACAGGCATGAAATACAGACATTTTCTAATTTGCAATGCTTTCTTCTATTTTGTGAATTTGAACAAAAATACGTATTGCAGTGTGCAACAGAAGACAGTGTTGTGTCTTAGTGAGCAAAAATGCAGACAGAAAAAACAGTGAAATCCCTGTCTCATTTAAAGAAAGCATAAAATTCCCCCCAGACTTCACTTGGAAAGGGATTTTATCTAAAGAACACAAATTAGTCTTGAGGAACATTTGAAACTTCTTGTAATAAGGGAAGTCAATCATGCCTGTCTTTAAGATCTCATTTACAAAGAACCAGTTTGTATGACTCATTTAATTGTTCATTACATGTGAACTTAGGGCTCTTTCCTTTTCAAACCTTTCAAGCTGTCTTTTTAAAAATACAAATATTGAGACATTGTTATTAGAGACAGAGAATAACTAAATATATTACTTAGTCAACAGTTACACAACTGGTGGAAGCCTAATAAATGCCAAATTTTTACAGATTTTCATTGAAGTCCACTGAGAGTGGGCTTGCATGGATCTCTTCTTTGGTAAGAGGTCACATGAGTTAGCTGAAGACAGACACATCCAAACTGTGTATATGACACCCAGGGCAAGATTTTAGAATTTTTTTTTTTTTTTATATGACCAGAAGCATCTAGCCTTTCAGGCTTATTCTCAAAGTTTCATTGATGTGACTTTCATGTGTTATTTGTTACTTGGAATTAGAGTTGGAAAGGCCTGTGTTGACTGCCTACATAGATATGAAATTCAGTAGATAGACTATTTTCTTCATACTATGTATTAGACCTGTCAAACAAGTTTTAGTATTCTGCCTGCTTTGACAAAATCTCCTACGTGTAGGTATTTCCCTTAAAACAATGAAGAAAAAAAAAGTGTGTATCTATCTATCTATCTATCTATCTATCTATCTATCTATCTATCTATCTATCTATCTATCCATCCATCCATCCATCCATCCATCCATCCATCCATCCATCCATCCATCCATCCATCCTACCATCTATTCATCTCTATGTATACAGATATATATTCTTATATGGAGAAAACCTTGGAAGGGGAACACTTAAAGGCATAATACAAGCAGAAAAAGAAAACCAGAGCAGTTACCTTTCTAATTCCTTATCCCACTCCATGGTTTTAAGTCAACATGCCAATTCATGAATTCTTATTGTTTGGATTTGGCTGTATTGCATCACAAACTCTGTTATGACTGACTGCATGTCCTTTCTTTTGTGCAGTGAGATTCCTTGGACAGGAACTATTGTTTATTTCTCTACCCCATTTTGCCCAGTCTTTGGGCCAGAAGTTTGTGCATTATTGCACTCATCAAGTAATAAGGGACAGACAACAACTTATGCTCTCTGTGGCAAAGCCAGTTACTGTCTTACTAACAGGTTGCCCATAAACTGTGGTTTGAGAAATATTTCTCCAAGCTCATTTGTTTATTTAACATATTTCACACTTACAGTCAAAGAATTACCTTCTCTTGACTATACCAAACACGATTTCAGGGTACAGTGAAGAATATTTATGTTAACATTTCAATTTATTGAAAAAAAAAATTGTTTGTTTATCTATATTTATAGTTCCAAAAGTCTTTAATGCAGCTCGATGTCTTTGAAATCATTGCTTATTTTTGGTACTGCTGGTCAGCTTAATTGGGCAGATTGCACATCTTTTTACTAAACCACTCTTTGCGGATATACCATCCAGACTGCCTCTACCCTGAGGGAATATAAATTAAAAATTGCTACTATTACACACATTCCTATGTGGCTTGAAATACTAGTAGAATATATAATACATTCACCCACAGTTAGTACACCACCCAGAAAAGGAAAAGGAAAATGAAAGCACTAGAAAATTGTGATACTGCCTGGCACTTCAGGACCTCAGCCTTCAGAAGATGAGAAGGCAATTGTTGGCCGATGGCTAATTTCCAGAAGGAAATGACTTGATGCTGATTTATAGGTAAATATGGAATTTGGTTTATTAAAAAAACGTGGGATAAATTTTTCAAAATGCAATGCTGATCTATTCAGTTTCTCCTACTTTTTAGTAACAGGTTTAAAGGTAGTTTGAAGATGTTAGATTGAAAGGCAGGAAGTGCTTAGTTCCTATGATAGCATTTGTAGAGCCCCAAGAACTTTTGAATAACTTTCTCCTTCAGTTTAATATTAATGTCAAGATGGGGGCAGAGCGCAAAAATCGAATAGAAAAACAAACATATTACAGAAATAAACAGTTGAAGTGGGTATATATTTTATTATACCCATCATGGATTTAAAACTTGAGATGGAAATTTTCCTTTGATTTTATTATTTATATAGAAATGCTATTGATTTAAATTGGCTTATTCCATTCAAAGGAAAACTTTATTACAAAATAAAAAATGTCCTTCTCTGAACGCCATACAAAAGGAAAAATAGAATCCAGTCTAAAAGTAGAATTCACTTTGAAAATCAAAAGTTCAAAGTACAGATGCAAAGAAAGACATCCCCCAATACTGTTCTATTTTAAAACTTTAAAACTATTAAAAAATTTGGTTTTCTATCAAACATTCAACATAAACAATAAGCCTCTGAAAAAAAATTGAGTTCAGATAATTGACAGCTATAAAACTTCACAGACATTTATTTGTGTTCAAGTTACCTTTAAGAGGTTTTGTTAAAGTCTACAGTCTGTTAAAATTAAAAGAACTTCACATAGTCTATTATGTAAACAGGTAAACATATCTCTTAGCCTTCACATTAGTCATGCAGTAAACTAAAATGGATTTAGAGGATGCCTATTAGGATCCAAAAAGTTCTTGTTCTGTCTTTCAATCAAAAGCCTCTGTTTTGAGAGAATAGTGCCAAACACATTGCTGTATTTATAATTTAGCAATGATATGAAATGTGAAGATCACTCCAATTTCGTTGGCAATTGCTACTATCACATAGTAGAAACTACTCAATCAGTGTTTAGAGGAGAACAAATTTACTCTTACAAATCTGAGACAACCTTGGTTTACCTTAAAAATACAATACATGGTAATTAATTAATATAATAAAGAAGTAGTCAGCTTCCTAAGTTCTATTTATGTCTTGGGTTAACTCCCTAGGTAAATTGTGGACGATTCCAGGGTTATTACATGAAATAATCTGAAGGAATGAAAAACATACTTCTTAAAACAACATCTTAAATAATCATTTTCCATTTCTGATATTGCAGTAATAATGCAATTTATTTTGATGCAGTTTATTGAAGTAGTGCAGAAACTGAGGTCTGGTGCTAGTAACAAAAAGTAGTTTCATTTTATAGTGGCAGAAATGAAACTGTTTAGACTCTTTTTCTTGGAGTATATTATTTTGAATATATGCTATTTTTTGACATTGTGGAAGAATGCAAATTCAGAAGGTTCGAATTTGGCCAGAAATATGAACCCAAACATGATCATGCCACCAGCTTCTCAGATGCCAGATAGAAGAAAACACACAGGGTTTTTTTTTCTTGTGAAAAATGATGAACAAAGAGAACTTTTGATGTTTATTCTTCTTCACCTTAAAGAAAGATGACTGTCCAAAATAGTGCTGTTGTGGAATGATACAACTAAGACAGAAGATTCAATCTTATAGTGACCTTTTCATCTTCCTTCAGTCCTTTATCTAATTCTTTCTATTGTTCTGCTTCAAAGAGATTTAGAAAACATTTCTTTAATGATATTTATAGCTTTTATTTTCCAAGAAAGAACAAAGACTATTTCTGTAATTAAATATTTATGATGTATTCTTAGCAATGTTCCTCATATACATGCCCCACTAATCAACTGCTTACTCCAAAATTGCATTGCTTAAGAGCTTAATGCAAATCCTTAATTTTTGATTAAGAATAATCAAATCATTGTCTTCCTATGCCTATGTATGTTTTTAATATATTTCAAAAAACCCCCCCATATTTAGAAAGAATATAAATTTTCAGCTGGTGTAGTGATACACAGATTTTATTAAGAGCAAGGATTATTAACAGAAACGCACATGCAGATGAATTTTAATTTTAGTACGCCCCTGTTTTAAAAGAAAACACTGCCTTCTTTACTAATTGCTTTTCAGCGTCTATTTAAAGGAATGGGAGACCAGAAATGAAGTGATGATATTTCTAAATGAGCCAGGAGAGGGAGCCCCTTAATAGGGCAATCAATTCCTACGCCAGTCCCTCTGCCGCTGTTCCTGCAGCTCTGCTCAAGCTTAAAAGCAGGATGAAATGCGAACACTGCAGAATGAATATTTCTTTAGGTCTGTTTCAGAGGTTAACAGGAGACAATGAACAAAATTATAATTTTCTGTCACGCTTTCTTCTCTCTCTCTNTTTTTTTTTTTTTTGAGAACAAAGGAGGATGATAGTGAAGTTTCAATGGTCTGCCTTCCCCACTCCAAAATTAATACAAAACGACTCCTCAAAGCTTTAGTATGTGTTTAAAGTACCTTTCTGGTACAGTGCTGTGCAGCTCTAATTGTACTGTGAATGCATCACACAAATATCTGTGACTCATCTGTGTGTGAGAATAAAAGTGGGCTGGAGGTCCCTAATTCAGGCTGAGAAAAGACAAGGGAGAAAAACCCGAAACCATTATATCCAAAATTTCTTTGTAAGTGATTTTAACAGACAATATTGGAATTGCATTTTACATCAGCCTTGATTTATAGTGCACAAAATGGATCTTCCAACTATTTTTCTATACAATCCTCCCTGAGAGCAGTTACCCCAGCAAAACATCATGCTTTACCACTCAGTTGTTTTCTGTGAACATACGTGTTTACTTCTCAAACTGCAAAAGTAATTTCTCATTGTCTTTTGTAATCTCTATTTGTCATAATGCAACATTGCTGATATTGCTAACAAATCACTGAGTTTACTGAGCAAAGGGGACTACTCTGACAACATTGCTTTGATAACACAGACCTCAGCAAGTACAGTTCTAAGTAGTTCTAAGGGAGCAGGACTAAATGGCTTATCTTTTTCTCTGCCTGAGTATTTTGAAAATCCTTTACCTGCTGTGTATCAAAGCAGTTAAGCAAATATACATGACAAAGCTTGAGTTAATTACTAATTATTTAAGTAAATGCTGACAAATTTTGCTGACTAACAATGGTCTGAAAGCAGGGATTTGAAATACAATTTACACACAGTACATTGAAGTACAATGAGCAACTTACTATTAAAATCTTTATTCAAACTTAAATTAATAAAATGAAGCCCCAATTTTGCTCAAGTCAATGGCAAATCTTCCCAGGATGCAAAAAGGATCAGTTTCTCACACTGACTCCACCAGGAGTTTTTCTTGAACAAGGCAAAACAATGTACCCAAAAATTTTTATGGAAAGGCTAATGTGAAGGAAACCAGACATTTGTTTCTGTGGAATTTGTTGAGGTGCAAGATTTTTGATGCTGCTGGAAAACAAGCCTCTTTCTACTAATAAGAGAAGCACAAATATCAGTGAATGCTCCACAACCCAGCTGAGGGAATTTAAAAAAATGCTAATAGATTTTTACTATCCCCTCTCCAAAAGGGAGCTATTTTAAAACTCAGCTTTTGAAGTAAGTCCTTTATTCACTTGGAAAAATAAATATAAATTCTCCTCTCTTTACCTGCACTGGTGCCTGCACCGGTTGTGAGGTCCCCACCCATCAGGCCACCTAGGGGTTTGAAATAAAATGTAAACGAGCACAATAAATTGCAACACTCAAACATTCAAAATATTTTCTGTATCTTCAATCAGCCTGCTGTAGAACCCATCATTTTTTTCCTCTGACCTCAACACACAGTTGAATCAGACCCATAATTATAAAATCATGATGTTTAATGTTACCTGCATGAGACACTTGCCTTTCAAGGACAAACAAAATATGGGGTACCCATAATTTCCTTATTTTAGTTTCATGCTTCCACAGCATATGAAAAATTGTGTTTGAAAGTTATATATAGTAGTCCTTCATTTGAAAACTATCTTTAGTAGAATGCTAGTCAGAAAAGTAAAGGATTGGGAGGAAGAGGCTGAAGATTCTTGGAGAAGAATGTAACTCAGAATAAGTACATATGCATAGTTTGTAATTTCCTCAGCCTTTCACAGACATTCACACTAAGGATTTTTAAAACTTCTCTTTGCACTTGGAGACCTCAAATGATTCTTTGAACCTGGTATACTTAAAGATCTTGATGTTGCTGGAGGCAGACAGATTGAAACAATTTAATCCCCACTTACCCTAATCAGAGATGAGCTCTTGTCATGACCAGAACAAAGCACAACCTCTTGCTATGTAAAGCACTGAAGTACAGAGCTCAACTAACATTAATCCATCAAGAAACTTGTGAATGAATCAAAGCAAATAAATTCTGCATTTAGCATGTAGACTGATTATTTAAGTAATGTGTGTTCTAATTTACTTGCTTCATTTTTTTTGCATTGGTTACATTTTCTCCCCTGCTTTATGTTATAATGAGTACTTGCATGAATTAAGTAGATAAGCTGCCTTTTTATGAAAAAGCACATTGTCTGCCATTCTGTCCTTAATTAACTTCACTGATTTCCTTCAATCTAAGTCAATATTTAGTATTCAGGGTTTTTTAAATTTTGTTTTTCTTTTTTTCTTTTTTTTTTTTTTGTCTCTTGATTTTTCAACACAGCAATTTTGGACAAACTCTTATGACCAAAAAATAAAATAGAGTTTTAAAAATAGAGTTCTTTTTTCTTGAAGTACAATTTAAAGTGACCCAAGGCATGCAAGGAGCTGACAGTAGAGCATTTGAAGGAATGGGATTGAACAGAGCCTACCTGTGTTACCTGCACTTGGAGGCCGATGTGTCACACCAGGAGACATGCTATTCCTTTGCAAAGAAGGATGAGCCAGTGGTAAAAGGTTGGGGTTTCCCAGTGAGCTGACTGGGTTACTGTATACCAAACTGTTGTGGTTGGACACTGGGATAGAAACTGGCATCTCAAAGTTTGGTGGTGGAACAGCCTGTACAAGCAAAAAAGGAAAACAAATACGAGAATAGTACAAAACTGAAACAGCCTTTAAGTACCGTTACTCTATATTTAGTTCAAATATTTTGTACTTGGTGGTTAAAATAATTGTGCTTGCCCCTTTCCCCTAAGACTCAAGAGAAGAGTATCAAAATAATTACCAAGGCTTTTAAATATGATTTTTTGAATAATTATTCCAACTGTCTTTAATGCAGCATGCACATTTATTTTGTAAGACCTGGAAAGATTTTTTTCATTTTTTCTAATTTTTTTTTTTTTTTTGTTTAAAAGAAACCTTTGCCTAATGCAGCGTAACTTTCTATTTCTTTCATTATTTGAAGTCCTAATTGTTCACTTGTCACCTTAATCTAGTGTCACAGATTACTGCAAGATCAAAGTTACATGACAATGGTGACTTCATTACATGGAAAAAAATTGGAAGGGATAGAATACAAAAGGGAAGGCTCTAATTTCAGCTTGTGTTGCTTTAGCAACCAGAATTATCCCAAGTCATATAAAAGATACCAATACAGTAAATCACTTTTTAAATGAGTTTTTATCTTAGCTTGGAAAGGCTTAAAAAAAGTAAAGTTCTCCTCAGGGACAGCTAACAAATACAAGAAATTTAGATACACACTAGTCTTTGTGGGCTATTTTTTGGGGGATGGAGGAGGTGTTTAGTGATGTCTTTTCAATATCCTGATTTCATACTGAAAGGCAAAATCTTCTGAATCACTTCCCTTTGCAAGAATGCTTTAAAAAAAATAACACAAATAATGTACCACACTAACAGAGGTTGTTAGGAGATGGATATCTCATTGTGCTCTTAGGAAGCTCAGTACAGGTTTCCTTGTCTGATTGTGAATTTGTTGGTTGGGGTTTCTTGGGTAGCAGTTGCTTGAATTTCTATAAAAGTTATGACTACATTAGAAATCCACATTTAATTTATTTGTTTGAAAAATTGTTTTCCTGCCTTTTTGATCAGAAAAACCTTTTCAGAATTACCTGACAGCATTTTTAGTATTCAGTCTGTGAATACAGACCAAGTACCACTCAACCTGCAAGTTTTCTAACATTTATAATCTTATAAGCTTCAAGAGCTTAAACGCATCCAAAAAAAATGGTTTAAAGTAGACTGGTAACATATTCCAAGGGAGGAAATCAAAGGTTTTAATTTTATTGTTGGCAGCTGATAGTACTAGTATATCTTCAAGGACCTAGGAGGAGAGCTGGACATATCAACTGCTTGTCAGGCAACTGAGGCACCCTGACTTTGAGCCACCCATGGCTCTTCTCTGGCTGGAACTATTGGCTATGCCCTTGTATTACAGCACTATCCATAAAATTACAGTTATCTCTTAAGGTTGTTTTTTTTCTTTCTTGGTCCTCTCTAGGGACAGAGAAAATTTTACTCTAAATATAGAGGAATTATTTTGCCTAACCACTGAAACAAAGAGCAAGATTTTCAGGGTATGATGTTAAGGATACTTTATACAAATGCCTTTGAATTATTTTGAAGTGTTAATTTAGCTCTTGTACTCTCTTCTTTTTTCAAGAGCTGGCCATAGCAACAGTAGTTGAGTAGATGGACCTGCTGGCATTGCTCCCCATCCTAGGGGCACATGGGAATTTGCTTCCCTTTGCTGAGAAACTGAAATGCACTCCAAGGGCTGTATTTTTCATAGAGCTGATTGATTTAAGTAAAGGTAGGAAAGGAAAGTGAAGTGTTTTGGGAAACCACATGTTCTACATCTAATCTACAGATGTAAGAATCTACATGTAATCTGCACCCTTATGACTCAGGTCTAAGATCCTGGGAAATAGGGTCACATGGCATAATCAGAAACATTTGATCAGCTTGAAGGTATGCTTTGAAGCAAGTCATTCTTTTTATTGGCCACAGAAGGACCCAAAACATTCCTAAATCCCATGTTAGTCAGAAGCACATGACTGTTTGTGGACCTCAAAGACAGTGTTTGAGCTCTCCATGTTTCAGTCCCAATTACAGCCTGATGTGAGACATGAATAAGCCAACATGGAGTTTCTGATTATTGCAACATCCAGGGCTGTGACTGGAGTTCTCTCTACCTGGTGGTTTTCAGCCCATGGACCTGCCTGCTTGAGTACCAGTCCATGTTGCATTGACTGTCACCTACAAGGGAGCATTTTGCATAAGGTTTTCATCACCCTGTGTCACCAGACCTATGAAGTCGGCCTTCTGAGTCTGTGTAGAGACTATTATTGCCTCTATCTTCTTAATGTCTTTTCCTAATCTAAATTTCTGTTATCTAAACTTAAACACCTGTAAAAATGCAAAACTGAAGGTCTTGCCAGAATTGTAAAAGCCTGTTTGCTTTAAACACTATGCCCTTCCTTCCGTGTACAAACCAAACTGTTCAAGATTCTTCTTTTTCTACATTTGTACAGCACAAAAGAGCTCTAATCTTGGTAGCTCTTTGGGTTGCCAGTCTCCCTAGTCATGTGAAACTGTTACTTAGCTTTCATTTTGTCATTAAAAAAAAAAAAAAAATTAAAGCAGTTGAATTATTTGTTTAATTTCTGTAGTAATAATGTAGTTTTTGTCATTTAACCTACTATCTGGAGCATCTTAGATGTGTTTACAGAGCAGTACATAGGCAATTTTATTAGGGCAAAGTTAGTTTACTCTCTGCTTTTCAGCACAATATGCTATATCTGAAACACAGTAGTTTTTATTTCTTCTCCACAGTCAAAAGTTAGAGAGAGAAGTTTGACTGGATAAACATCAGTATTAAACACTAAATCTCTAGGTAGAGTTTACTCTGTTTGTCTAACTTGAATAAAGTGTTACAAATTCCTCACCAAGAACTGCAATGATTCAAGCAGATTCCCTAGTCATTCCTGATGGTAAGCCATGGGTCATATTCACTCCATTTCAGCCTGATGGACATTAAAGTTTCTGATGCACTTGTGGAATATCTGTATTAGGAGGAACTAGGGAGGAACTGAGGCCATCTGAGGCCACAGAGCAGTTCATGTCCATATCATTAAGCTTTCTCAACCTCAAAAAAATCTTGACTACATGTAGACTGACAACTGGGACTTGTTCCTGGCTTGGACTAACAAACAAACAAAATTAAGAAATTGTCGGGGAGAATGTTACTTGGCATCAAAAGGTGTCAAAAGCCTGATGGGGATTGTTCAAAGAATTCACCTCAGACATAAGCACACTTCATGCTGCTTTAGTGTGTTTTTTGCTTTCTTTGCTAATTCTAATATAGGCAAAGTCTATACTGTCATGTGTATAATGTTTGCCACATCTTGCCTATTTTTCCCCCTCCCTTTGTCTTTTCTCCTTTAGACACTACTGCCAAAGAGGGCAGACGGCTCACCAGAGACGATACTGCCAGTGTACAGCACACAGTGTTAGACACTCACTCCACAAACTATGGTACATGATGCCAAACAAAGTGTTGGACACTCAACCCTGTTGGAACTTAATGGGCCAAATACCTACTGTGTTAAGTATTGGTTTTATCCCTCCCATGTTCAACCAGGCCTTCATTTATTTAGAGACAGAGATACTTATAGATTCCTTCTAGTGGGCTATTTCTGTCTCCTCTGCTTTCATCATTCTTATGAAATTTACAAATAAGTGTCTAATTATTATCAGTTGGTTTAGAACAATATGAATACTTATCCCCAGAAAATTATCTGAGGAAACATTATTGGGCTTAGCTGTTAGGAGCAAAAGCCAATGTTTTTTTCATTTGGCAGCAACTTTTTTATGTTACAAAACCAGGCAGAGGCAATGCATTGTTTTATATATTCTGTAAATAGTGATTTAGAGACTTGACTCAGTGACTTTATTATTAATTTTGCTTTCTTCTCCCCAGTTTTCTTGGCTATCTTTGATGATCACAAGTATATGAATATATCTTCCCTGACTTAGTTATTCTGATTTTTCCAGTTAAGGACATTACTTTGTACAATATATAATATTTATATATAAAACTAGATAGTTACAAATTTCCATTATGGATAAGTTGTGATCTCTATCTTGCCCATTACATCTTGGCTTATGCCAAGAGAAGGAGTTCCTGTTGCATTAGCAGAGAATATCTACTGTTTCTTCCTATTGTGGTAAGCAGCTTGATGGAGGACAGAGGCCCTGAGCTCAGCTTGTGATGTATTCAGTGAATGGCTATTCTTTCTTATATGAAAAAATGCTAACATTTTGCTTTCCTGTATCTCTGAAGTGTCTCTGAAGTAATTGCACAAAAAGATTAATACACTGCACATCATAACCTCCTGAAAATTAGGAAGTTATACCCTTAATACCAATTAGTTCTAGAAGTAAGACTGTATTTGACGTCAAAAAGTTATATTTAATAAAAGCAACTGGAGGGAAATTCCATTAATTTTGGGAAAGCAAAACTCATATACCATGGTCAGATTAACTGTCTGGTTTCAAAATCTTATCTATTTCCTGAGTTTACAGAAAAGACAATTTTCCCAAATGCTTATGGAGGTAAAGAAAGAGATAGAACTCATTACTACAGGAATGAAGTTTTTTTTTCCAAGCTTTTTTTTTAATGTCTTAAGATTTCAGATGATTATAACATGACCTGTTTTGTTAGGAAAGAAAAGAAACAGGTAACATGAGATTAACAAATGTTCTGAAGGATCACTTCAAAAATATTTTTAAGGCAGAAAAGTAGCTTGGTGAAAATTCTGTCAGCTTGATTTGAAAAAGACAAAAGACATCCTTGAAAGAGAAATGGCATGAAAGAATGACAATTGTTGAGATTTTGATGTGAAAAAGAGTTAAGTAGTCTGGCTTATAACAGTCTCCCTAAATACTGCAGTCATCATTTGTCAAGCTGAGTTGCATCCCGAGAAACCAAATTAATAGTGACAGCTTTAGAACTTTTTCTGTTCTGAGAAAAACGGCTTTCCAAAAGAAGCAAATAAAAAGGGAGGTAAAAAAATTTGGATAGATCTGTATTCCAGATATTCTACATACATGTTGGGCACCCTTGACCAGTCATTTTAAATATTGCTTTATTAAATGTGGTGCTTTCCTAATCTCTAGGAAAGTATTCTTTAGTATCCTTATATTTTTCCAAAATATTTTTGGCCTGATGTAAGAACTTCTTCAAATTTCACCTTGAGTGAAAAATCCTTCTGCTGAGACTTAAAGGAAAGAGCACTTAGAGTGCTTGAGACAGACTCTGAGCCTCCTTAAGAAGTATCCTCATCTTAGTTGTCAGATTTTGTATGTACAATTGACTAACAGTACAGAAGACACTGTGCATTCTGAGTATCCAGACTCAACATTTTTGGTAGATAACCATGCAACCTTTGTATGGGAATGACAAATGAACACATTTGAATCATAGCTTATTGTTGTCTTTTAGAAATAAGAAGTTACCCATGCAAATTCAAATGCTTGTTTGGATCTGAGCAAATATTTGGTTTCCTACTTTGTTTTCCACAGACACTTGGAAAACCAATCAAATATAACTTCCAAACCTCCATATTCTTTTTGTCGTATTTATAAATGTAATATTAAACATAATGACAAATAATTCATCTTTTGTATGTCTCATGCAAAACAAATAGGACATGCAGTTATTTCTCTTAGATATCTGGCAAGGCATATGACTGATTGTTAGAAATTTTGACTTGGTTAAAACAAAATTTAGCTCATGTTAAAGCATTAAAGTAATGCTGATGAGGTCAAAGCAAATTCTCTGATAAAGCTGTAAAATCACCCCAACACACAAACATATCTGAGACCTGCCATTAGGCTCTCATGCAGTCTGTTTCTCTGCAGCGAGCAAGTAGCTGTAACCCTTCAGTGCTGCAACTGAATTTAGCAGAGACAATGAAGAATTGAAGTTACACACTCTAAACACACTAATTACTATATATAAAGCAATTTCAGTTCTACATCACTGTTTCTATATCACCACAGACAGTATTCTGTCGATTTGTTAGTCTGTCCACAAAGAAAGATTTCCACTGTTATTTTTTAAGTATAATTTGGGCAAGTGGTGTGGTAAAACACTTCTGTAAATCAAGTGAATATAGTTCATACATATATATTTCACTTCCTTCTGCAGGTTTCACCCATAATAGGCTTCGTCTGTGTGTCAGAGTTAGAGACTTGAAAGAAAAATATGCTTTGTGAAATTTTCTCACCACAGTGTTTAGTTATATATTTGGCTATTAAAGCCTCTTTCTAGCTGAATTTATTTCCTTAAGAAGCCAGAACTGAAAGGGTTATGGTTTGTTACTGCGGCAGTTATCAGCAGACAGCCATCTAACCTTTGGTACTTACAGGTATTTTATGGCTCTTGATCATATTATCAAATTCTTCATTAATTTTTTTGTATTTTTCTTCAGTGCGTGGGGTGAGAGCATAAGAGGAGTCAGGATCAGGGCTTTCACAAGCTTTGTTTTCTTTCTTGTGCAATGCCTGCCAGATTCAGAGAAATATCAGAAAGTAAAAAAAATGAAAAGGAGCTCAGAGTACTTACACATAATCTTTGCCTGCTGATCATTAGATCAATATCTTCATTAAGTTTTCTGTACTTGTCCTCAGACTCAGGGCTGTGACCTACTGAATCGTCTGCATCAGGATCTGGACTGTCACAGCCATTAAGTCCTTTCTTTCTCAATGTCTGAAATACATAATTTGGGAAGTTCAATCCTTGACATGGGCTGCAAGAAAGACTCAGCAGTGTTAAAGAAACACAAACTGCTCATCATAGAAAAGTCTTAAATTATGCTTTAAGGAAAGAAAATTACTAACGATTCACCACACTTATGTATGGTTTCCAATTGTGAGTGAGGACCATACAAGACCTCTTTCTTCTGAAGCTGGTACCAATCAATAAAGAATGAATCTGGCAACTAATAAAAAGTTAGTGCCTATGCTAGTATCTCCCCTGCCTCATGATTCTCATATCCCACTTCATTAAGGATTTAAGCTAAACACAGAATGCAATTTATTTTAACAGAAACCAAACTTAACATACTTATCTGTACTGTTTACAGTGGAATACACTGATGTTCTTCTTTTCTTTTAAGGAATATGCAGGAGGAGCAAATGGAAAAAGAATTGAACCTGCAGCAAATTTAGGAGTCCATTTCTTCCAGAGGAAGAATAATTACCCAAACTGAATTCAAGGACTTTAGCAATGTCGTTCCTAAGTCTACGCTTGTGATGGGACAAGAGGAGGACAGAGTTGATGATGCAGCTATGAAATAACAATTAAGAACTTCTAGATTTGATGTTTACTTTTTATTGACTACACTCAGAGTGCTGCAAATGCACAGGGCTGAAGCTTAATGCACAGGAAAAAGCACTGCTAAAACAGATGCTTAATGAAAAGTCAGAATGAAAGAATTTCAGGTTCAGCTACTCAAATACACACAACCATGATTATCATCACTAAGACAGGAGAATTGAAAAATCTTAAAACCAGAAATGAATCAGTAGCTTGCAATTCAGAACAGTTGTATGGCTTCAAAAAGGTTTTAACTGATCTACCTTTACAGAGTGCCAAAGAACAGCCATAGGCTATATTAAGGTAAAAGAATATGAGATGAAAGTGTGGACTCCTCAAGTACAGCAGCAGTACATAAAGCAAATATATTCACAATTTCTCATAATTAGCTTCAAGAATGAGTCATTCAAAAACTCTTCAAAGTCTACTTGGCTGTCTACAAACTTTTAAAGTTAGCTTGCAGTCCATTCCGTGTGGAAACCTGGCTAAGCAGTCTCAATTACAATGAAAATATCACATATTTTTTCTGTTAATAAGTGGCTAATGTGCACTGTCTGTCAGTGTGGGATATTCTGGTATCTTTTTGCCTTCTCAGAATGGTTGTGTATCAGCTTTTTGTTCCTTCAGGAGCAGGAACATTTCATAATTATTTTTTTTATGAGAATGTTCGGCTTAAAACTGTTACTACTCTTAAATATTATAATGCCAGGCCTTGTTCTCATACCATGGAAAAAACCCTGAACCTTCCATTTTCATCAACTAAACAAAGTGATGGTGATCTGCTCTATAAAATCTGAGCCTTCCAGTCTCACATTGCAGACCTCTGAAACAGATTTAGGCATTTGTAAAAGGCCGGGTCAATGTAGAGCTTTCTTTTCAAACTTTATATCTATAAAGACTTCAAGTCAAATCCCTGAGCTACTTCCTTAACACCAACGAAATTATAATCCAATGGAATAAAAACTTGAGATGCTAGAACAACCTGAATGATCCCCTACACCTTTTTCTACTCTCCTCACTCTTTTATCTTTTAAATGTTAAATGTTCAGTTAGCAGGACAGATATAATCATACATGATATCTACTGCTAGCAGCTTGAAACAACCCAATTAGCAAGAGGGTTTTGCAATCAGCTGCTGTTTAATAGATTTAATAGACATAAAAAGATATAGTATAAGCAAAATGTCTCATTGCAATCTCAACTAACATTCTTCTCTTCACATAAGCACAAAACAGTTGTCCTCTGAATACATAAAATATTCTGTTTGAAGTTTAGATTAAGCTGTCCAGACATGAAACCAGGATCAGCACACTTGGGATCATTTCCGGAACTCATATGATACACTGATGGAGTCCTGCTGATTCCTATGGACCCTGAGGACTGATGTGTATGTGAGCTGGACCAAATGGCTTCCTCAACTTCAGGCTTTGAGGCGACAGACAAAAAGAGATATGAAAAGAGAAGAACTGGAGGAATGCTTTGTAGCCTCTTTGAATCTTTTCCCCTCCCATCATTCACAAGTCCTTGTCTGCTGCATTAACAAGACTGTGTTTGTGAGAAGCAGATGCATCTTGCCCTCAGCATACTCACAATGCCCTAAAGTTCTGCAAATGATTACTTAGCACTCAGGTGAAACAGTTTCTACTGTGGTTTGTAGAGGTTTGGGGATGCATTGCACCTTTCAGATGCTCAGAAGAGGAAAGGCAACATGAGCCAACATATGTCTTGCAACAGCCTCCAAAAAGATTGAATTCCCTCCCATCATAGAAGTATTTTTACTATATATATATATTTTTACATTATTTTCATACCTTTAGAAGGCAGGTTGCTTGCCACACCAGGCAGAGAAAAAGCAAACTCTATTTTCACCAGAAAAACCAAGGATGAAATGTAATAAATTGTGTCAATATTCTACCCAAAATTAACTTTAGCCCTAAAGAGAAGAGGCAAACCTTTCCCTTGCAAAAAACCATCAGTCTTGTGTTTTTGGCTGGTACCTTGGCTGATGGTGCAAATCAAGCTCAGTAATGCAGACCACTTGCTCCCTGCCTATCACACCTTAAAAAAATTCAATTCAAATCAAATCAAATCAAATCAAATCAAATCAAATCAAACAAACACAGACACAAACCTTTAACCCCCACCTAGGAAACACTACACAAATCCCAAACAAAAACAATAATGTATTTCAATGAGATGGGTTAAGGCTAGGCAACAGGAATTTCCACATATTATTTCCAGTAAGAGGCACAGCTCCTGGCTTTGTGAGTGCTGGAACTAATGCCTAGTTTTCTGTGAATTTCGTTTTGGGGTAAAGTGCAATATGCAGAGAAGATCTCCTGTGGCAGGGTCTCTGGGAATTTCTCTTCTCAGTACCCACCCTTCTGCTGACACTTTGCTGCTTCTGTTTGTCACAGCTTGGGCTGAAATGCTGCCTTCAGCTGGGAGTATTTCTGGGAGTAATTTCTGGTTCTCTTTTCTTGCACAAGAACATACAATTTTCCTGAAACTTGTTGGAATTTCACTATCTTGGAGACCCCTCCCTTTGTACTACATTTGCTTTGCAATGAGTAAAAAATGAAGTTGTGAGAGAAAAGACAGAAGAACAGATTCATAAATTACACAGGGACAGGAACACACATGTTCACATCAAAGTCCTCCTCTGGAGAGGAGAGCAGGCTGCAAGTGACATGCTTAAATGCTGCACTAAGGTAATGAGGTGTATCAAGGACAGAAATAATGACTCTGAACATATTAGGATTATCTCTGGCTCCTCAACATGCAGGCTACAGTTTTCCCTATCTTATAACCTTGTTTGTTATTTTACTTTCCTCCATGTCATTAACTACCACATTTAACCTCTCTTTTTTTTTCCCCTTCATTTTTTCCATTATTGCTGTGCTTCAACACAAGTTTGTACAGCATAAGTAAAAGAGATTCTGACCAGTGTCAAACTGATTAAACCTTTTTCATGGGCTCACTGGACTTTGTGTCAAGATTTCCTCCTCTCCTCCATTCTCCAAAGAAGAAGCTGGTTCTGGAGTCTTTGACCCAGTCTTACAGTCATTTAGAAATGATTTTTCCTATGATGTTGAGTTGTCATAGACTCTTACAAACCCTGGAACAGACCTATCACATCCGCCTGGAGATTAGCTAGCTTCCAAAGATTTCATGACTATTTTGGGAATTTTTAAAAGAATAAAATGACACAATTGTATAGTGCATTGCACTCTAGAGAACCCTAAGCCAGATTTCAGTTATTTTTAAAGAAAATAAGCTATTTTTCAACTACGGAAGCTCTACTTCTTCCAAGCAATTAAACAAGTAATTATATTGGACTCCAATAACCTAAAATCAGCCAAGGCATATGAAAAACAAAATGGTTAAAGGAAAACAACCTTTGGCTGAAATTTGCTGTGCCAGCAATTAGCCTAAATCCTACTCTGTAAATCTCAGAGGAGAAGTGCTAACTTAGTGACATGCTGACTGCTGCAAAATGAAGTATAAACAACTTTCATTTCATGCAAAACTTATCATCATTATGGAAGCTCAAAAGAAAATATGGCAGTAACACCCAGATCTGATTTTATCAAGGCAATGAAAATCATTATAATTTTGAAGACTTTTGAGGAGGAAAAGCCTTTCCTTTTCCTAATATAGTCTCCATTTCTGGAGTTTTATCCTCCAGATTTTTTTTTTTTTTATTTTTTAGCATTTCTTTAACAGAATGAGTGGAGAAGGTTAGAAATGATTTTAATTTTTTTCCATCTTGTCATTTAGTTTGTTCATCTTTCTTTTTAATTGGTTTATCTGCTATGGAACTGTAGCAGCAGCCCTCTGACCACAGAGAGAAACATAACTTTCCTAGGCATCTTTCTGGGAAAAGCCTGTGAGAAGATCAGGGAAAAGAATGAGAAACAATTCTTATCTTAACTTACTACACCTAGTATTGTAAATGTGTAAAATATATTATAGAAATTTGTTTACCAAAGAATAGTTNTTTTATCCTCCAGATTTTTTTTTTTATTATTTTTTAGCATTTCTTTAACAGAATGAGTGGAGAAGGTTAGAAATGATTTTAATTTTTTTCCATCTTGTCATTTAGTTTGTTCATCTTTCTTTTTAATTGGTTTATCTGCTATGGAACTGTAGCAGCAGCCCTCTGACCACAGAGAGAAACATAACTTTCCTAGGCATCTTTCTGGGAAAAGCCTGTGAGAAGATCAGGGAAAAGAATGAGAAACAATTCTTATCTTAACTTACTACACCTAGTATTGTAAATGTGTAAAATATATTATAGAAATTTGTTTACCAAAGAATAGTTTCTTAATTAACCAATAGTAATAGTATTTAAATTAGAGGACCAATTAGGTCCAAATATATATAATAATTACCTAAAAACCCAGTAAGTTTCTTAATAAATAATAATCAACCTTCTATAAATACATAGAATCTATATAACTTATTACCCAGTCCTGGCCTGTTGCAATGACATGGAACAGTTTCTCATAGCACTCCAGGGCTTGGAAATGTTCACAGTATAGGTGCCAAATTAAAGACTAGGTCAGTTGATGAGGTTCCCAAAAGATTCAGACCAGCCCAGTATGTTCCTTTTTGATATCCTCTGCAACAAAGACCTAACAAGATTAGGTTAACCACTATCTTCATTTGTGTGATGAAAAGTGCGATCTCACTGGGTCTTCTCCTGTAATCAAATTTTACAGTATGGAAAAATTCAGAATTAAATGTCTACTCCTAAAAATTCCCATATCTTTTATGTTGTCTAGAAACCACCACAATGATCTTTAACTGACAGACCCACTTGTGCCAGTCAACAGAGTTGCAATTTAGTAAATTGTATTTCACTGTCAGAAAAAAGCTTTCAAGTGCCCTCCATTTTCACTAGCATTTTCTTTCCTGTATCTGGATGGAATAAATCTTTTACCCACCAATTATAAAGGTTTTTGTCTCTTTTCTTTTTACTTGAGCTACATATTTACATGGTAAGGCAGACAATAGCCAATTTCAAAGGAATTATAGGCTACAGTGTTCAGCTGCTTTATCATTTATAGTCATTCTATGATTCCAAAGAATGCAGCCAAATGGGTCCCCCAAAAGAGCAGAAAATATTTAGACATGGGCCTGATTCATTTAAGCATCAGTTTGCTCTTTGTGCAACAGAAAAATTAAAGTTAGAAAGTGTTGCATGAAGAAAATCTCCTCTCCTCTCCTCTCCTCTCCTCTCCTCTCCTCTCCTCTTTTATTTTATGATGAAATTGCATGATACAATGTATAGTGCAATCAAGCAATGAAAGATTCTACTGAAATGAAAAACTCAGAGGAAGAGATTGGTTGCTATGGGAACCACCCATCTGAATTTCCTAACAAATTTTGTTTCATTAACACGAAGTTCTTAAATTTTTACTTTTAATAATAGACATAAACCAGTATGCTGGTACTAATGTACTTTAATTGTATATTTAGGAGAATCACATAAAACATTATTACAGTTACATTATCTAACAAACTCCATGCACACAAAAAATGTATAGCAGTAATACAGAAAAATGGAACATTTCTTACCTCTTTTTCAAAAATCATAAAATGCTTTTGTGGTTTGTACTCCTTTTGAAACAAGCTACCGAGCTTATATAAAGCTGAACTTTTATAACCCCATGCTAATCTTTTTGATATTACTTTTCTGAAGTTTGAAATAAAAAAAATTTCCATTGTCTGGTACCATACATCTGTCTTCTTCAAAAAAATACACATAAATGTGCTTTTCACAACATTTCACCAAACCCTCTGCTTGGATTTGCCTTTCATTTACACATGCCAAGTGATTATTCTCACCACCTTCAAGTACCTTCTCTAATCACACTTTTTGAGAAACCAAACAGCACCGACACCTTTTGCCATTAACACCTGCTTCTCTCTGCTTACAAATGATGGAACACTGGGTTTGACAGTACACAGTACATGTGTACTGCAAGCTCATCAGGGCATGAGATGCCTCACTGAACCTGATTACAGAGTTCAGTCTATCCTCTTTCTCTCACACACTTGTTGTGTGCTAAGGCGTCTCTACAATATTTTGCAGTGTCAGTACAAACAAAATCTGTTTTTTAAAAGGGCATTAGGATAGTGGGATTTTTGCTTTTTTGTTACCTATAGCTCTGCTGCCTAACTTGGGTATGGGGGAGCTTTGGAAGGCAGTGCACTGGGTGCAGCCCCAGAGGCCCCAGGACTTGTCTATCTGTGCTGATCTTGCAGCCCAGAGCAGACTGGTCAGTACCACCACATCTCCTGCTGCCTCTTTGCATGTCTCTCATCTCTATCAGAGAGCACACCTTGCTGCACTGCCTATATTTCCCTTCTGGAGAGATGATGAGGCTGGAGATGGGAAGATTCCAGAGGTTTGTGTGCTCTCTAAAAGAGAGAATGTAAAATCTCTATTGCTCAATCTTGCCAACTTGCCAGTGCTTTTCTGTTCAGTATTGACTTAAATTACACTGGGCATACATGAGATTCAGAGATCTCACAGCAGCTAAACTAAACCACATATATTTTTGTGATTTTCTCTGAAAGAAACAAAAGCAAATCACATGAGGACTCCAGCATTAAACATTTATATTAAAATTTCTGCTAATGCATGCTGAAGAACTTGGTCTGTTCAGCTGGTGAAGAGGAAACTGAGGCAAGACCTCATTGCAGTCTACAACTTCCTCATGAGCAGAAGAGGAGGGACAGCCACTGATCTCTTCTCTGTGGTGCCCAGTGGCAGGACTCAAGTAACTGGCCTGAAGTGGTGTCATGGGATAGTTTGGATATTAGGAAAAGATTCTTCACCCAGAGGGTGGCTGGGCATACTCAGGCAAATAGTCACAGCACAAAGCCTGTTAGAGTTCCAGAAGTGTTTGAACATTATTCTTGGGTGCATGGTGTGACTCTTGAGTCTGTGATGTGCAGGGCCAGCAGTTGGACTTGATGACCCTTGTGGATCCCTTCCATCCCAGCTTATTCTGTGATTCTGTGTAAACTTACACCTCCCTATATTCACAATTATTTCTTGGGACATGCAAAACACTTCTGTCTGTCACCTGTAAACTGTTTTTTAAAAGAAGAATTTAGATCTGAATAGTTCCCAGTGTTCTAATTAAGGATATTTTGTCATAATTTGGGCTTATTCCCATCCATCATCATGTTGCAAAAGGTCTGAAAACCCACATATCCCCCTGGGAGGCTGACATAAGATTCCTACACCAACCCTCAATGCAGGGGATCACATTTCCCGGGCTCTGAAAGAGGAGATGGCAGCAGCATCTGCTGATCCCAGCCACCCAGGAATATACGGGGGGAGAGGACGTCAAGTGACCAATGGTGCTGGCTGGAATGATGTGGCTGCAACCAGCAGGGAGCAGGTCTCCAGCAATGTCACACATCCCTGCCATCTGCACCTGTCAGTGCCTGCACCTGCTGCCCCGTGGCCATAGATGGCTGTTCCCAGGGCTGTGGTGCTGACTGGGGACACTGCTCCTGGCTGCTTAGTTTTCTTGTCTTTTCTTCACTCATTCTACTGTCACAAATCTCATGTGGTCACAGCTACAGGAGTGCAGTGTTTGAGCCTTGTAGATATATACACATAAATATGTGTATGTATATATTTATCTATACATTTATATATATACACATATATGCATACATCCCCTCTACTAAATCACATCATCACCTTTTTATTCAAATCTAGATGGATTTTTTAGAAGTGCTCACACTTGCATGACCAGCTTCCATTTGCTATGATGGAGTATAATACTACCTTAATATTGTTGGTGTGCTGCATTAGTGGAGTTAAAAAAGGGGTATGTTTCTTCAGACAAGACTGATTAATTGGAGGTGTTAAGATTAATGACATAAACGTAACACTGACCTAGTTGTGATAACAGCTTCTGATGAAATCCTCTCTACAAGTATCTGAGGTTTAAAAAGAAAAAATACTGGCTTTGAATGAACACAACTCCTCATAAATGTTAGTAAAAAATTACTGTAAAATGCACTCTTTACACACAAAGACTGTATTCAAATGAAAATTCTGTGCATATATTTTTTCAACCTGTATTTGAAAAGAAACTCAAATTCTGTTCTGTTGTATTTAAACACCCTACAACAGTCCAGAGACTGGCTGTCAGTGAGTTATGCATAAAATAAGCAGATTATCTAATTTAGATCAGAGATATCCTCAGGATACTGTTGTTTCAGTGATGGAATAGTTACTTGTACCTTTTGAGTACCCCAACGATTCTAACTCCTTACTGAGGGCTCAAAGGCCCAGGCACTACTTTTGAGTTATGGAAACATGGAAGATGTAGATGAAGGTAAAAATCATGAGGTTACTCTCCTGTATTTCCCACCATTCTTTCTGCTTGCTGTCCTCCTATGAATGTGTGCTTTCTGCAGGATGAAGGCTAGCACCACAGCCTAGTAGCAAATATCCCATTTTGCGTCCTGTATCTTTTTACAGAAAATAGACTCCCGCTATTTTTTGAGACAGACTGCAGAACAAGTAACTTGAAGACAAAGCTTCTATAGTTTTGCTACTTCCACTAGTTCACCGGCACTGCCATTCCATAGTCAGACCTGGAAGCCAAGGGGTGTAAAGATAACCTCAAGCTAGAATAGTTGCATTTCTGACTTACTTTTTCCCCTTGACCACAGAAAAATATCAGTCCACTATATGCCTGGCTGATTTTTCAAACCCATTGAAATGTACGAAGTTTTTAAATGGCCAGGTTTTCTCTAAGCTTTATTGAGCATCTTTGAAAGAGAACAAGATATTGGTGAGACACAGCACATTTGATTTGCACGAGGTTTTGCTGCTAGACACAGAAAGTGTATTGGAAAAGTAATCTTTACAGTACTCCAGAAGAATAATTTCAGTTTCTTTAGGGAATATGAGGCCCCTTAAAAATAAACACTGTAATTATCAACAGGTTGTTATTTCATTCTTTCTTTTTATGTTCATCTGACTATAATCCTCCTCTGGCTCCAGCCCTTCTAGATGGAGCACCATCCTCAGCATTTTCATTTGTGTCTAATTTAGTCAGACATACACACAATACAAGGCTGAAGCCAGGTCTCACTTACACTAGTGTAAATTAGTAGGTGGATTTCGAACAGCTGTAAAGATACCAGTCAAGATATTCTAGATATCTTGTACAGTGGTGTTACCAAGTCTGTTACATCATTGTTGATAGATCTTGAAATATAGAATATTTGAAATATGCAGGGTTTAATATAAATGACTGCAGAAAAAATTAACTATTTTAAAGGTAGCTGATGTTTTTCCATGATATAAATGGGAACATTTAATAGTAAATGCCATATTAAAAATGCTTTAAAAGGGAAATACAGACCTTGAGAAATGTGAAATTCAGAAGAACACATAGCTTTACAGATTCTTTTGTCACAAAAACCTATTATGAGAAAGAATGACAGCTGATAGGAATTATTCTTTGCATATAGTTTGAGCATTATTTATGCTTTAAAAGATGCATAAGAGATTCTGAAATGATATCTTTAAGGACTGCTTCATACATTATTAAAATGAAACCATCCTGGGAAGAATATATTGCCAACCTGTGTAGCTTTGCTACATGGGCTTTTTAAATTCGCTTTTCTATAGTTTTCCCTCTATAAAAAGGTGAATGACCACAACCATAATTGGGGTGCTATAAGAAGGAAAACCCAAGCAAGTGGTAACATAGCCAGAAATATAAATTGGGTAATAGAGAAACAGACTGACCTTCACATACACCTGCAAAACATGGCTTTACATGCTGCCCTCTGAAGCTTTTAAATTAACATCATGATGGTCAGTTTCAGTGCTCTGCTTGGGAAAGAAGGAAGCATTATAAAGAGAGCAGCTTCTAGTTCTTATCACTGCTTGAGAAAACAGGTATGTCTGAGACAGACTAAAGATCTAGTCTAGAAATGGCCAGGACATGGTTTACAGAGGTAGCAGAAAAAACATGGATGAGGAAATAAAGTTCAGGAAAAGAAAGAAAATTCAGGAAAGTTCATGAAAGGAAAGTTCAGGAAAGTTCAGGAAGGGAAAGGGGAAAGGAAAGTTCCAGGAAAGGAAAGTTGAGGAGAGGAGAGGAAAATTTCCTAATTCAGAATCTAAATGTTTTGTTTGAAAAATTTGTCTTCTTCTGGAATCAGTGAAAATATTTTAAATGTTAGGGGTTTTTGCTGTAAAACTGGATTTCTTTTTGTGACAAAATTATAGGTATGTAAGATGTACTGGTATATTGGCCTGGCAAAATCTTACTGTCTGAGATCTTAAAATCTTTAATCATATAGTATTTACAGAGAGAACTTGGGTCCCCTAATTCCACAGGAGAGATGAACAAATGGAACAAGATTTTGGCCTGCTTAGTTTTTCTAAGACTTGTTGGAAATAGGCATGAAGGATCCTGTGAATATGGGTAGAATAGATACTGTTTCACCTGGTGAAGACTCAAGTGTGGGCTCTTCACCAGTTTTGATCTCTTGCTTCTGCAGCATAAATCACTGTGAAAAATTTTGCATCTTGGATATCGATAGTGTTTTGGAGACTATGTTCCTGAGAAAAAGATAAACATTGATTTCTGGCTGAGAAAACTATTCAGAAGCACATGTGTTATGACTTTTTTTTCCTAACATACTCAGCCTGTGTATAAGGAAGAATCATACAGGGTCTTCACCCAACAAGGAGTTGAAATCCACAGATGCAAAAGCAGTATTCCCAGTCTTCTTGAGCTGGAAGCTTGGACCAACTACAGACCAAACTTGAAACTAATATGATGTGAGATGGGAAACCAGTGATATTTCTACAGCAAGAAAACTGAGCTCCTTTACTTATTCCATTATCTCGGCTATCTTCTAAGCTGTATGCAGCAATCCGCCTGCTGCCACAGAAGCCAGAGCTCTTTCCTAAGCTCTGGAGAGCATTTACAGTGCAATAAGCAGCCTAGAGAAAAAGAGTATTAGATAGAATGATACAGGAGTACTTCAGGTTCTGTAACATTTATTCTGAATACAGAAAATTTAATCAGAAGCTAACTGTACCAATGAAAGCAGAGATGTGGTAAGATTGACTGGGATTACCTCAAAATAAACATGGCTTTGCCTTTTGGTATATTAAAATTAAAGATCTGGCAAAGAGATCCTCACTGGTTTTAGTGGGCTCAGGCTTTCACACGGGACTTACAGTAGTGAAAGGGACCAGCAGTTTACTAAATAAGTAAAATTTCAATTCAATAATGCTAGAAAACCCTTTCCATGAAGGGGCCAGGGGCCATATAAGCCATGAATATACAAGAATTTCTCCAGAAGTGCAAAATTTTGGTCCTGGAATCTATAGAAAGATTTGCAGTCCTGAGGTTTGTCTAGCGTTTCTCAACATTGTGAAACTTTGAAATAAACTGCAGGAAAGCAGGTTGATTCTAAAGCCAGCAAGATTTGTATATCTCCCTGGGTATGGTAGATAACAAGACCCCAAATAAAATAGCAGTAGCAGGAATTGATGAGAATTTATTTTATTTCTGCCACTCATTTGGTCATGGAGATCAGTAGGACGCAGACCTAACTTCAGAACTTTTGGGTTTAGTCAGCTATTTTAATGCCATTACCCTTCATGAAGAAGGAGGTGGAATTAAGGACATTTCTTCCAGGAAAAAGACTGTACAGGAGTAGGTGAATTTCTCAGATTCATTAATGGGAAAGGAATGAAAAAGTTAATCTGTGGAACAAACAATTTTCCATAACCCTTGGGATCCAGTGTGTCATCTCAAGTTCAAGCCCAGAAACATCTCCCTTGTTCAGGATACAGTTGTGCATCTCTCATGAGTATTACTATCAGGTGGGTTTAGTCCTACTAGATAAAATGCATATTATTGAAAAAAGGTAATTTCACAATTGTCATTTTATATTTACATATATGTAGTTATCTAAAGGGGTCCTAACTGTTCAAATGTAGCCAGTTAGGAAGAACCCTTACCTCTTCCTGCCCCCAAATTGAAAGCTATAAATTAAGATGTCTCCAGGACAGTGAAATGACAGCACTTCTTTCTAAGCCCCCTTGGAACAGAACCAATTTTTAAAGGGTAGAAAAATGGTCAATGAGCAATGTTCTTTCTTGCTGTGAGCTTATACTGAAACCACAAAGAGCAGTCCACACCCTGCTGCAATTGCCTTGTTGCAAAGGAGGACCTTGTGACAGGAAAGGGCTATGGAATAGATCCAGTAAACGGTTTAGGGACATAAAAAGCTCAAATTAGCAATACCTACTATTTAGGCACCTGATCGTCACTGTGGAATTGGCAGTGATAGGATCTGAGGTGCAGGAAGAATTTGGTGCTACAGAACAGGATCCAAACCTAGCAGTATGTGACAGAATTGTGAACGACCCAGACCAAGCAAATGGGTTTTCAAAAATCCTGTCCCTCATCAGAAGCATCAGATGCTTACCCAGGGCTACAGAGATGCCTTCACCCACGTTCCTGCTGGGTATTCATGCATTGACTGAAACATACTGTCTCCTCCTACAGGCAACTTTTCAAAGACTTGAAGAAGACTCACTCTTCTCTTAAGAAAACTTTTCTGTTCCTGATTTTTTCTATATAACAGTTAGAGGTTAGAAACACGCTAACTGGAAACACAGGTTCTATTTCTATTTCACAGAGTCTATTCTAGATGTGAGTAAGTTCAAACATGTTGCTCCCCATATTCCTAGAAGGGACAGATTTACTCAGCTTCCTATGCACTAGACAGTGCTAGATAGTTAAACATATATATAATTCACTGTAATATTTTGCCTTTGAGCATTAAATAATGCATGATTTGTTCAGTCAGAGAAACAGAACTTGAAAGCAGACAGAGAACTTTGACTTGTAACAGCATTTTTGTTTGAGGAAAACCTGTTGAAATTATTTGGGTCTTAAACTGGGACTGGGGAAGAATGTCAACTTTGACCCACATTGGGTCAATATTTATTAAGCACAGTACAGGCCCCTAGTAATGTTCAAGGTCAAATAACATATTGTCCACAATGTTCATGCGCCTCCAGATGAGGTTTTTGGACAAATGACCATTGCCATATTTTAAGGCAAGTTTAGACACTTTTGCAAAACATTTTCAGGTATAGGATGGAAAGTACTGAGCATAATTATGAGCTTTTATTTGTGAGTTAAACAATATATGTGGGTCACAAAAATTTACGTCTAGGGTAGCAAGCTTCTTTTCAGACAGTTTACAGAAATATGGCTCAGATGCTGAGGCACTGGTACCTGCCAGAAGGAATTGATAAAGCTACCATTTTACTGATGTATGTTTAAACATGTTAGAAGCATGTAATAACTGATCCTTGCATTATAAAAATGAAAGGAAAATTCTTATGTTTTTTTCACTTTTCATGTTACAGCCATGGTTATTTAGGAAGCTAAATATTCTTTAAATGAGACATTCCATTTGGTACTGCTTCTTTGTCAAGATCTTAATATCTTTTGAACCAATCTCTAGCAGCTGTGTTGTTTAAACTACTTTTATTGACTCTTCTATAATTTGCTTTCTTTGAAGAGCCTGTGTGCAATAACACTTGATAAAAAAACTTTTACTTGAACAAACCAAAGTAAATGCTCATTTATATAATTCTGCACTATAACTGTCTATAGATCACACAAGATTATATAAATAAATGATTTTGAGACCTTTTTTAATCCAAGCATATCCAATGTATCACAGATTTTTACTTTTTACATCCCTGTCTATCACACAAAGAATTAACTGTTTAGAACATGCATCATGCAACTTTTTAAAATAGCTTTCAATTCTCCATTAACAGCATCCATATATAGAAATATCCATGGAAAAACTAAGAAAGGAAAACACAACCACCTAAAGTTTTGGATTTAGAGGTTGCTGCATAAAGAAAATGTTGACTAAAACTGTTTTAATGGAACATTTCTAATGCAATGAAAAATGGTTATTTAAGATTTAACAACGTTTAACAGCTCTGGACTATGGACATTGATTCAGAGCTCACTACAGACTTGTGATTATTAAAAATGTAGACCAACAAAGCATGTGTATTTGAGGTTTTATAGCGCTTCAAATTTGATAACTCACATTAATTTCATTTGTCTTATATAAAAAGACACATAGAGGCCTCTCTGAATTCAGGGCAAATGGAGTCTAATCAATATGAAGTACATAATACATAGAGGATGGATACAAATTTTATAGTACACAAATAAATAATTAATTTATACCTTCTTACTGTAACAAGGAAGAAAAGTCAGCATATTTTGAAGTTTAACAGAACTTTCGCCAGAGCTATGAAAACTGTGGAAAGTCTATCTATCTGTATACACTCTAGGGAAGGAGAAGTATGCAGGTATTTTGCTTCATGCAAATCACATGGGTAAGGTGCTCCAGCCTGAGCAGGACATTTAAGATGTTGGTTCCCTAGCAGGAGAGTAAAATAGGCAAAAAGGCAGGATTAGACTGACTTTTCATCCCTATCCTCTTTGGTGATGAAGTTCCTCTTGCAGAATGCTGCTCTTTCTCAGGGAATTCATGACTCTGTGGCAGGGAGTTTTACTTCAAGCATAGATGTAAATGCTATTCATAGTGTGAACTATTGAGGGTCCAGCTCTGTCACACTTGCTGACACCAGGACTGCTTCAGAAAAAGCTGTGATTCTGCAGAGATTTGCAGGAGCTTTCAATTTGTGTCTCATGAGAAGTTTCAGTGTCTGAAAGGTAACTTCCATAAATCTTCCATAAATAAGTCTTATTTTCAGAAATAAGACCTATTCTAGTATTGCTTACTACAAAAAGAGGCAGGACCCATAGAAAGTTTTGTCTGTGTTAGAAACAGTAACAAGGCAGATGTGAATTTCGTCAGAACACTCACATTGACATCTCTAGGCTTTAATCAGCCTGAATAGGGCATAGGAGAATTTTTTGGCTTTTGATACCATAAGGCTCTTTTAACCTGATGAGTGGTAGCTTAGAGCCCACATCTGGAAACATTTGTATATCGAAAAAACCTTGTTCATGTGTAAGCATATGAAGAGCCGTGCATCACGTAAGTGATTTTGCTAGAAACTCAGCATTGCATAATCTTCAACACTGATTTAACAAAGAACAGTCAAGAATTTATGGGAACCCAATGAAATAAAAAGTCTTGGGGGGGGGGAAAGAGGGCAAGGTCAGTAATTTGCATTAAAAATAGTTGTGATGTAAGAGAATTTGTAGTATTTTTACATTTGTCATTATCACTACTGTGTATGAATCTGGATAAATAACCATATTTTGTATTTGCCGTACAAAGTAGGGATATTTTAATGATGAAAATTAAAAATGGGCTTGCTCACAAAAGCCTTTGTGTCTGGAACACAGCTATAAGTAGCTCACTATCTAGGTTGAAAATGGTAATGCAGGGTAGTGTGTCCTATTTTTCTGTGCTTGAAGTGAAGACACAATAGTAGAATTCAGCCTTGGTAGTTACTAATACACCACAAGGACACAATAACACCCTGTGTACTGCATAAAGAAATCACTTGTGGCCTGCCTCCATTACAAATAGCAGAGAGGGCCAACATGCAAGAAGACAAAATGCTTTACAAGGGGGAGGGAGACCAGAAGAGTTGATGTACCCAAATACAAGGGCCTTGATTCTTTTTGGAGTGATTTAAGTCCCTCTTCATCAATTATCGTCCTTTGTCTCCAGAATCTTATCACAAGCAGCATTACAGGAACTGAACGAAACAATACACAGGCTCAAATAACCCTGTGAACTGCACTGACATTTCCACACCCTGTTGCTGTGTTTGACCAGGTTACTCAGGTTAAAAAAAACAACCAAAAACAAAATGCAAAAAACTCTGTACAGAACAACAACACACATTCTTGTTTTAAATAACATGCTCAGCCCTTCCTGGAGTTTCTTCTGTTCTGTAGTACTAGTGATATCTCACACTGCAATACTACAATGGATATGAAAAACTGCAATACAGAAGAAGATTGACTCTCTAATTTGACAGCTTTTCAAGTGAAAAGTTCCCACTTTGCAGGCTTCTCAACAGGTTTATTTTTGAGTAAATTAGATCCTGACCTTTTCTATTCCAATCTTCCACAGTCTTTTGGTAAAATTTGAGTTCAGAACAATTACAGATTAAAAAATGTATATATCTGCAGAAATGCTCTGCAGCTAAGATTTTATTTTTCAGTGAAATAAATAATGTCTACCAATTCATTTTTACTGCTCTGAATCAGAGTAATAAATTTTTCTTTCTTACTGATACGTGAAGTTTTGAGGGCACATGAAATCATTGAAAAACATCCATTTGTTTCATTCATTCACGCTAGATATGTGACATTTCATGGTAATTTTTGACAGAACACTGCAGTCATTGCTTGTCTTAAAATAAATTAAAAAACATGTGGAAAGTAAAAAAAAAACCATGGACCTTAGGAAAGTCAGCTGTTTTTGACAGTTTCTGTGAAGCAAAGCCTTGTATTTCAGAAAGTGTTTATGATCCATGAGGAAAAAAAAGTATATCCTTGGGCTAAAATGTTTATTGGCACCTAGGAGTCTGAAGAGAGCAAGTCAGGCCTGTGGTTTTTTGAGGGCACTTTATCATCGCCTGCATTCTTAAAGGGATCAGTGAATGAATAGAGCTGGATTACTCACCCTTCTATTCCACGCCTATTCCTCTCCATTTTCCTTGGCAAGGCTGAGCGGCAAGCTATTTTTAGTGAGACAGTGTTCTAATTTTAGACAAATAGCAGTTGAGAGACATTGTTAGGAAAAAACTTTAAAAAAGAAAAACACAGGGAGGAGGGAACAAGGTTTCCCATCTCACATTGTGAAGCAAGCCCTTCAACCTGTAACTTCAGGCATTTCATCTGCTTCCAATCTTGGAAAAATAAAGAAAATTCAGAGTTCAGGGATTTAAAAATAAACCTACCCTCTGGCAAACAGACCAAAATACAACAAGCTGTTACTATGTGAAACAGTGATTACAAAAGCAAAGAATGTTCCTCAGTGACTAGACTGGGATAAAACTTTGGAGCTATTAAGGTCTGAGAATGCTACACAGACATGTAAGATATTTCCAGCCAGATATATAATATTTTGGAGAAAGAAAGAGTGATCTGTGAATTAGACCTTGCTCTAAGAAATACAGCTTTAAGATTCTAGTTTGCCAAAAAAAACAAAGAACGAAAAATCTGAAACATGTTTATATTCTGCACATATTTTTCACTTTCATCATTTCAACTTTTTTGCAACAATTCATCCAATATTTACGAAGTTATTAGAATATTTTAAAAACAACAAAATATTTACAAAACAACAAAAGAATAAATAAAAAATAAAATTACATGATCCTCAAAAACATTAAAACAGGATGTCCAGATCACCCCCTAAATACACTCAAAAGAAGCTTCTCATGTACCATGTGCTTCAGAATAATTAACTTTGGATCCATTCTATTTTTTTCTGTCCCTTCTCTCTTCCTCCACATATGGAAAAGTATGTCACTCTTAGGCGAGTGGCTTTTCTTTCATTTGATATACATTAGGATTACAAGCTATGTTTCATGTTAAACAAATCCTTGCTGAAATAAATAATAACAAAAAATTTCTGGGTTTTTTGAGATAAAGCAAAATGAAAAAATTAATTGTGTAACTTTCCCATAGCTGCATTTTTTTCACGTCCTGAATTAATTTGAAATACAAGAAACCTTCTACTTTTCTTCTTCTAAATTGCATAGCAACTGAAGTCTCTGACTTATTAAATGTAGAGCAACAAGGAGATGCAGAATTATCAAGGAGAGCTTGAAAATAGCCTGGGAGTATGAGGAGTCAAAAATCTCATGAGGATAAGTTGGAGGAAGGGAATAAAATGCTACCTAATGAGTGCAGTAGAAGGACTGCTTTGGACACTCTCACTGATTGGAAGAGCAGTTCCATTGAAGGACTATTTCAGATAGAAAAGAATTGTCATACACAGTTTTCCAGCTTTGAAGTTTTTTTTGTGGTCTTGTTAGGAGCTACTATTTACATGAATTCCAAATTGATGGAATAATAAGATTAGGTAAGAATGTCAGCTTTTGTTTAGAAAAGATGTATTTCTAAAGCAATTACTTAAAAAAATGAAATCAAGATTGATAAAATGTACAGACTTGTAAAACTTTTGAAACCAAGATATTTTACCCTCTGAGATTTTTTTAACCGGTCATACTTAGAAAAAACATAGAAAAAACTCACATGAGGACATTAATTTACAAACACATTTTTCAAAGGGTCAGTACTTAATTGGCAAACAAAGACCAAAGGAAAAATGCTGAAGATCTTGAATTCAGTCCTTTAGTTTTGTCATACATGATGTTGCAAATAATGGTTGGGTTTGTATTTTCTAAAATTGAAAAAAGACAAAGGCATTTGAAAAGCCTAAATAGTCATCCAATGGAAATTTTTGGCCAGTTGACTCTTTTCAAATGTCTGTCCTGTGAAACTCGTACCACTACCTGTTTTTTTAGCAACTTGTCTTCAACCAATTTACAAAAGAAATCAATAATGCTATCCCCATTTCACAGATAATGAAACCAAAACATTAAGAGGGAAATGTGACTTATCCAAGGTCACAAAACAGTATCTGGCAAAGCTATTAATAAAACTGAAGTCTCGTGAGTCCTAGTCTGGGGCAGTATCCAATACACTGTACTGTCTTTAGATCACCCTGAATAACCTTTCTTACATACAGGCTTACTTTCCATACTGTCCCAGATCTTCAGCCCATGGTAGCTGAAAGAAATCCCCTTATTTCAGCAGCTCAAGAGCTGACTTGATGTGTTTTTCACAGCTTGTTTATATGCAATATTATGTTATGATAGCAAGAGACGAAAATATACTTATTACATTAAACAAGCTACAACAGTTGCCTTACTTTTCCTAAAAAGAGAACATTTAGAGAGTTGTATGGGCTTATTTACTATGAATATACAGATAAGAGTCTTAATTGATATGAAGAGGCTTTTAGAATCTAATTAACCTCCTAGCTAGTCATTAGCTCTGTGACCTTTAGAAATAATTGACAGAAGCAAATTTCTTTTCACTTTATCTCATTCAGAACTTCCACATCAAGTGACTAAACCTAATGTGCTATAGAACACACAGCACATCTGTAAGGATTGATAGGATAATGTACAGTAAGACCATGAGCAAAACAGGACTGTGGCATTCTTCTCTGGCACAAATACTGCCCATGGCCACCTGACTGCCATTCTCATCAACTCTAACCTTCTACTGTGCTAAAGCTGTACAAAGTTTTGACTCATGTCCCTCAAGGTGATTTAAAAGTATGCTAATTAATACATTGTGGCTGGCCATACTAAAACCAGCCAGAATTTCAATTCAAACTAGCTTTTCTACAAATTTGTGGAAGACTGAATTGCCATCACTAATTGTATTTAGTGATGTAATTCATTAGACACACTTTTTTTTCAGAGTAGCAATGTTTTTTTAACCAGCAAAAAAGCACACAATAAAAAAATTCTGAATTCCACCACCCTGTAGGTCTTGGTATTTGTTCCTTGCTATCTTAATGTTAAGGTCTTTGAAGATCTCTGTGTGTTGTAAAACACAAAGGATGAGCAATCTGTAGGAAGAATTTCACATGTTCAGAACCTCTCTTCTTCCTCTTAGGGAAAAATGCAACTGCAAATGGCACACATTTCTTCTGCTATGTTCTCCCTCACCAACTACAGAAGTCCACTGGAAAGGGGAAATTACTCTGTGGAAGGTTAATTCACCAGCAGTTGCTAGAGAATAAACATGTTTGCAAAACAAGTAAAAAGGATGATGTTAGATGCTCATTATCCATGAAAAAGAATTTATAATGTATAATGTATAATGTTTAATGTATTAAAAATGTGACATATTATTGCAAATTAGAACTACTTATCTTTGTTTGCTTTGTTTTGTTTTTCCCTGGGAAACCTGCAACCCCATCACAATGTCCTTAAAATAATTTACTCCCTAGAATACTTCAGATTAATTCTTGATGAAGTCTTCACTATCACTAAAAGCGAAAGTTCAACCAAGTTTTCCAAAGTCCAAGTTTTCCAAACTTACCTAATTTCCATGAGAAAGAGGAGGCAAAAGAGGATGGAGGACCACCAAGTGTAATGAAAGATCAATCCCTAACAGAGTAAGATAATGTGTAGATGAAAAGCCAGAGAAGGTTAAGGTTTTATTGAAGCAGAAAGATATGCCAGTATACTGCAGGAGATGGTATCTTCCTAGATGTAAAAAATCCATGTTGAGGACAATGAAATCCTTCTAATGCTTGATTAAAAAAAAAAAAAAAATAGAGAGAGAAAGAGAGAGAGAGAGAGAAATAAAGGAGAAGTTGAAGACATGTACCAGAAGAAGAAAGATTAAAAAACAGGTAATAAGAGATATTTCAGAAAAGACACTGAGCTCACAGAAGAATTTTTTGTAAGGTAATGGAGACCTGCAAAGATCAGACAGATGTCTGTGCATGCATACAAACTAGTGGTTTTATGCAGTGAACTTCGCAAAATTAATATATTTGGTGGATGATTAGCATTCATGACATAGAACCCCAGTTAGCAAAGAGAAAGATGAATGAAGTCTGTGGTTTGCTTTTTCCTCTTGCTTTTACTAGTGATTAGTGGTATGGTAAGGGGGAACTGGGAAGATGGATGAATGTTTGCCTGAAAATGAAAGATAGGGATGAATTTGAAAGGATGACATAGCAGGGGAGCTTGAACTAAACGTAGTGACCACTTAATCAGCAGATGAAGAGAAGTCAGGTGGAGCAAGAGAGACAATAAGAACAGCAAGGGCAAATAAATTGATGGCTTGGGGGTTTAAAATGAGCTGAAAGATAAAGTAGTGGGTGATCTGTGGAGGAATGGTTTATGAGCACACAGAGCAAGGCTCAGTGTATTAAACTCAGTGTACCAGAAACTGAATCAAAACCAAGAGCTAGTGAAAACTCACTAGAGGTCTTCTAAAGCCAAGATAGTAGCTGATGCCTTGACATGAAAGAAATGAGAAGGAAAAAGGAACAATGAGACAGGAAGTTTCATCTTAAATCAGCAAAGGCTTGATGGCTTAGATGAAGAATCACAACAGATTTCTGTAGCATAGTTAGACTTTTAATTATATTTGCAGCAAAACATTTCCCCATATTCCTGCTCTGAAATCTATCCCCTTCCATCTGAGGCTAAGGTCCTTCCTAAGTTCCTAAGTAGTGAGTAATTGAGCTTACAGTGTTACAGAATTGGACTCTTGTTAATCACAGCAGTGTGGCAGTGAGATATCACTAAAATAAGTTGTGTTACATCCTCTTCTGTTTTATAGAAACAAGGAAAGGATCTGGCCTCATTTCTAATAAATCCAAAGAACACATAATGCATGTACTTGACTGCTGTAAAATGCTGACATTTTTTTCTTCCCCATTTCCTTATTGCCAAAATTAAGTTATTGCATAGTCTTATACAATTGTGCTGGATATATTATTGTTAGAATTTACATACACACTTGGAGGTTAGCATAAAGATAAAAAATATTACATTTCTCCTCTATGTTGAATGAACTCACCAGAGTTTCTGCTGTTCCTTAAAAGAATTACTAAATCCAGCAATTAATGTTCACTTTTTAACTGAAGGAAAATTGCATGAATGACTGTGATATGAATAGTTTGGTGGGTGAGGACATAACGGCTTCAAATTTAAGAATCCAGTTAATGCTAAACAGAAGTTTCAGAATGTACCTTTTTTGTTTGTTTGGTTTTGTTTTGTTGGCTTTTTTTGTTTGTTTTGTTTGTTTCCAAGAATTAATGCATATCTTCATGCACAATAATTGTCACTGTTGCTTGAAGTGGATAAATGTAAGTGTAGAATGCATATATTTTCTCCTTCATGAGTACATATTGAACTTTATTTGCCCATGTATTACTGGGTCTTAACTGAAACACATTCACCTGGTAGACAATTTTTTGTGACCTGAAAAACTCAGATATATCAAATAGCATGTTAATCAATATGTTAATTAATGTAGCATGTTATATTTGTTTTGATGAAGCAACTGGAAACATCATCTCAGTTATATTTATTGCATGTAAATAAAATTTCTACATATGTAAAGAAAGTAAGAGCTATTTTAAATCATTAAACTAGAAAACCTCAAAGAATAGCAGTAACTGGCCTTTACAATTCTCTAACTATTAGCATTCAATTTTTTATCAAGATAGGTTTATTGACATGATATACCTCTAAGTTGGGTGGAACCAATTTTCAGTTAAAAAACAGTGTGATGTTTGTGGGATATATGGCCATATTTTCTTCTTTGCTTACTTTAAGTAACAAGTTATGGCCTGAAGACTCACTTTTTCATAAATGCTAAATATAATTAATCCCAGCAATTATATTGAAATATTTGCTTAATAAAATTAACAGCTTTAGCCAGATCTACATGAAAAGTTACATAATTTTTGTATTTGAATAGCAGTGGTTTAACTTAAAAGTAATTAGCTACATATTAGAGAGCTGCTCTTTTAATTCTCTTTGAATATAGATAGTTCAAAGAACTTACACCACATTTAAATGACCTATAACACAGTACTACCACAACTTAAAATAACTAAATAGTTAATATTATGCTCAATGTGAACATAAATTGGATACTAAATTGAAGACCTTTATATGTTTGACAGTTATATTTCAAATTTTCATAGGTCTGCCTAAAAAAGTTTTCTTTCTTGAATATTGTGCAGAAATCTATGAGCACAGCTATGCCCTTGTCTTCTACTGAAATATAGTTATTGAATACACATTTAGTCGAAAATGCTCAGATTTAATAATATTGTATTATTCTCAGCTGCTGTTGATTGCTCTGGAAGACAAGATTAAAAACTTGTACATGTGAAATCTAGCTGTCTGAAATGGAAAATAAGATGGATCCCTTACAAGGAAAATATGTGCAATGTGTAATTGATCAGTTCAACTGATCAATTAAAATGCTTAAATGTGTGGCAGATTTATATCCTGTACCTGAAAATATACCCCAACTACACTAAGAGTTAAGCCATTTATCAAACCTCTATCCTCTACTGTACTTGTAACTGTGATGTTCATTATCCACTAAAGGCACGATAATATGGAATTCTTATTCAAAACCTACACGCTGGAGAAGGACTCCTTGGATCCTCAAACTTTACCAGTACTGATATAGTTAAGTATTTTACGTTACAGGCAGAACATAGAAAAATGTAACAGAAAATCAAACTCAGAGCTGATAGAGCATTCACTTCATTTAGCCTTTTATGTCTATTGTTCAATTTAAATCACATTCATTTCGATTACCCACTTTTATATTGTTACCCTTAGAAAAATGAAAAGAGTTGCCCACCAAACTTTGGGTATAGACAGAAAATTACACATCTGCATGCAAAACTGTTGATCAGCCTATCCAAATTGGCCTGCTGTTTATGCAGAAAGGGATTTTGCTGGTGCAGTGAGTTCTCTTTCTGAAAATTTCAACATTTCAAATTTGAAATTTTAAGTTTTCATTCAAGATCCTTGGAAAAACATAGTCCTTATGATAAAAAGTATTCATTCATTGTAAAGCAAGTGATAAATCCCTAACTGTATTGCCACCTATTTCCACACAAAAGCCTGTAGGAGGAAGAAAAGATATCACAGGAAACTCTTCTGCTAAGAATATTCTGGCCTTTTGCCAATAAAAGAGGCCAGGACTTTATTTTGGGCAGAGAATTTGAATTCTTTTGGACTTCCCAGATCTGGGTGGCAGGAAAGGCTTCATGTCTATACAAAAGATCTGAAGTAAGAGAGGAAAAGAAATGATGGAGAGAAGGAAGAAATTATGCACTTTCCTCCTAATCTTAACTCATATAAATTTTTTTCTGCTGTCAGAACCTCACCTTCTTCTAATGGGGGGAAGAATCTGGGGGAAATAAGGAGGGAAGCAAAACAGTAACTCCCTAGATATTGACATAAGGATAGACAGAGAAGTGATATATATTCCTATGTGCAGTCTTTGTCCATCTAAGGTGGTGTGACTGTGACTCAGTACCAAGTTTAACAATCTTAAATATGAAGAACTTTTTATCCTTTTAAATATTTTATGTATAAATAACCCACTATCTTACATTGCTAGTCTCAAAAACGTGACTAACCCTGGTGAAGATTCCAGAAGTATCAAAATCGTATTTCAGACAATATCCAGATCATTCAAAAATCTGAAACTAACTTTATAAAGGTCTGGAGTAAACTAAATATATACATCAACATATTCAGGAGTAAATTTTCACTGACCCTTAAGATAAGTCATGATACTTTTATTATGTTTTTAATTGATACCATTAGATCAGTCATGTGCTTTAAAAACAGAAGTTGTATAGGTCACATAACCCATTTCTTAGATATCTGTCTAAGATATGATATTATTAATAGCAACAAAATCATTGAAGGCTTTATATATTTTGCATAGCTTGAATACAAATGTGATTGCAACAGAAACTGACTTTTCTACAAATATTAGAAGCTTAAATTTTAAAATTTTAAATTTAAATTAGTGAGTTTCAGTAATTGTAAATAAAAATTGCTCCTTATAATTAAAAAAAAAATTAAACAGTGTTTCTAGCATTATGACACTATTGCTTTGATACTGCCACTATCACATTATGGTAACAATATTCTGTGTGAGTAGCTGATATATTTTTACTGTGCAGATTGTAAATCAACTTTTCTTTTGCATTTTATTAGTCATCCTCTGTAAACAATCAAAAAGCTAAAAAAACCAGTCAAATTCCACCCAAAAAATACTTCTAAATCTTCTTCCACATCTTTTACAATGTATTCTCAATTCCTCCTGAACAGACAATATTATAACTTTTTGATTGTGAAGACAAAGAATGCAATGTCTTCTGGAGAGCCTGTCCCTGGAAGAGACTAAGAGACAAGCAGGAGATTCAGCTGGTAGGTAGTGGTCAAGGCAATGAGAGGATTAATGCAACAAAGTGACAAAGCAGCACAGAAACCTGGAAAACAGGGAGCCAGAAATCCCTTTGCAGAATTTGCTGCAAGACTCAGAAGGCTAAAACTGCTGACAAAAGACGTGGATTTCCTGCAGCTTTGGCTTTGTCATCTCCAATGCTCAAGCCAATACACCATTGTCTTGTTTTGCTCTCCTGCTGCTATGTCACTTGAAGGTATAATCTACTTGGAGCACCTGCATTTCAGAGGAAAACACAAAGTCTTACCTCAACAATATCTGAATTTGTTCGGCTCTCATGTGGTTCGTTATACTCCGTATATTTCAGCAACACTTTGTCCATATCAGTGCTGGCATACTGGAACAATTTGTTGGTGCTGTTGAAGATGATTAGAGCAATCTCACAGTCACACAGAACACTAAGCTCATAAGCCTTCTTCATTAACCCAAATTTCCTCTTCGTAAAAGTCACCTGGAAAGAAAAGCAAAAAAGGTCCATCAGAAATCCACAAGTTGCTCTCTGTAGTCTTTCTCCTTTTTTTCTGAACTATAATGTCTGACTGCTTTGTCTTTGAATTGAACATGCTCAGAAAACAAATCAATAAACATAAAAGAGTTCCAAAATAGAATATATATATGTGTGTTGTATGTGTCTCACAAGGGAGAAATAATTTCGTGCAATGAAATTACCATTGCATGAAACTTGAGATACAGGTAAGGACCAGGGGGTATTTTAATTTACTGCTGCTATGAAGTGTTGATACTGCAACTTTAACTTTTAAATTCAGATATCCTTTAGATGGCATACATCTTTGCCAACAACATTTGCAAAATGCACCTCAGATGAGCAGCTGTAAATACTTTGAACAAGTGCAGTCAATTCTGATTTTTTTTTATTCTGATAGCAATTGACTTTGATTTCAAGCCCCCCAACTCCTGCTGGCTTTGAAGCAAAGAAATTATTTCATATGCATTTAAGTATTGCAAAAGAGATACATTGCTCATATAAACACACTCATTATACTGTTGAAGAAATATCTAGTGAGAAAAATGGCACTCATGGGAAAAGAGAATTATAAAGCATGAAAGAAGAAAATATCTGGTCAGCAGCCTTTGAAACAAAGTCTTTTCTGAACACACACATATCATATTTTATTTCATTTCAAGCCATATGCTTAGGAATATGAACTGACATTTTCAGTACAAAGGGCTTTAGGTCATATTATATAGGAAAGAAATAGGGATGCGCTTGCAAGTTCTCAATAGGCCAGCTAATGCCCCTACATAATGCAAAATCCAGGCAGTATGAAAATTATAATTATTCTCTTCAAAACCATAATTTTCCACAGGGACTGTTTTGACAATGAAAGACCTGCACATCAAACAATTTTTTTATCTGCTTTTCTGCACTAGGTCACAAGTTCCAGTAAGACATGACTTGAAATATGAAACTACTAAGAGCTGTTTAAGCTAATTGTATGGTTGGATTTTTCTCCTCTGTTTCTTCATATATGCAATTTCTGTTACATACTTTTCATTGACAGGAACTTTTTAAGACAAAAATGGTTTTGCTAAGGCTATAATTAATTGAATTTAACACATGGTCAAGGTACTTGGTATGTCAAGGACAGGCACACAACCAAGTTTAATATTAGAATCTGCCTGATTCTACATTTGTTGCTACCATCCCTTATATACCTATAAACAGTGGCACCTCTGCACATTAATGCTGAGGCAGTTGTCTGTCTGAGATTCACATGGCTACTGTTTTAACTTGTCACACTTCTTGTCACACTTGTCACAAGTTAATGCTAAGTGCAACCTTAGACTATCTTAAAATCCCAACATGTCAGGCCAAGGAAAATGTGACTTTTTAAGTATTGCTAATTCCTATTTGTTAGATTCTCCCAGAAGGACGAGGCTTTGTGTCCATACTGTGAACACTTATTCTCCCAAATGCATACTGAATGCTATTCCTTTTATTTTAATTTCAATAATTTTTAGCTTCTGTCAACATACTGTTAAGAAAAGATAGCTTACCATTAAACACAATTATTCAAGCATTTAAAAAAAACCCTTTTACAGCACTTTCAAGTATGCATCATTTACATATATATAATATACATCTACATTTAGTTCTTTCTAAATTTGCTTATTATGGCTTTTGATATTTAGAGTGAATAATGAGATAGGTAACAAAACCTCACTCAAATTCTAAATAATAATAATAAATCCTTGTCTTCAAAATACTCCTTTAATGGTTTCTCGGATTACAGAAAAATGCAATGAAATGGTTGAAAAAAATACACATAGTTTTGTGTATATGTATATGTATATGTATATAAGCTCATTTTCAAAATAATTAGTGATACAGAAAATAAAATATACTAATTCAACATATTTTTCTGCATCTAACATGCCTTTCAGTCAACTTTTTGACCACAGTGCTGTAGGTGGAGTATCTCTGCATTTAGCATGCTTTACATTCAAGTTCACCCCAGTGCAAAAATATCCTTAAAGCCAGTGTTTATGTTTGCTGCTAGGTAAAACTCCTTAATATTTTGAAAAACCACCTGGCTGTGCTGCACAGCAGATATTTAATTCATAATACTTATCACCAGAATGATACTGGTTAGAGTTATATTTTATGGACAGTGAAAAAACCCCACAAACCAGAACAATGAATAATCTAGACCTTCTTTTTCTCTTTCTTCAATATATAATCATATTTGCTCTGAATTTGATGTGGTTTTAATTTCTTTATCTTCCTAATATTTTTAAAATTTACCAGCTAATGCCTTCTGCAACTGATAATTAATTAATTAAAGGCAGTTGTGTCTACAAATGTTTCACTACTTGTGATTTGAAATTTTATTATTTGAATATGTAATTCATAGTGGTTTATCTTTACACGTACATAATCTATATATATATATGTAAATTTATTATGCTTTTATAACAGTTTATAATAGAGAACTTTTCAAATGTATAGTGAAATGTCATGTCAGTGATTGCAGAAAAAATGACTAGTACTCTTGAAGCCATTTAAAAAACAAAATTACCTTTTTGCATTCTTCTATGCAGCTACATAAGGAAGATGAATATACCATATGCTAAAATACTTTTGTGAGCAAAATAAATAAACAGAATGTTTATTATTTGACTGTATTTGTTCGCCATTTGCTATGTTAACCATTCTTGTCCACACTAGAAAATATTAAAATTAAACACCATCTAATAAATATTCTCTAAGGTAGCAGATAATATTCTAGTATTAAAAAGGCTTTATTGAGAGGTAAAAATTGCATAAATTATTTAAAACTTCTGTTCTCTTTTGTCTAGTTGAAAGGCAGTGTGAAATCTACACAGAAAAATCTCTGGTTATGCTTGAACTGACTTAGTGCTGAGAATCAACAAGACAGTCACATTGTCATGAACACAAACTGTAGCTACATCACCAAAAATTCATGTGTTGACATAGGTTTATAATTATAATTTGTGTTCAAAGTACTCAGTCTTGGTAGTGTCATATAACAACTGAAAATGTCACTTTGTCATTTGATATAAACAACGCTAGTGACACAGAAGGAAAACACACACTGAGAAAATTCATCAACATATTTCAAATAAGACACCCCCAAAAATACATACTCTTCAATATCTCTGTAACATTTAATTTTTTTCAGCAGCAAGAGTCAAATCACTACATGTTATTTCCTGACAATACTAGTGAACATATGCTTAATTATCCCTGCTATCTAAATCACTGCTAATTTGCAGATTTTTCAGGTAACAAATCTACTTCAGATAGATAGGTTACTGAAGTCTGAAGCATTTTTGTATATGAATAAGCATTAATGCTTATGACTTTGTATGGTGTGAGCTAATCAAGTTATTACTTGCTTATAAAATACTTACAGTGAAGTAGCCAACTTTCAATTTCCTAGATATAAATCAAAGTGAGCTTTTTATATATTTTGGATGAAGTTGTAACTAAAGGTGAAATGTGCTAAAAGAAAGGCATTGAATAAAGAATTGTTAAAAGGATGATTTTCACCTTCAACTCTGGCTCTTCAGTTCCTAATCTATAGGATTATAGATTAGGAATCCTAATTCAGGCCTAATCTATATCTGTAAGTGAAGCTGTAAAGAGTCTGAATTCGAATGTGTATGTCCCATACTGACATGCTCAATTTAGAGGGCAATTTGGTGCAGAGAAGACTTTCTTGTTTAATCATTATTAAATTAAACTTACTTAAACTATATAAATTAGAAGGTACTGTCACTTGGTAGCAATTACAAATTCTTTCATCTGCCTAAATTTTAATTTAGCTATGTGGATTTGTAAATGGGGATGCTAGCCACTGGAAACAGCCTTTCTTTAAGTAAATTTGTAACAACAATTTTATACTTCTTATAGATTTTAATATACCAGTAAAGAAACAGAAGCATCCATAAATATTCTCATTTAGTGAATACAGCCTTAAGGATACATGATCTATGTTTTTTGCCGTGTGATCATTGTGTCTTTCTTTTGATGGGAGTTGGTTTGGGATTAGTTTAGTTCAGTTTAGTTTAGTTTTAGTTTTAATTTGGGTTCTTTGAGTAACTTTTTCTGAAATCTCACAAACTATGAGAGGCTGAACCCTAACATCCATATATGTCACTAACAGTCACAGCATATGTGCTAACACTATGTGCTAGCAGTCCCATGATGGTTCAAGTGATTCAGTCCAGCCAGTGTCAGAATATCAGTGCTCTCCTTACTTCTTTCTATTCTGACTGTACAGATATATAGCTGCTGGCATAGGAAAATGAGAGGCACAGAATTTTCACGAATGCTTCCCAAATATATTTCCTGCCATTAAAGAGGTGAAGAAGAGTACTTCTGTGCATACTTCTGATGCAAAGAAGTATCTGATAATGGCACCATGTCGTCAAAAAGAAATGTTATCTGTTTGTCCTTATTTCATCTGGAATGTCTAAATTTCTGACACAGTGACTAGAGCAAGCCCAGTAGATATGATGTATGTTATATAATAAATATGTATATGTTATGTGATAAATATGTATATGTGATAAATACGAAGTACTACATGAGCAGTCTACCCAACTTCAAACATAAGGCCAAGTTGGCCATATGTTATCAGAGGGGCTCTTCAGTAAAACCTCACTGCCAGGCACCTAAGCCTATCCTGTTGAAACATTAAATAAGTACTGGAGAGGCAAAAACTATGGTCGTATTCACTCTTCCCTTTTTCCTCTTATTTTCCTCTGATTTTTGTTTAGAACTGTTTGTCATAGTAAGAGGTCTGGCTGAAACAATCTTTACAATAACTCTCTAATGGGAGTGGCAAATAGCACTACTGCAGAATTTGATCTAGACAAACCTTCCTTTATGCAATAGTTGGCAATACCACATTAAATGAAAGTCTTTCAGCAGACTACTTCCATGTTCTTATAACCCTCCAGCATAACTTACAGGGATGAGACAGCATTGATTTATGCTGGTAAATGAGCTATTGTCCCAGAAAGCCCCAAGCATATTGTGCTATGACTTGATGAATAGTCCAGATAAAGAGGAGTTCTAAGAGGATGCTCTAAAATTATAGCCATAACAAATAAAATGTTCATGATTAACCCATATAAAAAAGAAGGTTTTGTATGTTACACCACATTTTTAGAATCTTTGTGCATAAATACCAGATCAAGCATTTAAAGTAATGATACTATTCAGTCTGCCCAAATCCAAGTCATGAGGGTCAATCTTGTAAGCTTTTCATGTGTAAAAAAAGAAAGGAGGGATAAAATTGAAAGATATATTAATTAAAGATGATACAGCAACCTCAGAAATTAGGAGGTCAGCCAGTATCAATATGCTTCTCATTTTAACTTACAAATTAGGACCTAAGACCAAACAGGAATGAAAGAATAATGAAGGCTAATCTCTGATGCTTCACTTCCTTTTGTTAAATAGGGAGATATGATTAAGTCCTTTATAGGCAGATCTACAGATATGTACAAATTTTAGAATTTTAGGCAAAAAAGATAATCTAAAATACACAGTAGCTGATACAATGCACACAAAAGCTGACTTTTTTTTTTTTTTTTGTACGCTATCACCAGTTCTGGCAGGTACAAACATATGTTTATAGTAAAAAACATGTTTATAAGTTCTGTGCTGCTAAAATGTTCATAAGGTAAAGGTCAAAGAATATTTCATTCCCTGCTGAGCAAATGGTCAGGAAGCACATTTGTCTGCATTTCCTGTCATAACAGGAAGAGTGTAACTTCTTCCTCTCCACAACGGCTTCAGTTCTGCTTCCCACCTCCAGCTCTTTCTCCCCCAGGGCTTTCTAAACCATTCCTTGCAAGACAGCAGGACTGTGCCTGTGTGTGCACTATTTTTCCGCTCTGCTGTGTTGGCAGATGTCTCATTCATTGCTGCACTCTCTTTACTTAGGCTTCTTGCTCAAACTTCAAATTAAAAGAAATTTGACCTAAATATTTACCTTAGGATAATTCACTCCACATTATGCTCAGAACATCAATTTGTAATACAAGCACATTTAACCTCAAAATATTGCATTCTAGAAATTCATGGTTCATTTCATTAGCTCTTTTAAAGTTTTACTTCTCAGGTAGTCTTGAATAACATGAAAAGTGTTGCCAGAGTTGTACAGATCACCGCAATTTAGAAGTCTTGAAACCTTGGGGTGCAACTCTTTTCTTGCAGAAACCTAACTTTACCTCTGAAAACCCAAGGTCACTGTCTAATTTTAATGCTATATTTCTAGTATATTTCTGTGTGAAATTTAACATAAGCAATTAATAAAAATATGTAAATATAAAATGTGTGATGTTTAAGACAAAAGTTAATTTAACAACAAGTTATACTTAGGTGCACCATCAAACAGTTATGTTTTCAGGTGGGAAAATATTATGTCTTGGATAAAATGAAGATGCTCCATGAAGGAATAATGAAAATATAAGTAAATAGGTGGAAAAAAATGTTTTTTATCTTGTGCTCATGTTTGCATTGATAGTCAAAGTTCTTCGCTCTTTCAACAGGGAAACTTCTGATTCAGACAATAGTCTCTTACTCTTTCCTTTTAAATAGAGCTGAAACACAGACAAAAATAGATACATGAGGCTGAAATTAATTTTGAAACTAGCTGCATTAGGTATCAAAGTCAGTAGAACAAATCTAGGTCTTCCTGTAAATGGTCATTTAGTTCCAGGATATTCTTCCCTTGCCCCATAACGTGACTTTAATATCTCCTTTGATTTGTTTTCTGTGGAGCTGATAACTCAGTAATTCTCAGTTTATAGCTTTACAGATTTTCTCAAATTAGAAAATGGTAAAAAGTCAAGGCATGAAAAATTTAAACAGCAAGCGTATGTACTGTTATACCCTACAGATTTACACAGACATGATGCTTTAAAAAGGGTGTCTCAATGTTAAGCACCTTAATACTGAAGTGTAGATTTACTATGGTATTTAATAATAGTTAAGACCCCGGCAGCTCATTACAAATTGAAAGAATTGAATGCTGTGCAGAATCATTAGATAAACTCAGTTGTAATTGTGACTCTTTAGAAGAAGGAAAAAAATGCAAAACTAATGAGAAAGCAAATCATAGGGACAAAAAATGGTGCATCACCCTGTAAGGCTTCATATTTCCTAATACTAATTAGACAAAAAATGGGGATTAAATGCAAGAGAGTGTTCCAGATCTGACACCAGAAAATCATTGGGTCAATACGCCCTCATTCCTGGGTCAATGTAACTCTGGATTTAGCTCACAGACCATGGATTTAATGAGATATTTTGTGAGAGACCTTGTAAACCAGTAAGACAATATAATTTATGTCATTACACCTATTTATTTTAGGCCTGGACAGCCCTGTCTGGATGGCTGCAAAAATTTTCAGATGGTCCTCATCTGAAGCAGACCACAAAAGGCTATCATTAAAACTAACAAAATAATTCACACTTATTAAAAACACATAGAAAATATAAGGACATTTCTGGGTCAGAGGAATACAATTTTCCCTTCATGTGTTGACCATAGCAATGGTAGATAAAGTATTTCTTTCAATATTTCAGTATTTCTTTCTTTATTTTCAAAGAAAACACAGGAAACTAAAGTTCACACTTTTTTTCCATGTGACCTCCCTCTTTTTCTTTTTTTAACCATCCTAGAAGTGTTACCAGAATTCTTCTCCAATCTGCTCAATTGAAATTTCCACAGAAAGACCTTGTAGCAGTCAGGAACTTCTAGCATCAGATGTCAATGCTAACATTTTTGGCTATTGATTCTGGTGATGGTGGAACTAATATCATTTAAGCAGTCACAGTCTATTTGAATGGTCTGTTGACAAGGCTATCACAACCTCATCACCTTGTTGAGCCTGAACAATATAACCAGGGATTCATTCCACGTTTATGAAGACTGTATTATCCAAGAATTTCACTAGAATAAAAAGAAATATTTGGTCACGTTGTCTAATTATAACAGGATTCTCTTGAGAGTTTTGATTTCCATGTAATGCTATGGTGGCAACCAAAACACACAAAAGAAATAAATATTTAATCTAGGCCTGACAGTTATTAATTTTCCTTCCACATGTGTCAAAAAACAGTGAAAGGGAATTTTTCAGGTAGGCTTCTCTGAAACCTTTACAACCAAAGAAAATCCATGATCACTCATAGAATCAAACATTTGTGCCATCTTTGTCACCATAAGGTATCATTGAGGACTAGAAAAATACAGCCAACTTGCAGCCCACAAGAAACATCATTAAATGAATGGCTTCTGCCAGTTAAAGTCCTGAACTCTGCACTCACTGAAGTCAATCTGAGAACTCTTAAGCAAGCCAGGGTAAAAGGACTGGGCCTCTAATGACTGAGTTGAAGAACCTTCCCTTTAATTTATCCCTAAAAGTCAAAGCTTAAAATAGTTTTTGTAAAAGCTCAGATTGTATCCTCAAATTGCACATTTCTGTGATATTTGCAGCCAGAAATATGACTCTGGATAATTTGAACATACTTTTATTACCAGTATGGTCACTAAAGTACACAAATCCAACCAACTAGACTTGCTCAGAAGAAATTCTCTTGAAAGGAGAGCAACTCTATTTTTGTCCTTCCCAATCCACTCATACAAGCACTTTGAAGAGTAGGGGAGTCTTCTACTGCACCAGATATTAGAGTGGAACAAAACAGCTTTTTCACAGAAAAAACAAGTACATCATTCAATGGCTGACACAGAGGAGGCAGGAAAATGGAGTGGAAAATCAAGGACAACAATTTTGCTCCCCAGGCCTTGTAGCAATTTGAACCATTCTGCAAATATTCTGATTTCCAAATAGATTCACCTTTGCACCGGGATAGGAGACAGAATAATAAAACTGCTATAGCTCCTCAATTGATACATGTTCCATGTATTTTTACCAGCATGTGCCATACTGCAGAGGATTTATGTGCTTGAGAACAGCTGAGGATGCACCATCCAGGTATATCATATCTAACATACCTTGTATTTTGAAAACATACTGTGCTTGAATGTAGGCAACAATAAGGCAGTTTCTAGCCAAGATACTTGATGCCGGCTTTCAAATGTTTTTTTGTGAGGTAGAAAGAAAATATCTCCATCTGTAAATGGAGCTACAAATTGTCTTGGTGGAACTGTGCTTGAGCTGGTATCTTAGCTTCACTAATAAAAAAATTTTAACCATTTTTTTCTGGTGCAACGTTCTAATTTTTTTTTTTTTTTTGTAATATATTTATGCAATCAAATAAGAAGACAAAATAGGAATATAAACAAGTTAATATTTTAAGATTACTGGAAACGTGCAAGTTAGGAAACAAATAAATTGATGCTGCTATGCTAAACCAGTAATACCTTAATATTGCTATGCTAAAGAAGCACTATTTTAAGAACCAGTGAGGTTTGTGAAAGAGTACATCTCATATAAATGGTTAAAACAACAATCAGCTATTATTAAAAATCCTGTTGTATTTAATCACATATATATTACTAAAATTAAAAAGCCTAATCCCACAGTCCAATGAAATGATGAAAATCTTTTCATTTGCTTCATTGAGCTTTAAATCAGGGCACGAAATGCAAGATAAAGTCAGTAGAGATACTTAAAAAATTATCATTAATATATTAGTAGAAATAAGAAGCAGAATCAAGCCAGTTTTACAATATGGAAAGTAAAATAATATAAATTTATACCTCCAGTCTCACAGTGGCTAAGCTATACTAGCAAGTATTGAATTGGGATTGTTCAGCCTGGAAAAGAGAAGGCTGGAACTTAACTACAGCCTTCCAGTACCTGAAGGGAATCTACAAGAAAGATGGAGAGGGACTTTTTACAAGGGCATGGAGTGGCAGGAGAGGGGGGAATGTATTCAAGCCGACAGAAAGTAGGTTTAGATTAGACATTAGGAAAAAAATTCTTTACTGTGGGGGTGGTGAAGCACAGGTACAGGTTTGACGATAGAAACTATGGCTGCCCTGTTCCTTAGAAATGTTTGAGGTCAGGCTTTGAGCAACCTGGTCTTTTGGAAGGAGTCTCTGCTCATGGCAGTGGAGTTAGAATTAAGTTTCTTCCAACCCAAACCATTCTGTGATTCTATGAATCTAAGAAATGCTAGTGAGACGAACACTTCCTGCACTAACACTACAGTTGTATTCTAGTGTTACAGTTTTATTCATAATTATTAATTTTGAAAGCTGATTCTGCAATTCTTGAAACTCTACTGTGAATAATTTGAAGACTAGGTGTCTCCTTTTTCAAAAGTATATTTAACCATTTAAAAGATTTTTTTTTACAAAAGTAGGGCTAAAATCTCTGTAAATACTATATTTGAGCAAAGAAGTTGAGATTTAAACTGTTATATGAACTAATGTTGCAAATGGCAAAATTTTGAGGTATCATTTACAAAATAATTCAGGTTCCCTTCAAAAAGAAGCCATTATAGCATGGGCAAGTTTCAAACAAATAGTGACTTAATATTTATAATAAATTCAATTCAAAATTTCACATCCAATTATAACTTCATGCTATAAGACAATTAAAATAAATATGATGAAATTTTAGAATAGAAAAACAATAGAATTATTGTTTTTTAGTTTGTCTCACCAGAACAGGCAACTTTTAGGGAAAACACAAAATGCATCGATCATAAGGAACATTTTTCTGTTATGTGTGATTTTCTGCCATAGAGATCACAAGTTACCACTAATATGACACAATTTAAACATTCTTAGAAAGCATATTTAAGGACTATAATTGGTTGTTGTTATGCCTAGGCTGAGCTTTTTATGGCTTTATATAATCCTTCATGACTAACAGCTTCTTAAAAAAATGCCTGAGCATATGAAGAAATTTATAGATCAAATTAGTAGTACTACTATATTAATATTAACTCAGTATCAAGTTCTTAAAAATTAGCTACTGAATATTATTTCTAAATTGCAGCCAGGTGTAAGAAGAACACTAACCATAGTATTAAATAATGATATAGAGAGATTCTAGTAATTGTGGATCTCCAGTTTCAACAAAACATCCAATCCATTCATTTACATCCATCCATTCAAATGTAAACAGCAGCAGTTTTCACCAATATTATCTGAAGATATCAGTTACTAAATTTTATTTTTGTGAACATAGGGAAGAAAATTCCCTAATTTATGATCATATTTTAACTAGCAGAGATAGTGTTGATAATACGTGACAACTCCCTAGCCATTTTATTTAAAGCAGAGTTAAAAACTAGTTAATCTGTCCTACTGGACCTATTTAGCCTTAGCTAAATAGTGATGGTCACTTGGTTTTATAACTACATGCTAGTATTATTGTATGTGGGTTTTAGGCTGTGTTAGGCCACTCAAATTCTTCTTAAAATTCAGACAGGAAAAGAGGAAACTTTTTAATGAAGTAACGTCTTTTTTATATGAAGGAGGTAAAAATAAAGACACTGCAAAGGTGAAGGAGCACCAATAATTGGGATGTCTGAATTTAAATGAAAGTGCTCATATTATAATAACTCATAACAGTTCAAAAATTATAGTACTAAAACCCTGTGTCCTGTAGCAACACACAAATGTCCTTAATCATATATATTTCAGACTGCAGTCAAGCAACTAGAGTGGAGCACACACAGCAGTCTTTATAGAATAAAGTCTTCAAGTAATAACTTCCTAACTGTGCATGTTACTGAACTTGAAAACACTGTGTGGGAGGTTTCAGGTTGTTGACAAAAGTATTTTTTCTTTGATAGTCTAACATACATTGTGTATATATGTATACGTATATGTTGGTATATGCATAGGTACACAAACTTATCAACTTTTTAATCACCTTTAATAATAAGTCACCTTATAAATGTAATATGATGCTTAAGTCAGGTATTTTTGCAACTCACCTGTCTGTTACGTTCATCCATAATCCTTGTAATCTGAATCTTTTTTCTCCCCATAGTCCCCGTTTTTTTTTTCTCTCCTTCTTCCTTAAAATTACGTATTTTTCCCTTCTCTTTTATTCCTCTTTCCTGTTTCCTCAAAACAAACCTCCTTCTTCAGCACTTGCACCACTCAGTTCACAATCCCCTGCATCCGTTCCTGCTAAACACAGAAAGGAAATCAAATGTTATCATGAAATTGATAACCTGAGGAAAGTTATTACATGGAACTGGCCAAGCATCCTCATTATAATTTAGTGTACAAGTAAATTAGAATTAAAATTTACTGCATTTATAAAACAAGTAATGCATGGAGGGAAAAAAAAACATTCAAAGGCTTATTTTTATGAAAGAAAACACCAAATACAAAAATATCAAGAAATAAAGAAAAAGACTGAAGAACAAGTTGTGAAAATTTTAATGGAATTAGTGTCTCTAATTTTAAATATCATTCACAGCTCTACTATAAATCAGAGAATTAGTGAACTGTTCTGTATCTATGTATGCTAAGCGGATCAGGTAATTTATTTCTGAAGGGAAAACAATTTTTTCTTTGACAGCAGAGGTGATAATTTTCTTCATTGTGCAAATATGATGGACATTTATTAAAGTGTTACTTGATATATAAGAGTCGTCAACTACTTTAAATCCAAAGTTCTTAACTTTATTCTTTAAGAATATAAATTAGTGAAAGTATTAGTGAAGATACTTGAAGAAACACTAGTGCCCTTTTCCCTCATTTCATTTTAGTGTAAATTCTAAAATGTTCTGCAAAGGATTTCTGACCTGCAAACATGTTTTCTTATAAAACCAGAACAATAGAAGCAGAAGAAAATTCTAAGAATGTTTTGAAAAATATTTCCACTGTTTTAGTAATGCATGAGCTTTACAATACTGGCTCTGTCACAGAGCTAAGGACAGAAATATACAGTATATAAAAATACACAATGCAGGAAACGTATTTCACAAAGTGTTATAAACCACATAATTAATTTATATAATATCCAAAGTATTTTAACAATAAAACAGATTTATTTTAATAATAAAAGAGACCATGGAAATAGTAAAAAATACAAAAATAATTTTGTCTAGTATAAAGCAAAAGACACAAGTTTTTCTGCTTTATAATCTCACTTTACTGCATTAGTATATTTTTATATGTTTTAAGCGAACAGCACGAAGTTTTTTGAAACACAGAATAGGAAAAAGAAATCTGAACAATATGAATTTAAATGTTCTTTTGAAGGTTTTATGTTAGCTCCTTAGTGTAGTAAAAATATTGCCTTGTAAGTAAAAAGTTTGTAATTGTAAAACAGTGGCTGGTATTTCCTCATTTGTTCTAAACTTATAGTATCTCAACCAACCTCATAAATTCTCACAATGTATTACACAACACTAAGCTGATATCCTGGTCATTTAATCCATTATTTGGCTTTGATTCAAGGCTACTGAGGTAGAAAAGCTAGTTCTCACTACTCCTTCTGATCTTCAATTCTCTTTTGATTTTCTTAGCATACATTAAACTTTAAGCTGTTCAAGTGTTTTATCACTCTAAGGAAAAAAAACCCCAAAAAACGAATAAGCAGTCAGTCTGAGTTTTCTAGCTAGCCACTATGGTAATTAATCTGTTGGGCAAAACAAATCTTCAAGTACACTACTTATTATATTTCTATACATGAATGTATTTTTTATATTATTTTCTGGGCATATTTATATATTAATACCATAATGCAGAAAATAGAATGTGGAATAATCTATATTGTAACTATAACAAAATATAAACTGCAAAAATTCTTAGCTGCTTTTTATATTTGAAAACAATAGCTACTCACTGCTTAAAAAGATACAAAGGTTGTTGATCATATTTGCAACAACAACAACAAAAAGTTAAAGGAAGACCAAAACTTTGAAATAAATTTATTTTGTAAATGTATTTTTAAAAGCTTTTTTTTTTTTTCCGAACAAAGTTAGGAGACTGTCTTATCAGATTTTCAGTGTTGACAAACAAACCCAGTCTATTTTTACAAACGGTTTTACATTTCCTTGGCTTGGGTTTCTTTCCTGTTTTTCCTACAGTCTTACGTTCCAACAAAAAGCACGAGTTAGAATGGTGTTTCCCATGCACACGCGGGACTCAGTGAGTCTAACTGTCTTTCTCTGTAGAAGCAAACCCATACTCTCATCCAGAGAAAATGCATATGGAACAACTTCCTTTTCTTTCATTCATCTGAGGCCAGTGGTGCTATTGGTTTACGGCACTGTCTGCCTGAGCTATTCACTGCAGCGTGGAAGGTCAGGATGGGCAGATTAGAGCAGTTGTGGCTGGTTAGTAAAGATAAGCTGCTCTGCAGATCAAGATGTTGATGCTTAGTTTCTTAGTTCAGAAAAAAATCACTTAATACTGAGAAAACTCTGTCAGGAAGGATAAAAATCACAGCAGAGGAGCATTGTGTTGAGTCCCTCCCACACACTTATCAGTTCTACATTTAAGACCAGTCTTCAAACAACAACAGCTTTTACAGACAGTTTAAACTCAGAACTTTAAAATTCCTGTGATCTACACAAAGTTGTCCTAAAGGAATTTATGCAAGACTTGATAAGCAGAATTTTGTATAAAACCTATAATTAGGTCATCTGTATGAAACATATAATTTGCAAAGAAACATAAATTTGCTTCAACGGGCAGTGAGTTAGGTTTTCATGCATGGATTAAAAAAAAAATCTTTCCTCCTATATGTCCTAGTTTGCCTTTTGCTTACTAGTCCAATTTCAAATAAAAGTTTTTCAATTTTTGTATCAAATTCATTTCCTTTTAGAACCACCCCCGCTCCAGACCTATCAACTCATAGTCCTTCAAGTGCTATTCTTACTATGTGTTAGCTCATAGTTCTATATATTTCATTAGTACATACATAAAAAAGATTGTAGGACTGATTCCCAATTAATGAAATTCAGATAAGTAAATCGAGTCATCTCATGCAAGGGCTATAACCTTCAAAGCCTGATAATTTCCAAGTCAAACAGAATGTAAAGTACTCCAGAGACCAAAAAATCCCCATGGCTGCATAGGACTTCACCAGGGCTCTCAAAATCTTTTGAAAATTCTTGCAAAACCAAGGATTGCAGTAAGTAAGTATTTAAAGTTCCTGTTAAGTGGTAAATTGTTATTTTACTAACACTAATAAAACACATTGACTAAAAAAGTTGAATGCACTACAAAAATCAAATAGTACTGCAGGCTTCAATTATCCAAGTGAATTTAAAAAGGAGCTTTGTTGAAGTAGCTCCACAAAAAAAAGAAAACTTCCAACTAATAATATAATCATGTGCAAACAAATTACATTTAAAGAAACATGGAGTTAAATGCTATTTTGTTATAGTTTTCTGCACTTTTTTTGCAAAGGAAAGTAGTTTAAAAAAAAATCAAAACTAAAACAAACCAGACTGCTTAAAAAAAGAGGAACTTTATTTTTGGCGGTCTTCTATTCATTATATGATTTGGCAAAAGGCAGTGGTAGCTGACAGAAGATTGATCTGAGCTTGGAGAAGGGAAAAGAGCTAAAGCAAAAATGCAGCAAATCGCTTGACCACTACTGTCTCTCTTTTGAACTGACACACAGACATATGCATGCACACACACACACACACACATATGCACACCCGCTATGCCTTCTCTTCAACACAGAAGAGTCTTGACAGAATGGCAGGAAGCACGCACAGAGCAGTCAGGGAAGGATATTATGTCAGCAACCACGAACAATAAAAGGTGTAAAGGTGCTTCCTTCCCTAAACTGTTCCAGAAGTGCAAAATGGGAACCAAAACTGTCCACTTCCTTCTCTGAGCAGAACGGTCTGAATTTGCTCTGCTGCAACACCCCAGACAGAGAATCCTTTGAGCAGTTACACCGGGAGAAATAAGTAGCATCAAAACAAGACAGTAAAAATATTTAATTTATGAACAAAAGAAAGAAGTCAGCCAGAGAAAAACCAAGTTAAAATGTGCTAGAGTTTATAACATTTCACAGTTGCTTTACAAAAGTAACAAACTTGTCATAAAGATATCCTTGTTCCATTAAGCAGCTTACATTCTAAATTGATTAATTTGGTTGAAATGAAAGAACAAAATATATTTTTTTTATTTTGGTGATATAAGGAAGTAAAGAAAAAAGTGCTGTTTCCTTTCTCCTACCATTCTTATCTTGATATAGAAATGTAACTTAAAAGATTTATGAAATCTTTTTATGCAAACCTGTTTTCTTAAAAAAGTTTTGAATCTGTCTGAAAATATGAATGTACTGAGTAGGAACACATAATCTACTTTTCTGATGAACAATTATCTCCAAAAATGTAACCATGAACATTGACAATGAGGGACACATATTAAGATAAAATGGTCACTTAAATGGTTTCTGTAAAATCCTGACTATGCTCCACACACTGACAAAAGACAGCTACACAGTGAAGAAACAGCTGGGCTTACTGCATCAATTGAAGACATCACTGACTGTCACCTTGAGTTGGGTATAGGTTAAAGAAATGCAGAGAAGTTGAAAATAATTATCTATCATGTTATCTGACTGAAATCAGCTGACATTAAAGGTAGACGTGTCTCTTTACATTTACATGGTGGTTTGGTTGCATGGTCATAACAAAAGACAGAGTTTGGGCCATTAACAGAAGGTTATGATAAAATTATATATGTCATCACCATGGCAATATACCAGTAAAGCAGCAATGGTATGATCTGCAGTATGCTTCTCCAGGCAGAAAGCCATGTAAAAATGAATCGGAGTCATCGTAAGCTTTCAAACATCTGTCCACAACATTCTGATTTAGAAATTAAACATAACCTACACTTCAGTGTTTCCATCTTATGGGCAGGCTGCCGTATGAAAAAGTTGGAAGAGAGTTAATTTTGATCGACTAAATTTAACTCTCAGGAGATCGTGCATTTGGCTACAGGAAATATAAAACAAACATTTAAGCCATTAACAGAAAAATTCTATTATAATAGATGAAGTACTAGTGACTACTAGAGAGACAGTACGCCAAACAAAAAAAATCTGTACATAAAAAAAATATTTGTAATCTGTAACTACCAAGGCTTATTATATTATCAGTTATCTAACCTGACTTCTGACTTATGGCATAAACTTAATTTATAATGGAGAATAATTCCAGGGCAATGAAGTTCTGAACCAAGGCAGGAGAAAAATTTTGTAGTTTTTGCAAACTACAAAATCATTCCCAATATATAAATTGTTACTTAGAATTCTAAGAGAAAACTTAAATTATTTGATTTGAATTCGTATTTCATTAATTTTTCTACTGATTTTGAAAGCATCTGCTGGACTCGTAAAATCATTTCTACTGATAGTCCATTTATTTGTTTATGTATAAAGGATAGTAGAATGTGTGTATTTTAAATCTGAACTTCCAGAGCTGTACCTTATTTGCCTCTTTATATTAGCTGTACCTTATTTCCTCTTTATATTAGGAGTATGTTGAAATATAAACATACTCCTTATATAAAGACAATATAGCAATGAATTGCAGAAAATTCCTTTCTTGCAGCTAAGTTACTGGCTTAATCAATACTGTTATTTTCTATACCTTGCAACAGCCATTAGAATATTTTGCAATGTGATTTATTTCTTTTAAATTTGGAATTAAGCACTTCTGAAGACTCATTGTAAGAATGCTTCAGACAACTGAGGTCTGCGTAGCTTATAACTCAAATACAGTACCAAGTTATCTCACAGAACGAGAACTTGTGCATCATGGATGCAAGAGTTTCTTGTTTTAAAAAGTTCCCCTGAAAAGTTTTTTGGGGCAAATGAAACATCATTGCCAAAATAGCAGAGAAGATGATAGTTCCTAACAATTGCCATATTTCACTGTGCCATACACCCTGCTTTTCAAGAGACTGAGGTATCCAGATACAGAATATCTTGTCTGTAGCTGCCTCTCTCTTTAAGCCAATCCCTGCCTGTATGAAAGGAAGAGTGACTTTAGCTAATCTTTCACAATATGTGCTGACAGACATCCACCCAGTGCAATGGTGGAAGATTTTATGAATATTGCATGCATGCTATACCAAACCTGGTCATGCTGGTAAAGAACCATGACAGAAGATCAAAATACTTCCATGTGATTGCGGAATGTGCCATAGAAGATGAGTCATTCCTTGCAGCAGTGGACCACAAGAAGCAGCCACCAGGTTGCTTGAAGAAGAGCCACCAGGACTCCAGTGAATATGTACCTGCTATGCTTGAGGAAGAAAGGAAGACCTGGCTAATTTATAACATTTCTGAAGATGGCTAAAATGAAGAGGAGTATTGGATTTGTAAAGCAAATAAAGCAGACACTAATTAGATTTTAAAGAAAATAATTAAGTGAAATGTTAGAATAAAACATATACCTGTAAAGAAAGAGTCAATTTTAAAACTACAATAATTATTGGGTGGTATTTCCCTATCACCCAAAAGAAAAAAAATTAAAGTAAATACTTTCACGAAAAGGTTTTTATGTTTCTGATTAAGTTCATGATGTACTCGTAGCAGCTAGATGGACATAATGGGAGTCTGACCAACATATATGGAATAAGATCCATAAGGTGCTTCAGACTGGCTCAAGCATAACAGTTTATTCAATTGGACACACTAACAATAAAAGGGGAAAAAAATAAAGGAATGAAAACAATCACCTAATTAGTCTGAAATGGAGACTGTGGCTAGGAATGGGAACCTGACTGAAAATGGAGTAGGGAAATTGGACCACTGCAAATTCACCTAGGAGTCTTGAAAGTTTTGAGCTAATGATTTGATTGGATTGGATTATAGTTACTAGATGCACAAAGAATGTAATGAAAGGTGTTTTACAAATTCAGTCTGTCATTTACTGAGCTAAAGAAGAGGAAGTGCTTCACTGGTCAACAGGGTATGATTTAGCACCTTGTGAGTTGAAAAGGTCTTGGAGCTACTCTGATTTGGGTCTGCTTGTATTGAAAAACATATTACACACCGGGTAAAATACAGTTTGGGACCAGTCTTAAACAAAAAGGACTTTGGAGAGTGTTGGCTTATTACAGGAAAATGTAAGATCTCGCGTGTTAAGTTCTTGCATCACCTGAAAGCAGTCTCTGACTGTGTTTAGATCTAGATGTACAGATTTGTTACAAGTGTTTGCATGTGAGAAAGTCTGTAGAACTTAAATCTCCAAAATAGTTTTTAAGAATCAGGGATTATCCCAGGTATTATTAGAAAAAACTATACAATACAATGTCAAATCATAGTCTGAACTTGGGTACAGGTGCTTAGTAATGCCAATATCAGTGACAGGCCATTTTAGATTTCCTCTATTGAAGAAACTATGGATTAATTCCAAAAAGGATTATTTCCTAACAGATTTTTGATTACCTTCTGCTTATAATTTGCTGAATGCTAAGAAGCTTGGTATATGCACTTAGACAGTGTCCATCTAAACAATGGTCAATGATGAGTCTAGAAGCAATAGATGGAATGGATGGAGAAGACAATTAAATTTTGGATAAAATGGATGGAATTGTCAAGATCTACACAGGCCTTGTCTCCTTTGTCTTCATCCAACAAGCTCCAGAGAAATTTTATACCCCCTGACCCAGAATCCTCTTCTCACTCAAAGAATCCTCTGGAATCTTCCAAAGGAATCCTCCTTTTTCTCACTGTAATCATGTGTATCTATAGGTTAACAACATAACTGAGTTCTGCTATTCCAGGTTTGTGTTGCACTACCATTTCATCTCTGTGAGGAGGAACAAAGACTTGGATTGCAGAAACCTCATAATCATATTGTGAAAAGGAATGTTTTACACATTTGCAAATGAATCATTTCAGGAAGTTTTTAGAGAAAAGTGAAATCTTTCAGAAACAGTATTTTTGTGGCATAAATAAATGGAACACAAGAACCCAAAGTGTCTTTAAATTACCAAGCAAATGAATGACTGAGCACTGTAGTTGGTTCAAAGACTAAGCTGAAAATTAGGAAGGATCATCTAAGGAGGTAGAATAGGGGAAAAAACTGGATGAAAATACCATAAAACTGGGAACATGAATGTAGAAACTAAGAGAAAAAGCCCTGAGATATGAGTAAGTTCCTAATTATAAGAAAACCTTCAACCAGAGAACAGACTCTATGGAAACATTGTTAAGGAGTTAACGAAAGGAATCTTTTCAACATAATTAAAGTAAGTGACAAAAACTGCCAAGGTACTTGAATCAAAGTAAAACTGATTCAGGTTTGTGATGGGAAATATCTTGATGGGAAAAGTGTATAAATATGTTGGGGTGGCATAACAGTATTAAGGAAATACTTGAGTCACTTATCAGTTTCCCTGCCCTAATGGCAACAACCTTTATAATACCTTGAATTTGGCTAGCTACTCAAGCCAAAAATGGACAATGACTCTTGAGCATATCCCTTAACATGGTTCAGCTTCCTACCAGAGAAATGAAGTAATTAAATATAAAATATTTTCACATGTCCTGAGCCACTGAAATTCCACAAAATCTGTACAAACCTTTGGATTTCCCTTGGAATCTATGTATGCCAGACTCTCAAGGTATTTAATAGTATTTTGCTGTATGATAACACCTACTCAGGCTTGAAAATTTTGATTATAATACCTTAGATATTTTTAAATTTATTTTTCTCTGTTAGATGTTGTATGATGCAACCAGACACCCAAGTTCATAACTGACTCTCCAGAGATAGAAGGAGTCTCAACAGATATGACTTTAAATTTAGAGAATATTACTGATTTCTATATTACTGGTTTCTATTTCTGCTCCTTTTAGCTCATACCTACATGATAATAGATCCACCACTCCTACTGAAAAAAGAAGTCAGATAAATGTTGTAAGCAGCATTAGTACCTAATGTACACTAATAATTTTGGAAAAAATCAATTACCTTTATGCTGTATAATTTGGCTCCTCAGTGTAACCCAAAATGATCCTTTATTTCCAGCTATAGAAGCTGGAAAATGAGATATATTATTTCTGTCTAGAAATAATTTGTCTGTGGTGTTAGACCATTTCAACTAAAACTATACTATCACAGAAACAAAATGTTGGTTTTCTTATAGCATAAACCTAAATGCTTAACTCATGTTTAATTACTTTTATTAGGTTTTTAATGCAACTTCAGATCAGTATACCCTTCATTTGGTAATTTTTTTAAAGAGAAATGATTAGACACAGAGATGTTCTGCTTTTCTTTTTTATATACTCAGTTCTATAAACATTTTTTTTGCTTTAATTCCTGACCTTTCTAGAAATGTCAAGAATTAAATATAGTTCTTCTGAAAATGTAGACTGCACAGCATTGTGGAAAGCTGCTAAGCTGATAACAGTCCTTTCTTTTTGTATGAACAGTAATATGATAGATATGAGTATAAAAACTATGACACTCCCTGAACGCCACTGCTTGCCCAGAGACAGCTGCAGGCTTAAAATGAGAAGAAGGAAGAATAAGTGGGGGAAAAAAGCAAGGGAAATATATCAATCTTCCCAATGACCATGACAATTCAAAAGTCTTCCAATCCCACTCAGATAATTTTTTTTTTTTTTCCCAAGGACAAAAGGAGATGAAATGTATGTCAGGTACATAATAAGGCTAATAATAAAAAAAAGAAACCTCACACCTACATTTAACTGCAGAGAAGTGAGGAACTACCTTTGAAATATGAATACCTGAAATATGTGTCCTTTGTAACGGTAAAGCTCATAAATGAGGACAGGTTGCTGCTGTTAAACATACAAAATACAGACAAACCACGTAGAAACACATGAATTCAGAATGGATTTGCTCTGAAAGACGGGGAGAAAAGTACAGTGGCAGTATAGCAACGAAGCACTTACAAAGAATTTACAAGCCACTTGATAGGAAATTAACTTTGCATGTATATTGATTGTGCCTCATGTCTGCAATTCTGCATGTCCAGGGTGAAACATTTGTTGGAGAAACGGAAGGTTCTGACAATGGAGAAATAATGTGTGGCCAGTATGTGGCCATATCTGTTAGTATGTGTTAGCCCACCATACATCATTGGCTGAAGCTATTTGCTTCCTACCTCCTGGCTGCATCTTGACAAGAAAGATTTCTCCATGCTAGAAGATACAAGCTGGATTCCCACTGGTTTGGAACTAGGAAAATGCATGTACAGATGAAACTGCTTATAAGAAAGGAAAGATAGCATGGAATTTGCTGTGTAAAAAAGGTAAAAAAATGCCTCATGGGAGAAAAAGATTTGTCTGAAATAACTGGCTTAAAATGTCTATTGAGGAAGAAATTTTCTGGTGTTTTAGCTTAGTGGGATATTCTACAAATTTTATTTTGTCCTTAGTGGTTAAACCAGACAAACATCAGATATATTTTTGTTAACAGTATCCACAGGAAAATAGAGAAAGAGAGAAACCCAAGATATACAACACACTGAGGAGTTATGCTGTGATATCATAAAGAGCTAGGGAGCTGCATTAGTTGCAAAGACATACATAGCCTCATCTAATAAAGTGTGCTGCTCAACCACATCATAGTTTAGATTTAGTTTTTGAAAACTGTGCTAGGTAGCCAATTCATACTTTCCACATGAGGATTTGATCTTCTAATCTTTCACAGAATTGGAGTCTAACAGCTCTCACCTCAAGACTTGTAAAAGAAAAAATTTCTATCAAAAAGGATGGTGTTTACCACAGAGTACACCTGCTACTCTCTGTTACTACAAAAGCCACAAGTGAGCATCACACTCTGCTTACAGAACCTCAGCTATAACCACTCCACTAGCACATGCAGCTGGATTTATTTCTTACTCGTATACAATGCACTGCATTTGGCAACAGCCAATGCAAAAAGTCAACATCCTTGACAAATACCAGAAAACAGACAAAATATTTTTAATTTGCAGAAGGAAAATACAGTGGAATTTGCTTGATAGTCTCCATTCTACCTTCAGTGAGCATTTGTTTGTATAATAGGATCAGTGGCAGCATTGCTCATCTTACAATCATCCTAAAAGCATGCTGAAATAGCAAAAACATAATCAATAGAAAGATACATTAGCTAAATCTTATTGTGGCTAAGAATGTACATTATGTTTTCTCAGAAATGGCACTTTTTGAGCTCTATTGATACGTAAGATGGTTTCTGCTAAAATATATTCTTAGAAACACTCAGCTGTGGCAAAAGTAGCAGGCAGCGTAATTCAAAGAATTGGAGTCAGTGTTGGGATGTAAACATGTGTGAGATCTGCTTGCTTTTCTGTCAAAAATATTTAATGTCCCTTTCATTTTTTAGTCAGTTTCTCTGTTGAAAATCTGGGGATAAGGAATGTGTGGATTTGCTCATGCAAATGTTCTGAGAACAAAGGACAATATTTATTATGAATATTTATTATGCAATAGAGAAATTCTAAGGGCTATACTTCTCATCTGGCACAATCAATGAGTATGTAAACAAAGAAAGAATTTAGGATATTTAAAAAATACGTAAAAGCAATGTTAAGGGCCAAAATTATGATCATAAATATATTGATATCTGTATTTAAAACCACTAATTTCAGAAAGTTACAGTTACCTTGCATACCTAACGCATTATATGTGCATATATATGTTGTCATCATTAGCTATCATCCTTTATGCTAATCTATATCTTCTTGAAGTAAAGACATTTGGCAGTACTGTCATATAAGGTCCATCATGGTACACAGCAGATACATCAGTTTCCTGTTTCCTTCTCTCTCTTACAGCATCCTAATCAGCCTAATTAAAGCTTAGTTCATTTGAAATCTCAGATGGCAATTTGTTTAACTCTATCCCACTGTGGTCTTTTTATAAAGAGAATTAAATTTGATCTTCTGACAGCAATTATTAAATGATCCCAACTGGCCCCAATTAAGACACATGGCTCACAGGCCTCAAAATCCAATAAAGTGCCAATCCCTGCCTTTCACATGTATATTTCCCTTCACCTTGTTTTATTTTCTTAAAGCCAACTAAGCTCATGTTGGCAAGCACAACTGAATGTCATTTGTAGATTATTTCAAGATAAAATGCATCACTTTACTTTCACCAACATGCTGAAGTAGGGACAACACATTCAAAACAATAATTTTGAAACCTCTCTTTAATTCAATTCACCTCCCTCTAATGATCTTCACTGTGCTGCATATGACCTACATATTCTCATTTGTAAAATACTGCTGACAACAAGCCGTGACTAGAGAAACATATTAAATATCCATGGTCTGAATTCTACAATGCTTACAATCCTCCTTATAGTAATACATCTCTTCTGTAGGCATTCCCACTTGGCTGTCACCTCCCTATTGCAGAAATTCAAGGAAATATGACGTTCATGTAAATTCTGAGGTTAACCTTTTTTACCTCTAATTTCTGGTCTATTTTTCCACACATGTGCAGTGATAATCTGTGAAGAAATATTCCCGTGATTTTACATAAAGGCAGGTAGCCCCAGGATTTGGAACTCATTGATTGTGTGGTACTCCAGGGAAATAGCTGAATTAAAACCACCGTCATGAGACTGAAGTAGCTTCCATACACATCTGGTTCTTGTTCTAAACTCTAACACCTGCTTGGAAATGTAACCTCCATCTTTTCTCTGAAGAACAAATGGGACAGATTTATCTAATGCCATTTGGTTTAGGTCAAAGCTGAGCTGTGTAGTGTTCTGCTAAATTAATTGCAATGTAATTGATACTGTTTGACACAGTTTTATGACCAGACTGTTCTCTCACTATTAAAATATATGATTGCATATTTCTGCACATTCACTCTAAGTACAGCTTTGAGTAAATACAGCGCACATTTTTTGTCTCAGTATTTGCAATGAATTACTGTATAAATACAATAAGGTGTCCAAGTGTCATCAAAAGATTAAGTACCAAATAAAAAATGCAGCAACTTCCATTGTGGTATTTTTTTCTGAACTTCCTTAATTTATGTACTGAAAATATGTAAGCATGATTTTCTTTACTATAAAAAAGCTGGAAAGACACTAACTTTCAGTGCAAAATTTTCTTTACTAACAGGAAATTGTGCAAGTTTATGTAAAACGCCATTAGACACATCTCCTGTTGAGCTGGGAAATACACTTTTTTTGGTTTTGGTAAAAATTTAAAAAGTTTAAGTGAGGCCAACCACTTCTCAAGTAAAATATTTTTCTTTTTTTTTTAAACTTGCAAATATTACATTTAAGAATTAAAAACAGTGGCTCCAAAAAGCAGGCAGCATTTTTGCTTCTGGAAATGCTATATGACACCAGTAAATTTGAATGCAATAAAGCTGAGTGAGAATTTCTAATAAGACATTGAAATTTCTGAATGTTAAAAAATATTTTAGGATATTGTTAATTATTTCTCATTGTATTCTAATAATCCCATGCAAGATATTAATTTTAGCCCTTTTGCTAAAACCAACAAACCCTGTAACAGATTAAGTGCAAAGAGCTGAAAATATCCTGTGGAAAAAACTCAGTACAGAAATCAGATCAACCCAAATCCTGCCATTACTCAGCACTGCATGACGTGCAGATGTTTGTAGTGGTTTAAGGAGCCAGTGGGGCCTGGAAACTCTACATACTCAACTCCAACATGATTGCAATTGAACCTCATCAAAGTAAGAGCTCATAATTTGTCACAGAAAACAGCCAATTAACATATGTTAGAAAAAGGCTCCCATAAAGATAATATATGATTAACGTTCAATTGCAGCTGTCATAAATCAAGTCTGCATTTTAAAAAGAAGTATTAGCTGGGTTTCTGAATGTTTACACTGACAATGGAGACTGTATTTAAAAAAAGCTGCAAAGAAGAAGCCCCTAGTAATAGTGTGTCCTGCGGTTTGGAGTTAGAGTTTTGAGAGATCCAGCACTTTTTGCAGTTCTGGTTGTTCTGCGATAAATAGTTAAGACCCTTGTCAAAATACAATGACCATTTTGTTTTAGTGCTGTTTTAAAATGCAGACCTTCACTGTGAGTGAAGTGGCCTTCATTGATACACTTTGCTGTCAACTCAATCCTCTGAAAACACAGCATCTCCTTATTGCTACCAAAATTGCATTGTAAAGATATGCTGGCCCCAGGGCCAGCACTGTGATCCTGGCTATTCAAATGCATAGCCCTGAGTAGAACTCCTCCCCAGCTAGTCCTTTTATTTCATATTTACACTGCTGAAAATGAAATCTGAGTGCTGCCTGCAACCGTAGTTTTTATAAGGAGAAGGACTTAAAGTAGTTTACACAAGTATATGCATGGAAAGCATACTTGTTAGCATATATGCTAACCTGTTGATTTATTAACACAGAATACTGACTGTGATGCCTAATCTGAACAACTGCCTTTACTCCTCATATTTTGCACAGCACTATTTTAATTCTTGAAACACTGCATAAATAAGCTGCTGGTTTTTCACAAAGCATTATTCATTTTTCTTCCTGTTATTATTTAGGATCCCATGTGGCAACCAGTAAACTCTGAAGTGACTTGAATAGTAGCTTTTTTGTATGTGTGTGCATATATGAGAGTGTGTTTGTCTTGACATGGTGCTGTAAAAGGAAGTACTTCCTCTTTTCTGTTTAAAAGAGATCCTAAAAACCCAAGGTTTATAAACTCATTAGTCTGACTGGACATTTGTCAATGTATTTTTAAAATTGCTTAACTCCTATTCAGATATACATAGTCAAAAATAGACAAAATTTAGTTGGTGCTAACACAGAACAATATAATGGCAATAGTAAAAGTGAAGTGAAATGAGGTGATTTTTAAGGTCCTTTTCTCACCTTTAAAGTCCTTCAAGGATTCAGAAATGCTGTTTCCATTAATCTTACAGGCTGGAGTTTCTGTCACCAGCACAAAGTTAATTCTCTTAAACCAGAATTTGTTATATTGTTACTGAAGTGTCTGGTGATTACAAAGCTATGGATTCACAACTGCTGAATTGGCTAAGACTTTTGAATATGCTAAAATTTAATATGCTGGGAGGTCAAGAAGAAAACCTAAGTGTTAAAAGCTGCTCATGTAAGCAAGACTGTTTCAAAAAGATCCAAAGCACTGATATTTCTGAGCCATTTACATAGACCACAAATGGATAATATTGTCATTCCTCACTATGTTACACTATGATAAAAAAAGAATCATTATGAATTACTGCCCCTTTTGACAAAACATTATGAATAATATTAAGGTTATGCTGCTTTTTTTTTTTTTCCCTCAGGGGTGTGTTCATTGATTCCCAAGCAATCAGTAGCATTTTTGATTAAGATCTCAGAATTAGCTGAATATCCCAAGGCTTCTCTGCTACTGAAAATTCATGACTTTTACTGTCCCCAATTAATGACAGTAAACTACGCAGCCTCAAGCAAAAGAGATTAATTTCAATTTTGCAATGAACAGAAAAAAAAGACTGGACAAAATGCATTCCATATCTACAAATATAACTAAATTGTTATGTTTGTAACAGAAAATTCACTTTTGGCTCTAGAGACAGTTTGAAGTGAGTAACAGTATTCAATGTGCAAAACAAGCAGTACTTTACAAATGATACAATAAACAAGAGTCAGATGAGAACTGTATATTTTTTCTTATACTTTTTTAGAATAAAACCACATTTTGGATAAGACTCAAGGTTAGTATGTCTTCCTGATTGTAAATCTGCTTTAAAATATTCTGCTAATGGTAAGAGCAGAATAATTTAAATAAGTTCTTAATTGTATGGAAATATTATGTCAGAGGGATTTCCTAGGTTGAAAACTTAAATTTCCTCTCTTTATAGGTAATATGATGATAATTTTACAACTAGGTCATGCATAAATGACCAGTAAATATCAGCACACAGCTGTTATCAGCCTATTTTCCAAGAAAATGTATCAAATTGTGGTTTATTTATCACAATATCTTCGGGTAAGAAATCTCCAGCATTCTCTTCTATTCATCAGATATAACAAATTATGCATGGTGAAAATATTGTAAGTACATTCTTCCTGCTATCTTCTGTGTTGTGCTGCAAAAGTGAAAACTATTTGAGTCAGTAACAGCTCCTACTAAATGGAAATGTCAACAGCATGCCATAGCCTAATTCAAGATGTTTTTAAAATTATTTCAGAATCAGAATGTTTGCAAGCAGAGTTCATGAAAATAATATCCCACTTCCTAATTGCTTCTGTTCATATAAAATTCTGTTGGAATATTTATATTGATTTTTACAAGTTGAGACTGTGGAAAAAATTGATAAATACTGTATTAAATGCCCAAGACCACTTTAATGTCAAAGCTACAGACTCTAAATAGCCTTAACCCACACATGTCTATGCCATTATCCCATTTAAATGAAAGAAAAATATGCTGGTGCTTCTCAGTCTCTCCAATAAGTCCACTGTTTGGCTCTGGAGAGGAGAGATGAATTGCCATGATGTGAAAGGCTCTAAATCCTCACAGATTACAGCAGTGTTATACAGTAACTAAGCATTACAAAAAATCAGCATAAAACATTCAAATAGAAATATTCATCATCATCATCATCATCCTCTGATTCTCCATGTGCCATGCTAATACAAAAATTCTACTCCTGTCACTTAGAGATTAACACTGAAGAATTGAAAATCTCCATTCTGCAATTTTGCAGGAAACAACTATAAAATACTTTGAATGTGTTCAAGAATAAATTAGGAACTTTTAACAATTACAGATTTTGCTGTTAAAATTCCTAAATTACTGAGAATTTTGGGATGAAGTTACTGGGATACTTTGGATACTGTCATGTAATTTTAATCATCCAACATTTTCCCATACCAGCTCTTGGATTTACTTTTCAACACTAGCACCCTGGGACAAGAACTAGCTGATTTATTTCCCATGTTAGAAGATCTTGTTGCTCAGTTGTCATTTTTGCCTTGGTTCCAACAGATGGAAGCAAATCTCTTGCTGGGTTGTAAGTTTAGTGTGGTTTTGGGGCTGTTTTTTCAGGTTGAAGTCTTTACTTTCATATTCTTTTGTTTGTTGTCGGTTATCCTTTGATGTTAGATTCCCAGATAATTTGTTCCAGTTCACAGAGCAGTATCCTCAGATGAGAACCATGTGTTAGTAAATCTGTAGCTCCTGCTGAAACCTCTTGCAGGGATAAATAGAGAGTGCAGCAAATCTACATGAGGTTGTTTCTGGAAATCCTACTGCTGCATGATTCTGTAGAAATAACCACTGACAAGATATATGCAAGAATTTATGGTATGAATTCAGTTATGTACAGACTGGTAGTTGTCATTCTTACCTTGTCTGCTAAAAAAGCATGGAAATGACAATGTGCATTCTTTTTTAGATTTGGTTAAACCACTGCACCACCCATTTCCCTTCATCAGTCAAAAATGCACTGATCACAATGTGTCATGTCCATGGTAGGCTGGTTTTAGATGGATTTAAAATACAAAGTCTTAAAACCACAGCTCACTTTGCTCAGCCAGGCTTATCTGATAAAAAAGCAGAAGAGCATCAAGAACAGAGAGTCTGACACTACCTGGAATGGACTGTAAGGATGCTTTCAAAATTAAGCAGGCTTTGCACCTGCCACAGACAAAGCATATTCTGCATCAAGACAGATATGCATACAAGACAGTAGAAATTTCTTGTTTCCTAAACCCTACGTCAGAGCCATGCCCTGCTGCCATATAAAATGGTGAGATTAGATGTTCATCTTTGTAAGACTTGTCAACCTCAATCAAGAGGTGTCAAATGCTCTTAAACTGTATGGTGTATGTTCACCTTGATTTGAAAAAGTTGCTGCAGTCAAACCAGCATGTGCTGTGATCCTGTTGATTCTCACAAACTAATCAGGGTCAATCAGGGTCAGATACATGTATTGCAAATTCTTTAGGACAGGGACAGTATCTTCCTATATATCCTTTGTACTCCAACAGTGCAAAGAATAACAGGTTAAATAATGGGCCTCCAGTCATAAGACTCCACACCTGCACAGGTAATAAAGGCATTTCAACCAATGATGTTTTGAAGGCACTATGCTAACAGAAAAGAATGTGTTACTAATGAATTGCAACCAAGATCCTGATCAATGGGAATGTTAAAGACACCAAAATAATTCTATAATCATTTTCATATGCCTAACATCCGGGCAAATTCCATCCTGGATCATTGTTCTGGCATACAAATTGTAGTGAAGCTGAAGAAGAAACTCTTTGCTCTTTGGTTTAGATAGATGTCATAATATTTTGTCCTGTTTGAAGTGTTAACACTTCACCATGACTCTGCTTTCAGAATCAGGTGAACTAATGGTGCTCCTTGCTCATATTTTGTTTACAGTAAGTAGTGTAGAGACATATTTCCTATGCAATTAGAGATCTTTTATATTAATAGGCATTTCAACTTATCTGAAGTGAGCAAAGCCTTTCTCTTTTAATTTTCTAGAAAAGTAACACTGAAAAAAGATGCTTATAAAAGTTACTTTCAAATAAATGAAGATTAATGAAGACATGAACTTTTTGCATCCACCTCCTCCTGACAATTAAATTAATATCTACATTCTGATAAAACTGATTACAGTATGGAGTTTTTATAAATACAAACTTATCGATGACTATAACAATGCCACGAAAAAAAGCAACGGATTAAACCTAAAGGAATGACAATACTTAATTCTTGAGCATTATCTGAATAAACCTAAATTGTCTTTCCAAGGCTGAGTCTCTGTACAGTTTTGTCAAATACCAGCACTGATTTTGAGTAGATTGTTAATGTTTGATGCTTCTTATGCCTGAAATATATAGCCTGTAAATAATCCAGTTAGTCTTCCATTTTCCAAGGTACTGGTGGCAGAATTCAGTAATACAAAATAATTCATCATTACATTTTGGATTCTGCCATTACATTTTGGTTTGCTGTCAAATCTGTATGAGAATGTAGTAATATATTTTCTTATATTTTTATTTCTTTTTCTCAGCAGATTTTGGCCATTTTTCAAATGAAATGTGTGAAACATTCTACTTGTCAGGGTCAAAATCATTTTGGATTACAGTAAGACCTAAAATTAAATGGAAACAGGGTATATTTTGAGCCTGCTCTCACTGAAAGAAAACTAAATTGTGAAAAATATGGTACAACATACTCAGTACATTAAGATCATTAGTAAGAAATTATATGTATTTTAGTCAATATCTATTGTGAGATTGATTTTTTATAAGTATTATAAACTTGAATTCTTTGTTAAGTTCACAATGAATATTAACATAAAATGTCACATTGGTTTTGACTACTGCTAGACTTTTTACATTTTACTGCAGAAAGTAGACTCAGTGTTACAGCTGTGGGATTTGTAGCTGTGTAGTAGGATTGCATATCATGCACATCATGAAAGCAAGATGTGTGAAGGGTAAATATGTCCATTGCACAGAAATAATGGCTCATCTCAACAGTGCTGTGCACCTGTTGGACTATGCAGTTACTTTTTAATCTTCTCTGTTCATGGAATAATGATCAGTGATTTAATTCTACATCCTTTTTCTCTTCTGTCAGCTAGGAAATAATGAAAAAATTCTTAGTTTGCATTTTAGGAGTGACTGTGTAGTCTCTAACTGGAAATCTGATAATACTCTAGTGAAACATTTGGCTCTTGCTGTCTTTAGTAAGTCTAAGATTTGTAAAGATTAGCACAGCCCTTCAGAAAATACATTCTACAACTGGAATTAATTTTTAATCTCTTGCTGCTTATCACTGATTTGATCTGAGATTATGAAGCAGGTTGATACCTTGATCATATTACAGCTTGAAGTCTCTGTTCTGACTTTTTGCCTCCTTACATGTGTATCTTATTTCCCTTTTGAGGTCTTAAAAGATAAATAGATACTTAAAATGAAAGAGAAAACACTTTGAAAATGTGTAATAATGTTCCAATTTTGCTTATTTTAAGAAAAATTGGAGTTTAAATGAACATTACATACAATGTCCTGAAGAAATGAAGCTTCCATTAGAATAAAAACCAGAACTCTGAGAAATGGAACAGCTCTGATCTATTCAATCATCTAACTTTTCTGGTGTATCCCTTACAGCACATCTTACAGATGTGCTGTAAGAGCTACGCCAGAAGAGATACAGCATATCTCTTATGAGTACGTCTTAGTATCTGAAATCCTGTCAATGCTCATGGCACCCCTTCTTTTATCCTACCTTCTCTGGTTGTAGTAGTGCATTTCCTTTGATAAAGGGGAAAAGTTCATCATTTTAGTTCATCTTAAATATACTAAAAATATGTTCCTCATGCCTTGTTGTTAATTCTAATGCAATATTCCATCTTTAGATCACTAAGCAACACAATCTGAACATGTCAAAATTAATGACAGAAGAAGACTTCAGAAGTAACCTCCACTTATACACTTCATCAAGTCCCAGCATACTACAATAAGGACTGAGACAGAATGAGAAACAGAGAATTTAAAGTCCTGGGCAGACACTAGCCCAAATACATTTGTTCAAGATATGAAGAAAAAAGAAAATATGTATTTCTTTGTTAAAGGAATGGATTTTTTGTGTCTAATATATTAGAGAAATTATTAAAACTCATCCTCTCATAAAGATAATTTGTACAATGCTGCCAAGGTCAGGATCAGCCTGGGTTATCAGCCACAGACTGGTAGGTCCCAGACAAGGAAGATAAGCTGTCTTTTTCTCCTTTCTGTACTGCCTAATGGCCAGTTTCTAACTGCATGCTGAAAAACAGGTAATCGAGGAACAATTTTCCTCAAGTCTGCCATAAATTTTGTATTCTGACACACTTCTTTCTTAGTTGTATAAATTCATACACATATAGGGCATAAGTCCCGGAAAAGTTACCTAAGTATCCAAACAAGAGGGAAAAATAATTGATAAAATATTGTCATTCTTTAAGGATACTATTTAGTGACCTCAGTGAGAGTCTTCTAGAACAAAGTTGCAACCAGTATTAAAACACATTATCTATTATTGAATGTAGTAGTTTTACACTTCTGATTTTCATCAGTTTTTTAGGGAACACTGAAACAGAGGGATGTAATACTTAGCAATGATCTGTAAAATGTGCTGTATATCTTTCCCAATAATTGATCAATATTCTCACTGTGAGCATCAGGTATAGCATGACTAAGAACAAGAAGTATGTTAATACTGGTTATTCAATCCTTGGACTGTAACAGAGCTAAATACTAAGAACTAAGTACTTTGAATAAAAATACATTAACACATCTCTTTTACCATTTTGTATCTAGGGAGAATAAATTGTGAGCAAAAGAATGCATAGTATTCCATGATTCCACAATAAAATTTTCTCATAGAAACCAGTGCTATTAAAAACACCATATTCTGCTGAGATTGTGGTTCAAGGCTTAATGATTAAGAGAAAGTTACCCTGAAGACTATCCGGTAATGAGGATTTGTAAATTCCCAGCTTAATAATATGTAATACTTTTAGATTGTCTCAAGAATTATTTGGGCTAAAAGGTTCCTTGGCACTGAGATTGACCATAATCCATTGGCAGACTACTAAAAATAGCAAGACAAAAAAAACCCAACGAGTTGAAAAAGACATCAATTTGCTAGTCTTACAGAGTAAGGAGTTTGCACAGAAGTAAAATTTAGGAAGATCTAAATGTAATGAAGTTAACTTTAGGTACGCATGTCAACTTCCTCCACTTCAGTTTTTCTTTTTTTCTGAAATTAACTAATTTGTAAAATTTGATGTAAGAAGAAGAAACCACCCACCAACAACTATTTTTTCCCACTTCAGACTAGCTTTCATTTTATAATAATACAGTCTAGAAAACATTCTGAATTCTGTTTATTTAAATCAGATTATTTAAGTAACTTGCACCCATGAGATAGTGTAAAATTCAAAAGATATAAAATAATTTCAGAAGACACCATGACACCAAACCATTAAGGAAAGTCTTCATGGGGCAGCATTTTACTTGACGAAAGTAATTGTGACATTGGTACAACATCCAAAAATAGTAAACTTGAACAAATGCTTAAATCTTTGCAGTACTATGACTTGCAGCCCCAAACCTACAAGCATGAATGTATATGCCTAATTTGAAGCACTTGAATAGTTTGCTGAGGACTGCAGAACTCTTCTTGCACCAAAGATTAATTACATATGTAATGGTTAATATGAATAAAACCACAGATGTTGTTACTGTACCCCGATAAGTCAAGCAAGCCAATGAGACTCTGAAATCAATGAGTATGTGAGAGATGAAAAAAAAAAAAAAATCCTTCATGCAGTTAACATGGATTCAAGTTTTGTGCATCTAAAACCAGTTCTGTATTCAGGTGAAAAGGGGGATTATCAGTGCATTGAACAGTATTTAGGGCAATTAGGTAAAAAGTGTCCCAACAACTTTCATAACTCAATTCAGGTTATAAATCATTAGACTGAAATTTCAGACATGGAACAGAAGAAAATAGATTATGTCTTGTACAAAGTACTTCATGGATGCCCACAAGTGCAGAATCCATTTGACCTCACTGAAGCCATTAACATTTGGCATCTAATCTAAGCTTCTTCAAACATAGCCTTATTACTTTATCATCAATGAGGAAAATTAAGCACCATACTAACATAGCTGTAAACATCTCACCCTAATTAAAGAACAATGATAGAAATAAGATGTGCAGCAAGACCAGCAGACAAGAGGATTCCTTTCCATCTACAGCATTGTACAGCTGAAGCCTAGTGACTTACAATGCATAATAGGAAGAAGAATATGAAAATTCCTTGTAAAGAAGAGGAATAAAGATTCAAATACAAGTTTTAGAATTACATTAAATGTAAAAACAGCCTGTGTATTATTTAGGAAGCAATCATGTTGACATACTGTTTATGTTAACACAAAAAAGTTCATGCTTTTGACATGAAACATGAAACACCATTAAGAAGTCACAATCCATAACTACATCAGTAGTATGCTTAGGGAAAAATAAAATTTGAAGGGAAATAAGGGAAAAAGAAAATTTGACAGAAAAACTCCAACTACTACTGAGAGGAACTGAAATAAATACAGTCCTAATAGAAATTACACTGAACAATAAGAAAGAGATTTTTAAAAGTAGCCAAGAATGTATATTTAATTTTAATGTTTTCTGATAAGTATATATTGTTCAAGACAGATTTCCTGGGGAAGTTCCTTACCTGAAGACCTATCTTGGCAAAGGACATAACTTGCCAACTTAAGATGTGATGCTGAGATTCCTAAAATGTGCTGTGGGGATGCTTATACGTGTCAATATGATATTTGTGGAGGACTTTTTGAAAATAGCCATGATCTGAACCATTAAGGATTTCAAAACTAAGGCAGCAAACTTTAAAATCAAACAGCTACTTCACAGCAGATAAAGTAAATGAGTGAAGGTACAAGGCAGAGGATTGTACTTGCTCAAGACAGGATGGGAGTGTGTCACTGGATCCTGAACAGGCTGCAAGTGACAGAGCTGAGCTGCTGGAATTCCCTCCTTTCTAGGAGGGAATTACAATAATCCTCCCCATCAAAAGGGCATGTGCTGCTGTTGCTATTAGGTCATCACAGGATAAATAAGGGCACTGTATGCATCAAGCACACCACTGAACATACATTTTTCAATCTCATTCACTGCAGAAATCTCCACAAAGGAGAGGCAGATGAACTGGATAAGAAATTTTTACTACAATTTCTCACTGCTCTCAAATCCCCAATTCAGACTGTAGTGATGTGTAAAAAGAGAGAGAAATCTCAAGAAAACAGATACATGCTGTATCTACATGATACATGCTGTATGTGCTTTTGCTGTGGCCAAAGCTGAGACAGCTGACAATATGCCCCCTTTCACCTGGCCTCTGTGAAAAGAAGAGCTACGTTTGTGGAATCCTTTGTGCGAAAGTCACCCAGGCCCTTATTGCTCAAACTGGGACAAAATCTTTGATATTTAACATTCTTGCAATACCCATTTGCATTCATTTCATTACATGGTTTTGGTGTCTGCCAAAATAACCTTGAATGTCAGGATTTTATCATTACTCTGACAGCCTGCACCGAAAAATTATTGGCTTCTTCCAGAATCCCAGAATACTTAAGGTTGCAAAGGGAGATCATCTACTTCAACTCCCTCATTCAAGCAGGAGAATTAGCATTTGATTTCCTCATTCTTGGGCAAACTAATATTTTCTTGCATTTACACATATTGAATTGGCCTATAGACTGAAAATTATGTTGTAAATTACAGCACACAAAATCTCCTTGTGGTCATAAATCACAAAAAACATAAATATGCATATAAGTTAAAATGTTCGTCAAACTGAATTAAGGTAAAAAATTATTACATGCATTTTTAAACCATTTTTTGTAAAAGTTACATTTTGAAACAATATCAGATTATTCACATTATCCATGAATTATCAGCATTAAAAGTATTAAAAATTAAGCACCTATCAGCCCCCAATGAACAGTAAGTAACTTAAAAGAGAAAGCTTATGCTTATGAAACTTCTGGTAGCATGATTATTAAAAGTAACAGCTTGTACTCCTGTAGCCTGACTGAATTTGAAAGAAAGTTCATAATGGAGTGGGGGAATTAGCTGGTGAACTTCCATCAACTATAGCAATAGCCTTCCTGAATAATTCAATATCTGCCCTAACCCCTCTTATGTCTCAACAGACTAACAGCTGCAGCTCTCAAATGACAAGTGGTTGTTTTTTTTTTTTTTTAAGCTTCTGAAAATAATACACTGATTATAAAATAATGTATATAACAAAATTTTCTTTCCCTCCTTTTCACTTATGAAAAGTAAGTGACACTGGTGAAGTTTTACAGCAAAACTAGAAAATTTCAAATGGAATTTTTGGAGTTATGCAGCAGGTCTACAGAAACAGATGGGAAAATAATTCAGGTCTTCTACTAAAAGTTTGGTCCTTTACCTTAACAGAGCCACACATTATATTCATATTACTGTGTCCCTGAAACCTCATTTAGATCAGCTTTGTGCATGTACAGGCTACGAAATTACACTTTCATAACACCTATGGCTTCATGTAGACAGGAAGAAACTTTCTGGTCTGAGGTTTTAGAATCTAAAGTTTTCTGTAACGTGCTGTGTGAAAACTTCACACTTAAAGATGCCAGAAAATAGAAGGTGTTCGGTGAATATTCTGACACGGAAAGGAGTTTCTCTTGTGCTAGCAAGACTTTGGTAAATGGAAGAAGAAGCTTAAGGAGATAGTAATGCAAGTTTCCTTGTGCAATGAAGCCTGTACCACTTTTAGGAAGAGAAATGGCTTTCACAGAATAACTTCTCACACTTCAATTCAGAATAGAAACTGTACAAATCTGCTTATATATTTTTTATTAAGTGAGATAGGCAATGAAACCAAAACCAGACAAATTTTACTCATTCAGGAAAAGACCATCCACAGTCACCAGGCCTTATCGCTTAAAGGAAGAGATCTCTCAGATAAGTTAGTATAAACTAGTTGGCTATTTTTCAGTGTTATTACGTAACAGTGGGTATTCAGGGATGGGAAATATTAGCTTAATATAATGCTGAAATAGCTACAGTTGCCTGGTTTTCTGATTAGCTACTGTGTGCAGAAATTCTGACTAAAACCTGTAGTGGACAAAATTTTTGATGATACAAACTTGCTGCTTTGCCTTCTTTTTTTTCTTATTATTTTAAAATATAGAATATTTCTGTCTGTAACCCAGCTTCTGCTTATAGGAAGTGTGCTCTATGCACAAGAGAAGAAAAACTCTCTGCCTTTCATTCCCTATATAGATAAACATTATAAAAATTAAGGAAGTATTGAAGATTTGAAAGTGATGCTGTTGACCAGAGATTACATGTTCCTTAAACATCTGCTTTACCTTCTTGTAATGAACTGTTCCTTTTCTCAGCTCCAGAAATGTCCTGGCTCTTCTCATTCAACAAAATGTCAGGATCTTTCAGTACCTGAGTTGCCCAGTGAGTCTGATATAGGCCTGACTTTAACTGGGATGCACACTGAGTGTTGGAATAAGAGCTTCCTCGCCTGGAATTTTTCTAACGACATACTGAAGAGAGAGGTTTCATTCTATAATACCAAATATATATTTTCTACACAATAGAATCTACACAATCAGAAAGATATATGTTATGTTTTCACTTACTTACGTTTGATATTTTCACACTTAAATTTTCAAACAAAGTGGAATTATAAGATGTTCAAAACAGCAAAGCTATCTGTCCATTCTTATTTTTACATTTTTTAGATAACAGAAATGAAAACTGAAACAGTTATGGAGACAGTGTATTTGCAAGCTTAATGACACTGCCAATTAAAAAAAATTAAAATGGTATTAATAGCCTTGTCAAAAGCTTAATATAAGATCATTTAGAAGTGTTACCACAAAAGAGTTGCTTTGTCATCAGTATTAACACTGTCAACATGCTTACATTTTCTGAATAATGCAGAAAAGGACACTCAAAATCACAGTATTTTTCTTCAAAATAATAAATTTATAATTAAAGAACTGTCTATATTTTTGCCAATGACAAATTGTTAGAGAAACAGAGGCCATAATATAATTGACCAAATAATTGATTTTTGCACATAATTTTTTTTGTGTTGAATATTGTGATGGGATTCAAAATTAATCATTTATCTTGCACTGTATGAATGCACACAGCTTCTGAGATTTAGGCAGGTGTAACATGACTGTACACTACAGCAATTCTGTGCACTGTGTAAGAGTCAGTGGTCAGCTCTGTCTCATCCAGACAGCCCCCTTCTCTCTTAAACTGTGTATAATTTTTTCTTGGGTAATGTGTTTGCCCTGCATCCACAGGCAAACAGATTGAAAAAAGGATATGTGTATTTTATAAAAAATAAAATTCCCCATACAAACAGAGCTTTCACCAGGGGCAGTACTAGCTCAAGCTATCATTACTGGTGAAGAATCATGCTCTATGAATAATGCATTTTTGAGGCCAGCTCACATCACAAAAATAGGTTGTTTCTGCTCATGAAAAGTCCACATCTAGCCTTACACAGGGAAAACATCTGCTTCAGCCAACTAGAGAGGGTGATTCTCCCATTGGAAACATGCTACTGGCAAGGCACTGGAAAGTATTTTCATGGGAAAAAGCCCTAGCTGTTCTACTTCCTTAATGGCAAGAAAACATAGTCTTATAATATTAATTATATCTTAATTTTCCAGTGTATAATCATACATACAACTGATACCTTTAATGATATCTTCAAGTTATTTATGTTACTGTTGAAGTGTAAGATGGAAATATATAAAGGATTCACTGACCTGTTCTATTTATTGGCTTATCTGAAGACACATATATCTGCATACTATCACTTAAGTATCAATGTTTATTCCTGAAACATTACTGGGAGACTGAAAATACTAGTCCCTATTCAGTAGTGATGAAAATAAATGGAATACAAAACTTCATGTAAATTAAAAGCTGCAGCACCTGTGTAAAAGCAACTCTCAGTCTATTGCTTTTCTGCTAATCATTTGACCAGTTCTCTTATAATTTTGTTTCTTTGTTTGTTTTGTCATAGAAAGTTATCAGCTATGTAAAATGAAAAAAACCCTGAAACACCCTCTTTATTGCATATGTTCTTACTTGTTAGGTATCTACAGGTGAGATCAGCACTGATGTTTGAAACAGAATCTGAAACATTCAGAATAAAGTTCTATATAGTAAGTCTTCAGCTTTGGAATTTATCATCTAATTTGTCCAGTTTGGATGTATATAAATTTCATCTTTTTAACCATAAAAGATGAAATTGGATAAAATACCAGGCAAACGGTGTTGAGATTCTGGTGTTTAGCATTTAGATCTAAAAGCAATGTATTGTTGTACTAAGCTGCAATTAATTTTATAGGTTTTTAAATTATAATTATATTTTTTTGGGGGGATGTTTTTTTTGTTTTTGTTTTTAATAAATGAACCATAATCAATATGCCTAAATTTAAAAAAGTCAAGGTTGACAAGTGACATAATGAGAAAATGTTACATTCTAAAGTCTTTCATTTGGTCTTTACCATCTTTCCTGAGACTTTGGAGAAGTATAAATTCTCAATATCAGGATATAAATTCTACTCTTTTAGAAATTTATTAAGTTATTCCTTTCACTTGTTGCTGCCCCACACAACGATAGGTGTGTTGCAATCCTAGTCTTAAAAGGGTAGTAGCTAAGTCATAACAACATTTCTGGAGTTAAACTGAGCCTAGCAATCAAGACATAGAGGTAGTAAAATAAATTATCTGAGGACCCTATTTTCTCTGTCTGCTTTTTACATTATATGTGATAACTGATACACTGATGCTATTTGTCTCCTAGAAATGCCCACATTAACAAATCTCATTCTAAACTAATTTTAGGACTAATTAAAAAGTTGAAATTATATCCAGAAACCTTGAAGGTCTGGCTTGTAGCAGACCTCTCCAAAATATAAGAATATTTTCAAATCAAAAACATACAAACAAATTAAAAATATTATAATTGAAAACAGGGGTTACAGTAATCTTCTAATTCAACCTGTCTATAAAATCAAGAGAAATTATGTTTGGCATTCTTACATTTATTTTTTTGAGACCAAAATATGCCAACATATATAAAAGCACACATAAAGAACTCACTAAAAATGCTATATCTTAAACCCATAATACAGGGGATTTTAAGTCTAGATCAATGGAAGAAAGACTTTCATTTTATATAGTAACTGTATATACATGGAGAAAGAACACCACATATTTATGGACTGATTATTTTTATGAGGTCTAATTGAAGAGACATTTTGACAGTTTTATTTACAATTTAAGGCATACCCAGCAGCATGCAATCATAGTTTGAAAACCATACATATTTTAAAGCATATAAAAAGCACACACACACGGATATATGTATATGAATACGATATATATGTATGAATATATATATATATACATACCTACATATGTATAAATCTATGTACATGATCATAAGAAACAATTTTACAGAAAAACCACAAGCCTAGTTAACATCTGTCTACCACTGTTGCATATTTCCAGATAGCCTTTTTAACATAATAATCTATCAATGATACAAAGTCTGCAACTAGGTGAGGGACAACAATGTGAATTCAGAGTTGTAAGTATATAAAGGCATTTCCCAAAACGAGATAGTGTTTAAAAATACATCCTAAAAATATAGACCAAATTTATTTAAATATATTTAATTTATGTTAATGTATATATGCAGATATTTCAAAGCCAGCTAAGACACTAGGCTCACTAAACTAGTTTTCAGTTTGGGGAATTAACAGAGATTCTAGCTGTTGAAGAATTTTTTTCTTTTAGCTGTAGAATAAAAAAAAAAAAAAAAAAAAAACAAAAAAAAAAAAAAAAAAAAAAAAAAAGCAAAAGTTGCAAGGAGGAGGAGTTGAAGGGAGACACAAGGACCTCATAATAGANTAAAAAATTTTTTTGTTTTTAGCGAAAAAAAAAAAAAAAAAAAAAAAAAAAAAAAAAAAAAGAAGCCTGAGCCATCAACCTGTCCAAACAAAGTACAATTCAAAGGGAAAATTTAGGTCAAAATAAAAGAATTACAGGCAATATCAGCTTGTAAAACAAATTCTGTTTTTTAATAAACATGTAGAATGCCTACGCATATTTAATATTAGTGGTTTTTTAATTGCTTATGCTGTAAACTTAGTAGCCCAGTGTGGAAATTGCTGTTTGTCATCCCTGCCTTCATTGGGAGAGAAGTAGAAAGCAGCAAAGAAGGAACACAAAATTTGAGCTGTTGATTGATTTTTTCTTTGGCAAAGACAGTGAAAGCACCCCGACACCTAATAAACAGTGTTTTTCTGGTTAGATACCTTCCATGAAGTTTAATTACTTAAGCCAAGTCTTCCTTTTGAACACTGGGAAGAAAGGCAAGACATTCATAATAGTAAGAAATCTTAATTTATTTCCATCTACCTTCTTTTTTATTATCCTGTTTGTTCACGCTGTTAAGGCCAAAGGTGGAGCCGTTCATTAATGTGTGTTTGCACGGCATCATGCACACGCCCTAACCTATGTTAGGACCTGTTATCACAATATCACAATAAGTGATAACATTGAGGTTTAGAACTTTTATTCTGTAGGTAATATAGTCAAATGTTTCATTTCATTTTCATTTGTTTGTTTCTACTCAGCCTCTTACTGACTACAACTTTGCATGAGAAGGAACAGGTTATCCCCACATACAAAATCCTTTTGTATAATTCATATATATATTCAGGATACTTAAGAGTGCACGTCTTTGGATGATCGGGGTTATTTATAAATTGGAAAACTTGTATTTATATTATAATATTTAAAAGAAACACTATATTATTTTCTAAAATAGTTGGGAATACTACATTTATTCCCGAATGGCCAGAATTACTGCCACCACTTGAAAGTGAGGTCTGTCAGCATTCTGTGGTGATTTATATCTACATATAATTGGCAAATTTTAACTTCACAAAGTAGGAATTAAAAAAGAAAGTTAAGATGTTAAGCAAACACCCTGTTTAACCCAATGCAAAGTAGCCTGGATAAAACCCTAAGACTGAAAAATACGTTAAAAAATTAAAAAGAATTAATTTCTTCTCAGTTACTTAGAAAAGAAAATCCTGTGTAAGTGACTACAGCAGCATGTTCTGCCACATTTTTTTCATAAACTGAGCCCTGTCAATGACAGCAAAACAGATTGTGTGCATCTGCTGGGAATGAGCCAGATGACAGTGGAAGAAACACACATGGATACCTTGGCACAGCTACTAAAGAAGTAGAAGAAAAATGGACAGAAAGAAGCAGAAAGTTCTAAACTTTAATTAAAATGGATTTCTAGCAAAAGTGAAGTTATCTAAGAGTCTGTTCCTCTGCTTTAGACTGCAACTCTCTATAAGCCACTACATATTTATAGTCTACATTGCCTTGTTTACTCCCTGTGGTACTTATATGGACACTGTTACCACAGTGCCTGGGTCATACAGAATTTGCCTCAGGAAAATATCATCTCATTCTATACAGACAGGGAATTGATGCATGAGCAAAGTGAAATCCTCACAGTCATCTAAAAGAGGTTCTGGAAGAGTTAATTCCACACTGCCCAAATCCAAGCTGACATCACAGATGCTAGAATATCCTTCCTCTGCTTAGCTATGCTTTCAGACAAAAGTAGCATTATATCTAAAATCAATACTAAACAAATAACCTGCTGGTACTCTAGCAATACAGGACATGGGCGTCTCACAAGTTGAATTTCCATAAATGCTGATTGAGTCAGCTTTGCTATTGCTGATTACATCTTCTCAAGTTTCACTTGAATATATGGATTGAGAAACCAAGATGGCTCCAAAAAGAATCAGCGAGTTACAGTTGTCAGTAGCGAACTGCCACCACAAATAGTGGTAATTATGTATTCTCACATAAAAGGAGAACCCGATCTTCAGTAATAGTAAAAAGCACTCCAGCTATTGACTCATCATGGCACCAGAACTGCATGTTTATTCTCGGGAAAGAATTCAGAAATTCTGATGAGTCTGTAAAATCTTTTTTCAGCTGTAAAGTAATTTANGCCACTTCCTTCCTTCCTTCCGCCACTTCCTTCCTTCCTTCCGCCACTTCCTTCCTCCCTTCCTCCCTTCCTCCCTTCCTCCCTTCCGCCACTTCCTTCCACCACTTCCTTCTTTTCACCACTTCTGCCACTTCCTTCCTCCAATTTCTTCTTTCTGCCACTTCCTCCCTCCCTCCCTTTTTTAAGAAAATAGTGTTCCACTAACAAGGACATACAAACTTTTCTGAATTTTGTTGTGACGTTTTACACACTTTTGTCTTATGCATCGGGAATAAAACTGGACTACCAGCTGAGTAAAGATTCATACACCACCTAATGGTCTGAGCACCTTAAGTAATCTGGAGCACCTGTAAGTCTCATGAGCCCAGCAGTCTCGGCCTGTGTATATTCCATCTACAGTGATTATTTGGTACTCTGAAAGTACTTCAGAATCACATTAGAAAAATGGAATTATTTGGACTTTATGAAAACCAAACAGATCGTTACGTAATACAATTAACATCTAGCAGACAGAAGCTGGGGTATACTCTCCTAATCTGAGAACAGCTCTAGAAAAGCATAAAATGTACCTTCACATTCCATCTCATTTCAGGATGTGTGAATGGCAAGCATACACGTGTACCCAAGAGGGACTTAGAAAACTGGCTTAAGTCTGCTTATAATGCTCTTGATCAAAGAAGTGGTACATCTTTATACATTCTTCCCAGGGTGGTCCAGAAGAGAAAATAAGAAGATCTTCTTTTGAAATGTTCTATTCAAATGGTACCTTTGTTTCTAATGAGTCTGGAAAAGGAGTCAGAGCGGAACTGAGAAAAAGAGGTGGATGTTAATTAACAGCATGAATCCTGCATATAAAGCAGTTTTTCATAGGTCATCAAGTCAGTGAAGTTATGCTAGAATACATGAGCAAAGGACATAGTGTCATAGATTTATTTACATCTTAAATATTCTTAAATAAATACATTATTATATTTTGATGTAAATTCTCTTCATGAGAAGAGATTATAACTTCCAAATTATAGCAAAAGAAAAGGAAAAAGCAGCAGGTTTTTATAACTTATGAGGAGCTTCAAGCTCTTGGATAAATAATAGTCAAGACAGAATATCAGACCAACTTTTTAACTGGAGTTAACTCTTTTTCATTAATTCAAGCATAATAATGTGGTCACGAAATCAGCTTTCGACTCACACCCACATATTCAACAGGCCCATTAACTATACAAGAAACTGGATGGAGAGTCATGCATGCTAGGCCACAAGGTCTTTCCTAAAAGACCACCCAAACTCTGAGTGTGAAGATGGGAAAGAACATGCAAATTTTTTTTCATTTTGGAACTACTTTTTCTCTTATAGGTTTATGAAACACTTTTAGGTAGACTGAGAGATTTATCATACCCTGGAGCTGTAATTCCTGTCTCAGCCAATCCATAATCAATTAATTACTCACAGCATGCTCACTGTCCTCATATTCAAACATCTCTATGTTTCTAACTCTTATCCTAGATTTCAGAGCTTCATTAGGCATGGTATGTGTCTGTTCAAAAGCAAACTCAAATGAAAGAACGAGGTCACTAAAAATTATGCAAAACTGTCACAGAGGTATTTATTATCTAGTTTTATATATTTAGATGAATGCAATTGCAATTATAAAGGTAAAATCAAAAGAATTATTTTCTTAGGCATTGTATTTTGTAAACTAAAATCAAACTTTTCAGATAATGCAGTAGCAAAGACGGCATGGAATTTGTTGTTTAAACTAGCTATAAGTTTAAACAGAAAGCTATATTACAGACTAGAAACATAGAAAGGGGTGCATTTTTTAGTAAGAGAGATAAAAGAGATTTTATTGAGAGAGACTAACTCAATATGTCAGGAACTATGGCATTCCAGCAAAACATTACTCAATTACTGTCCTTCATTTGATGACTATTTCATTACCGATACAAAAATGCAATGGCCTCACAGTTGGAAACTGAGAGTAGCTTTCTCCCACAACCAACAGAAGACAGAATTTACCATTAACTGCTCTATATTAAGAGTAGGAAGTCTCTCCAATCAGGTTTCTCAACTCTTGAATTTCTGCCATAAAAATTAAACCAATGTTCATAAAGAATTTATAGATTTAATCTGGGATGTGGATTCCAGTAGACATTAGGACATAGCAAAATAAAACCTAAATTCCCCTTTCAGATGTTGCCCTAAGTCCTTTCTAATTTTTTTAACACATTCCAACAGAAATTTAAGGTTTTAGTAAAGTTGATAATTTCATTCCACTCAGGCATTTCATAACAGACTTGCACAAAAAAAAAGAAGTTTGCAGTTCCATTGAAAACTTATACTTGAGGGTTCTGAGTCCCTTTTCTTATACTGTTTTTCTTACACTGTTTTTCGCCTTCTGCCCTTCACTTGCAATTTTTTTACCTTGCATCTGTTGCCTTAAATAAAATTCACGTATCTCTTGGGAGATGATGATTAGTGAATTGTACATTAAGGATAAACATGCATTTAAAAAATACTCCCAATATTTTCAAGTTTTGGAATTCATATTGAAGGCTTCTCCCCCCTAGTCTCCTTGGAAATTAAAACTGATGGGTTGCATTTGGTGCTGACAATAATTGCATTGAAGAAACTTGCTCAAAATTTGGAGCACACTTTGAAACTGAATGTGACGTACGTTCACCTTTTCAGTAGAAAGCCTGTATTTTAGATTTAGATACCTAGTTTAGATCATGGTCATAGAAAAAGGTCTTTGTGAACAGACGATCTAGTGGGTATTTATTTAACTATTCTGCATATAAGCATAGGATGTGGACAAACATATGAAAATAGAATGCTGATGATTCTTTCTTTCACATATTATCATCATCAGAATCTCACAAAACTACGTATCTTTAGATTCCTTGTGATTTTAAATAGGCCTTTTTGATATATTCACATTGTATTTTGAATTTATATCTATCAAATATGGGAGTTGTATTTTTAGAATGGTATTTCATTCCTAGAGCAATCTTCTGATCCATTAGTGGAATAACTTCCTCTTTCTGATCACATCTGGAAAACCGTAGAGCAAAAGGGGCGAACAAATACTTTCCTCCTGACTATCCTCAAAATTTTTATCAGGAAAGTCAGTCAAAGAAGTGATGGTGTCATGACAGGTTTGCTTGTAATCATATACATAAAAATGTGGTAGAACAGAGTGCTACTGTTTTACAGTGGTGATTTTTAGAGACTTGCAATGGAAAGCAGCTCAAGAAAATCATCATTTGTCCAGATACATGACAAGTACTGCTCCTAAAAACAGAGCAGAATGTCTTTCTTTTTTTGTCATCCCTCTTTGTTGCATGGCATATTGCTTCTTACTGTTATATATTGATTAAAAGAAAGTTAAATAAAAAACGCACCCTGCCTCTATTGAGAAATCCTTGCACCCTCAGTTATGTGCATTACTACATGATTAGAAACATAGGGAAATAATCCTAATAGCATTAAAAATATGATGAAAAATAGTAATTTTTCTATTGTTTGCTTTTTATCTGTCATAATGATTTGCATTATGCCTATCACCACTGTATCACCTCTCATGCAATTTTTAAAAATATGAAATTCCAGAAAAGATAGCACCCAGTAAGGATGCTTTCTAGATGACTATTTTGCATGTCACCACTCAGTGTAATACTAAGCCTGTGACACTATCTACTGGAAGCATAACAGAACTAAATGCAAGGTTCTCAATGAGGATTTAAGTACTGGAACATATATTGAAAATAGATTTTCATTTTGCTTTGTCAATAACTATTTTTGGAAAACCTGCAAAAATATTAATCCAACTTGTATGTCAATATTACAAAAAATGTAGAAGATCATTCTTCTCTTTCTATCCTATGTATAATCATTTTTGTGGCAGCATCAGCATTATGGCAATAATAAAATGGAAACACCAAATTCTGTTGTTTTCACTGTGAAGATATGCAGATTTCTACCTACCAAGGGTACACCTATAATAATGGGAAGTTTGCTTCAATTAGGTAGCTTAGTGATCATTTAATCATGTTTTAAGAGTAAACTGGAAAACCATTTTCCACTTGATACACATTTTGAGAATTAAATTATATTATTTCCAATTGTTAACTACACATCATATAACGAAGAGTATTAGCCTGGGTTATAGTCTTTTAAATGTGGATACTCAAGAACATGAATGAAATTTGGCTTAGTTTTAAATGACCATACCAGTACATAGGCTTTTACCAACATTTATGGTCATATTTATAATTTCTAAAATTTGTCTATGTGTATTTTGGATAAAATTATACATTTTGTACGCCACTGCATGAATACATTTTCTGTCTCAGCATTCTGAAATAAAAAATGTGTCATGAAGAAGATTAGTAAGTATGCAAATTCACACATTTCATAGATTGTACTGGGGTTGTAACATGGATTTTTTTCTCATTCTTCTGCTACATGTCCATCTAATACACATAAACAAGATGAAGGGAAAACTGATGATTTCTCCAATATTCTGTTGGCAAAATCCAATCTAATTTTTCTCATAAAATACTGTTCTAAAGATCTTTCCTAACAGCTATACAACATATTTTAATCAACAATCAGTATGACCACTGCCCTATGTCGGCAACAATTAAAGATTTTTCACAGCAGGATTAATTATATACTCTTCAATAGGATTTTTTAACGAAAAAATTCTTCAAGATTAAGGTTTTAAGTTTGACTAACATCTTGTCCACTCTCCTCCATTGTATCCCATCTTCCCAAACAGATCATATCCATGTTCGTCTAACCTCCCTGAAAGCCTTCCTCCTCTATTGCTCTTCTCCCACATATCATACCCAATATAAGCAGAAACACATTCAGGACACAGATGGACAGACATAAAGCAGTCCTGAGGCTAAGTCTAGAGAACATACTGTCTCCTGCTGGTTTCACAGAATATTCTCAGACTATTAACATTTTTATAGTAGTTGCCTAGGCATTCCCAAGGGATATGGCTATCAAAGGGGAGTTCTTGGCAGTAAAATTCTGAGGCTAAAATGCCAGACTGGAGGAGACACATGGGCCAGCATTACGGGATGGTCACAGAACCTCAGTGTCCTGTTGTTTGTCTACAATGCCCTCCCCTCCCAGCCCCCATTTTAGGGACAGCTTTTCCACACAACTCCGAATAAATTTTTTAAAACAGTGTTCATTGAGAAGTCCATATTGATTTTTTAAATGAAAAGTGCTGCAGTCAAACTTCTTACAGGATGAATATGTTCTGAAACATTATAATTTCTCTGATAATCCAACAATATCTCAACAATCTGGTTAAAAAATGCACTATTATTTCAAATGTATGTCGTATTGATTTTTTTTTCACTAAGGGGAAGAATTTTATTCAAAATCACACAAATAGCACATGCTACTCTGTTACTTGGTTTTTTATATTACTAAAATTAATGTTCCATGAGAATAGTGTTCTGCAATTTGAGGACTTGTTCTGATGTGGTTTATAAACAATTTCACAAGCCTCCTCCTTGGCCTTTGTACATACTTTGCTAACAGCTATTGATTGACAACTTAAAAGTAAATAGTGAAATTTAACTGAGCGTGGTTTCCACAAGTGGCATGAAACCTATATCTATAAAAGCAAATATAAATAATGTTGTTTCTAATTCAGTTCACTATCACCTTGAGATTACAGCATGAAAAATAAGAGATATTTAAGGTGAATTCCTGCACTGGTATTTGGTTAATAATTTTTATGATAAATTTAATTTAATCAATTATACAGTCGAAGAAATAAGGGTAAGATAAGACTTGTTAGATTTGAATCTAAGTTTCATATCAGCTTTATAACCTGGGAAAAGAAGGCATGCCATCTGTTCAATTCTGTCCTTAATCTGTGGGCTGCCTTATGGTTAGCTTAAATGAAGGAAGCAGATACTGACTGACTTCCAGCACCAGCTGTACTGGCCAAGATCTCTGGAGCTCTCTTCACTTGAGCTCTTGCAGGCTTCCAATATTGGGGAAGGTGCCAGAAGGCAGAAATAAGTACATCTACCCTGCTGGAGCAGGTGACTGCTAAAACACCTGTTCAAGGGATTACAAATGGGGCATAGTCTACCAGACCACACTGGTGTGATGACTGAATCCATATTGTGCCAGTGTATTCCATACAGGACTAAAATAATTCTCAGACAACTTGTCCAGAAATTGTTTTAAGTCAGATAACACAAGTGTAGGCTGTAATTTAGATCTCTGCAATCTGAATGTATTTGTTAAAAAAAAAAAAAAAAAAAAGGAAAAAAAGCTGGGTGGGGTTCTGTTTGGCAGTATTTCAGAGTATCAGTCCTACACTGGAAATGACACAAAGATTCCTTTTTGCTATGCTTGCCTCTATTTTTCTTCCACATTTGCTTTCTCTTCACAATGAAAGTTGCAATGTAATATATCAGAAAATTCTATCAATAGCATGTTAGCTTTCCTTGCAGAATAACAGGTGTCATTTGCATACTTTGAAACACTTTCAAGATACAAGGAAGTTTAAAGGATAGGCTTCTATGTGATATTTCTTGGGTTAAATAAATGACTGATCTCGTAAAGATCTCTTGGCACTTTAAAACTACTGGGAGAAAAAGGTTATGTTAACAGGGCTGATGGCAAAACACAATCTTAAAAAATACACTTTTTAAATGTTCTAAAATCAGATACTAATTCATACGACCGAGATTTGCATATATAGATTTAATTCTCTGCATTCAGTCAGAATTTTTCTGTAAGTAGGCCCCTTAATTTATCATATGTGCATTGAGAAGACACAAATTTTTGTTACTCATACTAGCTCTTAAACTTTGATTTGTAACTGCAAACTGACCTTATATATATTTAAAACTCCTTGAGCAGAATAAGTGCCAAGGAATTTAACTGCTTTTCTTGAAAGTCTTAGAATAACAGGCTTTATTTCCAATTCAGTTTTCACTAAATTGATCTCATACTTTACATAAAACTGTGGCATTAATTGTGTAAGAGTATTCTCAGTCTTGACTGCTTCTTTATCTATATTTTAAGAGCATACCTGGTAGATCCAATACACAGCTGAGGCCCATAGGTTTTGTTTTGTCAAATTGAAGCTATATAGCTTTTTAAAAATTAAACTTTTCCATAAAATAGAAGGTAAAAAATTATACTGTTGTATGATAGAGCTGAATGTGGGTTTTTTTAAGGCATTCAGGAGTTACACGACCAGACTGCACTTGTAAGAAAAGGACACTGTCTTTACCACTTAAAACTCCATCTCAATATTTTATGCAAATGAACTATTTTTCAGAAGTACTCATCATCCATACACGCAACTAAAAGAGTAAGGTGCACATTTTGTGAATTTGAAAACTGTCTTCATACAGTTTTCTTGATCATACAACAGTAAAATAATCAGGAACAGCTACAAAATATAACTATTCTTTGAGGACTGTAGTGAGCGAGCACATTGCAGACCAGTGTTTTTAATCTTATTTGGCTGTGAGGTCCCTTAGGACATTTCAAACATTTCTATAACTGTATTTATTGCCTATTTTGAGTGCTTACTTTTCAAAGCATCATGCTAGCAAATGTTTAAAATCCCTGTTTAAGCCTAATATTACATTGTTGAGAAATTCCTTTAATGCACATAGTAAACAAAAGGAGAAAAAAAATGTACTCTATAGAACTTAATCTTTTCAAAACACAGCTAGGTAAAGCTATAGTGAAAGAAAATAGAAATGCACCTTCAGTATCCATTAAAATGAGACATCTGAATTTACGTGAGTCTCCTGTCTGATTAGAGTAACACATACAAAATTAAAAACATAAATATTAATTTTATGTACCACATAAGATGAAGAAAATGAAAGAACAATGTTTACATTTATGGTTGACTCATTAGTGTTTTATTATGTGAAACACTAGGAGGCATCAGTTGGGTAAAAAAAGGAGTTATTTTGAAATTTTGTATGAAATTATCATAGAAGTTATCAGCTTTCTACTTTCATACTAAATGTTAAGGCTGTATGTTATAACTAAATTATGCAAATAGGAAAAAACTCTATTCTCACTGATAAATGACATTTAATAATATAGGGACAGCACTTAATTTCTTCGCTATTTTCAAATCAGACTACACACACGCAACACAAATAATAATTTTACAACACATATTTTAAAAAATAACAGAATAAAATAAGATTCTTTAGTTGTCATTCAATATTATAATTTTTGATAAATTTGTGAAGCCCTGACACATTTTAGGCACTCTCCTCTGCTTGTAAGCTCTTAATATGGTTAAGTGCAGTGACTGTAGTACAGTCCTAGACACTCTTTAGAGCCTAGGCACTTTTAGTGACTTTAAATTGTGATTACAGGAAAATATCTAGACAAATATCTTTTTAAAAAAAAATCTGAGAACAAGAATCTACCACATTTTAATTGTATTTCCCCAAAGTGGTGTATTAAGACGTTTTTATAAAATTTGTGTAACAATGCTACAAGTGGCTGTACTTTCACTACAAAGTCATACAAATCCTGTAATGTCAAAATTGAGTTTTTCTTGATTTGAATTACATTTAACAATGACTAAGCAACAGAGTTCTAGTTGTTTCATACAATAATCACTTAAAATTGAAGTGTGTCTTGCTATGTCACAGCAATCAGCTTTTATTGCTGTCCAATCAAAATGACATGTGAACTGCCTAATCCTTCTTTTGTAAGGCACATAAGACTTTGTTGCCACTGTTGGTTTTGTGAATTGCCCCTATAAGCTGGTCTGATTTCCTAAAGATGACAGATCTCAGTGAATAGAGAACCTCTACTGCACTGCAGTCAATGAGACAGTCGCATTAAAGTGGAGGGCTGAAGACACTAGCTTTTAATCACCTGTCCACATGTATCATTGATCATCAGTTCTAAGAAAATGACCTTAAAGCTGGTCAAAGGACTCAAGTAATTATTTCTAAAAATAGTTTAAAAATTCAGTTCTACAATTTTTCAATTTTTCACTTGAACTATCAGTGTTTGCTCACCAAAGTTCTTCTGAATCCATTTTGCTTCCAAAGCAGGATCCAAAATTATATTTTCATCTTTTTCAAATATCAGAATTCTAACTCTGTATGTTAAGCTTGACGTTTTCTAGCTTTCAAAATTAAATATATAATTTGTAAAATATTTTGTACCTAGTCATTACAGAGCCTAAATGAGGATATAGCAAAATCTCTCTGCTGATATCAAATAGCAAAATTAAAAAACTTAAAATGCATAAAAAATATAAGTGTTTTGGTTATTATTCAGGATGCTGACGCAAGGACTATAAATTCTTGGAAATTACATAACAGCTTATGTAGATTCATTCCATCATCAGTGTTTTTGAAAAAATACCAATACACCTTACTTCATTTTTGGAAAAATTATCACACAATTTTGAATAATTACATCAAATAGATAAAAATGGACCTTAATGTATCAAACACCAAGCATTTTTTCTTTCAAGGACCTAGTAAAAATTAATGCCTTCTTCCTTAATGAAATGTAGAAATAACTTCAGCTGTCTCTGAAAATAAACTGAACTATCCTGACAAACAATAAATTAACCTGTTATAGAGAAAAGTAAAATTAAAATAAATTAAGTTGGCAAAATATTCTATTCACAACTCCTGCTCTGTTCCTAAGTTTCTATATAATTACTTTTATCTACTGAATAATGAGATTCCAAAATATTTCTTAAGCAAACTTCTGTGAAAAGCTTCAGGAAGCTTCATTTCTCTTTGTCTGTAACATTATAGGCATTTTTTTAAAAAAGAACCATTAAAAAAATGTATCTCTGGTTTTGAATATACATGTTGCAGGTAGATGAAATGATTAAAAAAAAGAAAAAAAAATTTCTGGATCCCATATTGGGAGAAAATTCACAGTAAGAAATTATCTGAATTAATTTTCTTATTATGGTCCAAAACTAGAAACTCAGGAACATAACTGTAAAAGACTTAATCTCCCTCACTATTCATCATTTAGTACCAATTTTAATAAGGCTCCTAAACTTACATTTCCTTTTTTCTTGGTCAAATAATCTTAAGAGGATGCAGACAGTATCTGATCCCTACATTCTTTTATAGGACATTGAAAGTGACTTTCTTTACATCTCTGTGCTATGAAAGCTTGAGGACAGGCAAGAGGTTTAGTGTCTTTGGGTCCTGATCCTGTAAATTGTTATCCCTGTGACTTGCTCATTTCCTCACAAGTAGTCTCAGCGTTGCCAGTGGGACAAGTTGTGTAAGAACTTCTTGCATGAAAGAACCTTTCCACGTTCAGGTCCCAGAGCTACCTTCTCATACTATGTAGAGCATATTAGTAAAAATATATATGAACAGCAAGTTTTTCAAATAAAAGTAAATGTACAACCAGCAACACAGACACCTGGGATTAAGGGCCGTTGTCTTAAGTTGTTCTTCAAGAAATTTTTCTATTACTTCCAAAAGGACAGAAGTGTGGGCAGATATTTCAGCATAGGCTCATTATGAATTATGTACTCATTAATACAGAAAGAATAATATAATGTATATTTTAAGAAAACTAATAAAGTAAGAAAGTTTTGTAGGTTTTGGATTAAAGTAAGGTACTTGAAATCCTGTAATAAATACAGTACACAAAATAACAAATCCCCAGAGAAAACATATGACTTATCATTTGAACTGAAAATTAGTATGTTTGCAATACAGAGGTGCTGGAGTAGTGGTTCACAGGTGGTACTATTTCCATGCCCTGCCAAGCATCTAGGGATTAGTTATTATACTCCATATAAACATCTCTACTCTTCAAACACAATAGCCAGGATAGAGCCAATGAAAGAAACCTAGTCTTCTAAATGAGAAGTTGCTTCTAAAATAGTTTGTTTATCATTCATCTTATAGTTATTTTTAAGTAAAGATATGAAACTAGGACATATGCCATTAAGGTGATTGTCAGACATGTGCAAGGAAAATTTTGTGTCAAAGCTATTATTTTCTAATCATCAGCAAAGTACTGGTAAAGTGCCTTTCTCTGTTTAACTCTCTTAAGACCTTTGGTCTTAAATTGTCTATTACAGTATTTATTTAAGTATGTAGTTATTTGGTAATAATAATCGTTACACACAATAAAGAAAATAGAACTTTTCTATAAAAGACAATGCTCAGATACCCACAATGATTCATTAAGTTTTGTTTTGCACCATGCTGCATTGCTTTTTATTATTATTAGTATTAGAATCATGGAAATGGGATTATTAGCTTGGAAATGGGATCATTAGCTTGTTTTTTATACTTATTTTGTTTTTCAGGCTGACAGAATGTCACACTAAGTTTTGTGGGAAATAATAAGTATTCTAATTACATAATGCAACAATAATCTTACAAGTCTCTCATTAACATTTAACTTTATCTTAGCCTGTAAGTGATTGTACTGCAATTATGTCAGCTAGTTCTGTAACTCTGATTAGCTCCTTTGTGTTAAAAAAATTTAAAGATTACTCAAAGTACTGTGTAAAGACCAAAGCATACTGTTCCAAAATGGGTTTGCAGACCGTTGCTTAAGTTCCCACATAAATGCAAGGGGTCTTTCCACCTCAAACATAATTCAGATGAAAGATGTACAAAGTTGCACACTTGCAAGCATGCACTAGGTAAACTCAAGACTGAAGAGCCTGTGATACAATGAAGTTTAAGAGCATTTCACTGTAACTAGATTGTTTCCCTAGTCTGACAAATCAGAGAGCAAGCACTACAAGGTCAAAGCTTTTAAATCAGCTAAGAGCCACGTAAATCAAATAAGCTTCCAATACTTCATAATATCAAGTACATAAATTATGTAAACTAACTTCATCAAAGTTTAAACACTTACCACACTGATAGAGACAAGCCATAATTTACTAGAGATTTAACTCTGACTTGTTTAGCAAGTTACTTTTAAGCAACTGCACAGTCACACACTAAAAGTCTGCAAGCAACCTCAATCCCAGTTCGCATAAAATGACTGATACATTCTTCACACGCGATAGGAAATATACCTAGGTCTTTTGTAACATGCCCACTATATTTTATTCTGACGCTGAATTTCACATGTACTTACATTGTAAACAGTTAGCTGTTTGGCTGATCAGACTAGTCCTTCAGATATTTTCCTTTCATAGGAAAAAGAAAAAATCCCTTTACTTCTTCCAGTCTTAAATATTCACCACCTGGTTCAACATGCAGCCGCCTTGAATCGCACACACAACCTTCAAAGTCAATCCAATAAGCAGACAGAAGATGCCTGGGGTGTGTGGGTGTGTGTGCGTGGGTGTGGGTGGGTGGGTGTGTGTGCGCGTGTGTGTGTGTGTGTGCGTGTGTCTGTGTGTGTGTGCGTGTGTGTGTGTGTGCGTGGGGGTGTGTGTGGTGCGCGTGCGTGCGTGTGTGTGTGTGTGCTGCGTGGAGGAGGAGAAAGTGGCTGAGCTGCTGGTCGGATTAAAAGTAACGGGGCTCGTCCTGAGATCGTCCAGGAAGGAAGTGGCAGCAGGCGAATGGGAAAAGGCGAATAGCTCACAGCCTTTGTAACATCGCGGAGGGGAAGGGGGAGGCGAGAAAGGGATTCAAACTACACTCCTGATGAGGTGTCCTTTTCTGCTTCTCCCTCTTCCTCCTTTTTCTTCTCTTTCTCCGTGTCTCTCTTTCTCTACCTCTCCCACAATCCCAAACGAAAGACTCTCTCCTCCCGAGCTGAAGAAATAATCAGTTTCAGTCTCTCAAAAAGGGGGCGGGATCAGATCCCAAAAGCGTTTTAATAAAATAAACATAGAGCAGCAGCAGCAGCAGCAGCAGCAGCAGCTCCTTGTCCCTCTAGTCTAAACTAGATTGATAAATTGCTTCACTACACTACTTTAATTATGTATATGGTATGCAGAATAAATCACTGAGCACCAGCACCTCAATCAAGCACTTTTTAAATGATAATTGCATCTTGGGTGAATCAATCTTTCCATTCCTGACATTTTGCTAATTTTAGTTTTACGGTGGGGGTAATGGCATATGCCACACGCAAACCTAATGACATCCTTTATTATACAAAGCGAAGACAAGGCGGCGAGCCGGTGCGTGTTTTCCCCCTCCTGGCGAGGTACCACAGCGTGCGGAGGGAAGGCAGGAGGGCTGCGAACCTGGGAGGCGCGCACCGCCCGCGGCAGCGGATCCGCGGCCGCCCAGGGCCCGGCTGGGGGGCACAACCTCGCTCACCGCACCCGGGGACCCGCGGAGCCCAGGGTTAGGGACGACACCGCGTGTTGCATCCCCGGGTCCCCCGAGGAGGCACCTCCGGAGTGCCTTCACCTCCGCCGGAGAGGGGCGGGCGCCGAGAGGGGGCAGCCGGTCCACGGCCTCCGGTGCGGCCCAGAAGGCGCCTACCCCTGCGCCGCCTCCCGAGCGCAGCAGGGCTGCGGTCCGCCGGCACTTGCCCCCGCCCCCGAGACCTCCTGCCCAGCGCCTTAGGCTGGGCTCCCCGTCCCCAGAGCTGAGCCGGCTCAGCCTCCCAACTTTCCCAACTCGTCCGGCTCCGCGTCCCGCGACACGGGGAACGGCTCCGGCGCGGCGCCGGCTCAGCCGTGCCTTCCCCGCCGTAAGCAGCGGCCGGATCCGGGCCCGCTCGCCTCCCCGAGCAGGTCCCGGCCACGGGGAGCTGCCGGAGACAGCCTCGAGTCAGACTTACCGGCAGAAATGCAGCATTGAGAGCACGCTGTGTGTGGACAGGGCTTTAGTTTTTTAAATAAGGTTCAGTCGCTTCTAAAACTGGACTGAAAGAACTGCACTGTGAGTTTGAATCCAGATTAAGCACATGCAGTGATTCGAGTAAAACTGGATCTTGCACATACTTTTAAAATTTTCTTGCGGATAGCCAACTTTTGTGATCCTTTGGGAGGAGCAGGGGAGTTTGTAAAGGCACATAGTATTGTTTTTATAATAGATTAAGGTACTGGAAATAGGAACAGCACATGTGATAAAACCAAACGACTGAATTCAAATACAGAGATAAATATATATTTGGGTTATTTTAATACAAGTCCTTGGTCTCACAGTCTTTTCCCCTAGAAACATCTCATTGGGCCACTGACCTACTTCCAAAGTATTTGACAGTGAATAAATACCTTTTCAGTTCAACTGTACTCTTTGAAACATGGATGCTCAAAGCTCAGTCAGAGCAAAACAAAGCTCAGGTAGTTCTAACAAGCACCCTGCAATTGCTCACGATGCCAGTCCCTAGAGAATATTGCGAGTCTCATCCATGTCCTGGTCTGTCTGGGAGAGAGTGCACGACTCTCCGTGCAGTGGCATGCTACAAATGTACCCACACCAATAATGACAGTGAAACTGATGTGCTCAGAGCCACCAGGCAATCAGATATAAGTCAAGCACATTGTACACGGTGGTAAGAGGCACATATGCACGGCAGTGTTAGCACAGCCTGAAAAACATTGGGAAAGAAACACTTTCTCAGCTTCAGGTCTGCTGTGAAGCACAACAGGAAAGAAATACAAAACAGTTACACAGGCTGTACCCTTGCTTTGCCTCTTCCACAGACAATTTTGGTCTCCCAGTGTGTCACCCAACTATCCAGTAATATTTGTATATTCTTAGTGGCAAAAAATAAGAAAATTGTTAAGATTTGATATGTTTGTGCTCTAACTGAAAATGACTGGCATCTGCTTTATTTTGTGCAGGATGTGTAAGTTTTCTGGTGTCTGGTTAGATGGTAACACAACCCTTCAACTGGCAAGACAGAATGTGAGCAGTGTCATATTTTGAAAGTAGTTATTACAGTAAGCGAATAGTTCAGAAAATAAAAGTATACGGCAGTTTAGAACTTCAACTACACCTCCATGTGGGCACTTGCGGTCTAATCTTTTTATAGTTGTGACCTTCACATACTGGAGCACCTTAAAGCCATGCCAAGTTTTTGTCACAAGCACAATTCATCAAATCCATGTAAAGGACATCTTGATTTTTACAACAGAATTCAGATGCCAGATGGACAAACAGATATAAGGGGAGGGATCAGGATTTGTCACTCATTTCAGGGTTAGACAAGGCATGAACTTATGCAGCATAATTTGAAGTGTTTGGGTGTTTTTGTTTCCCTCTCTTTGGGTTTAATTTAAAAACGTGAAATAATTTCAAACAGTGAAAAACCTTTGTTCTGATGTCTGTACATGTACTGAATCTACACAAATGCACCCTTTTCAAATTTCTGGCACAAGAAATTTCTGTGGACAGCTTTTCTGCTGTCCACAGTCCATATATAGATCTGCTGACAATTTTTTTTTTCCCCAATCTACCACCTGAGACATGCAGTGTCTTAAACCATGAGACATCAGTCATAATGTAATAATTATAAAATCAGATATCCAGAGGTTTATTAAAGAGTGTATCCAAGTATCTCTTTCCATTACAAGTGTGATTACTTCAAGGTAACATTTCCTTTGAAGATGATTATCAAAGTCCATTTTTGCTCTTTTGTAGACGCAGAATATATTTTTTCCCTTAGGAGAAATGAGATTGCCAGCTTACATCCTTTAATGGTGTTTAAACTGAAAAGCAGTGGGGTTACTATGAAATTACCCACCTCCTTTGCATCTTAACCCTGGGCTAGCTTGGCTTCTATTTTCTGTTTAAAGTTCTGCTCAAACCCATTCCACTCTACACCTCGCTTTCTTCCACCACCTCCCTATTTGTAAGAGCTACACAGTATAACTCTTCTTCCCATGTCTGGCTGCTTTTAAACTTGGCCCACGCTGGGTACAGCTCTTGAAGAGAGCTTTATGAAATTATTTTAAAGTGAGCTGGGGTGGTTGCCACAGCAACCCACCCTGAAAGAAATCGAGGCTATAGATTAATCTACCCCACAAGATTATTCAACAGTACTGTATTTGTTCTTCATTCATTCAGAATATTCCCTCAAATCACATGCTTTTATAATGAACAAAAAAGATATAAACTCAGATAATATCAAAGATAGCAGGGTTGTATTCCAGGAGCACAAATTAATTGCTTTGTAAACCACTGCGATGAGATGACATGCACATGATTCTTTGCAAACTTGTTTAATTGCAAAAAAAATATATCTGCAAGGTATGCATTGCTCACATATTAACTTTAACTAAAATGGCATGCCCTTACTAAAATGGTGTTATCACCACACACATTGTGCAATGATTACAGAAAGCCTTTGTCAGAGGTGTACCTGTAAGTATATAAAACAGTAGAGTTTTGCTTTCCAGGTTTTGCTTTGAACAAAAATCTAAAACCAATAAATAGTACTTGGTGATATTAAAAGTAAAAAATATTAAACACTCACCACAAACACCCTCTTTATTGTCAAAATCATCCGCCTCCAATGCTTTACTTAATCTTTCCCATGGTAGTTACTTCACAGTTTACAATTCTTGTTCGGCACCTTGGATGTTTAAAAGCACAAAAGTAGCATATTATTAAAATGTGAACCTTCAATATATTTTAGATTAATGAAGTAATTTCTATAAAAAGAGTATGAATCTTTACTGATGTGCACTTAGGCCTATCTTACTTGTAAGTAGCTTGACGTTTTCAGAAGCTGTTATAAACTCCATCTAAATCCTACCTTAGGGATGCTGCACTATCAGTAAAATTACAAAACTATTAATCGCAGGCTGTACTTATCCTCCACTTGGTATTTATTCTTTGACATGCATTTTGGAAAACACAGCCATCTCATTGTTTAATAAATGCTTGTTTAAAAGGCCAGGGTGAATAATAAAGTGGTAAAGTTCGGCATATTAATTTTGTTCCTTCTGTAAAGGGCAGGTATGCGTGCTGCCAACACCAGACGTGCATCTTCTTGGGTCTCCTTTGAGGAAGGCAACCACGTAGCACCAGCAGAACTTTTTTTTTTACCCCGAATACTCGTTTTTTCTCTGCACCTGTAATTATGGAGAGGGGGTCCCAACTGGAACGACTTGGTCTTGAGGGGTGACTTTTCTGGCCTCTGCCCCAGCCCCTCGCACCTGCACACATCATTACCCGGCCTTCTCATCATTGATTTATTGACCAATCATCATTTCTACGTGCCGGGTGCGGCGGTCGGGAGTCGCAGCAGGAGTGGGTACCACACTGCTCTCCGGCTCCATCTCTCCCGGCTCCGCGGATCTGGCGGCGCCGGGCGGGGCAGCGAGTGCCAGCGGCTCCTGGGTCGCGCCGGCGC